>JADLZK010010204.1:0-310308 GCA_015847255.1 Hyparrhenia diplandra | reverse complement strand
GTTGTAATCACCAATATTCGGATGAATAAAGATTAGTCTCCCTATCTTCTCGTCTACTTGTTCTACTTATTTCATATACTACGTGATCATGAGAGACGGAGAGGGGAAGGTCCTAACCGCCGATGACACGTTTTATAACACGTTATCAGCATCGACAAGCTCTTCGTCGACATCGCCGTTGAAGCTGCCGCCGATCTTCGGCACCGACGCCGTGCCGATGTCTGCCACGACCACTTCGACGGCGCCGACATCCCGACGTTGTTAGCGGAACGGATCCGCTACCTCTCGCTCGCTACAAATCGCAGACCATCGACGACTCATCGCCACGCCGGCGGGTCCCGGCCCTAGCCGGACTGTCCTATCGCGGCGACCTTGCTTTCTAGAATTCAAGAACAAAGGTACGAGAAAATCATATCTCGCAGCTTCATTTGTTGGTATTATCGAGTTGGACAATCGTTTTACCGAACATGCAATGACGATACATTTTTACCCGAAGTACATACCCAAAGGTATGAATTGAGCGATCTAGTTTTCACCGGATCTCGCACATCCAGTACATGTATTTTTACAAGCGGACAAGCACACGAACTTGCATCGTAGTGCACGGCAGCTAAGACCGTACACGCAAACAATCACTTTTCTATAAGCAGGCCATCAACGACCAGCATGTTGCTATCTGCCTAGAAGTGCTCCGGCCTCGTCAACTCGCTGTTGACTTCCTACAAAAAAGAACTACTTCCTCGAGCAACCAACACATAATTGAAATCGATCTATATTAGCTAGAAGCTAATAGATCAAAATACTTGTTGATTTATATGGTACATATTTTGATTATTTGTTCATATATATTGGTTACGCCGCGTATGATGCAATACATGTAGTATATGCTACAATTGTCGACCACCAGCCATTGCCTAGCGAGGCAAAAACGCCAATTAAATTATTGGCCTCTTGTAGTCTCAAAGACACAAAATATGGAACAAATATGTGAACGAAAAAAAAATCTGAATTATACATAGACGGATTAACAAAGAAGATTAATCTCGCCGGTACATACATGTACATATGTGTGCCATCTAAAAGCCGGATGCTATCCTCTCGCAAGGAAGTTCCCGAATGTAGCTTGACACTTTCCATCGTGGACGTTGCCCCCTGCAGGCCAACACGCTATGGTTTTTTGTTAGTCTATTTTCCCCGCCATAGTACTAGTCGCCCCGCCCGCATGCGGCGCTGTCTTGACATCGCTCTCGGCACACTACGCTTTCATCATTGAGCAGCACGGCCCGTCCATACACATGGGTTTTTGCGCCATCATCCTGCTAGGCTTGCAGCCATGGCATGGACATTCAATTGATCGTCCTGAAGGATACCGATCGTGTGCTGCAATCCTGTACCACGAGGGGATTAGACTAAATAATACGAAATTTTGAATATTGTTTGCGCATGGAAAACTCATATTTTTCTAGCGTAAAAATTATGTGTACGCTGTTTATATACACTTGCAGTATCCATTTTATATTCATGAATCTATATATATATATATATATATGTGTGTCGATATATTTTTTTGTCATGCTCTTTTGAATGCATTTATTTGTATCGCACATCATAATTATATGCCATGTAATAATAAGTATAAAATCTTGAATGATTACACTAGAAACATGGTATATATGGTATATGAGCTCTCTAAATCCTGCAGACCTTAGACTTCACTTTTTTGAGAGACTCATATTTATTTTTCCTAGCATATGTTTTTTTTTTTGGGATGAATGAATGCTTGGTATAAATTACAAAATTTGCATATACCATAATCCTGAAAAATGCTAGGGCGCTTCTAAGAATATTTTGAGTAACCATCCACTGCTTTTTGCACCTTGCTAGTCGTTTACATGTAGTAAACTTATATGCACATGGTCCAAGTTATGGTATTTTGCATGCCTTAAAAGAAGAAGAAATATCCCGAATTACTCCAAAAGTAAAAGTATTTGTTACGGTCATTATTAAATCCATGTAGGATATTTTACTATCATTGAAGTGTAGTAAACTCAGTATATATATTTCCGAATTACTCTAGAATGAGTATATGGCCGATAGAAGTAACAAATGCATTGCGGGATTCATTGCATGAGTAAAATCCCAAATTATGATTATAGACTATCATATTGCATTGAAAGTCGAATTTTTAAGCTTGTATGCTTAACGTCTATAAACAATAGCTCGGAGCTTTGTATATATCTAGAAGACAAGATGGTAAATAAGATTATATCAATCTACATTCTTGAAGAAGTATCTCTTGCGTATAGAATATCAAAGAGCAATGTAATACTTGAAGTATTTGAATTTACCATAAGAAGCTACTCATGAAAATTGAGTTAGAATTTTTAGACAGACTTTATGAACCAGGATACTATTGATTGCAATAATTTTAAATATATGGCTTGCATAAGTTACACTCCTTGAAGGCTTATTATTCTATATCATAACTATTCAATATAAAGCATGAAGCTACTTGCATGTCAACTCTAGAAGTTATGACACGTAAAATGGATATTATTTGGAACATATAAAAGTTTCTCTTGAAGAAGAACTAAATTATGTGCTTATAGACTTGTCTTTTTAAATTTCATATCCCGGTATTGATAGAAGTGGTGGTGGTGCATTAAATTTTTAGTTCCCGTTGAATTACGTGGTCAATGGTTAATTTGTTAGCCTGAAGACTAATACAAAATATTTATTATTCTTAGTTGTATTTTTTTACTTGAAGTAATATATGTGAACTTCTCATGGAATAAATTAGATTTATATGTTTTCACATATAAACAAATTGCCTATTGCCTATCAAAATAAATTTTGTATTATTTTTATCCGCAAAGAAGCCTTAATTAGCCAAGAAGGTTATAGTTCTTTGTGCATCACTACCATGTAGGTAGATGGGAAACTGAATTTCCTAAAAGCACATGAATAGTTGGACTATACTTGGCATATTAACCGGTCTTAGAAGGATCGATTTAGCCAATAAATTATATAATCCTAAGTATTTAATTTTTTTTATCTTGAGAACTAGAAATTATATTCTACCCCGAGTCCTATGGTGTACACTGAATAGTACATTGGATATGTGATTTTCATGTCATAATCATTGAATACTAGAAGTATGATTTAGATTCTATGGATGCATTAGAATTGATATTCATAGATAATGCTTGAAGCAATTACTACTTGAGATAGTTATGGCATGAAAAGGGGAGTAATTTTGGATAAAGGCATAAGAAAATGTGGATAATATATATTTTATAGGCATAGCCATCCTAAATCAATTTCAAAGTGCATGTATCGGGACTTGAAGTTACTCGCGTCCCTTCCTACCGAAGTTAACTTTCTCTTCGCACTAATTGCAAGTAAGCTTGTAGCCTTACATTTTGTTGTTATATATTATGTTAGACTGAATTCTAACGTTTCACATTACAACCGCATATGTATCTCATTGAGCTACAAGTATCTTCACTCTTGCATGAATATTAGCACGCTAGCCTATAATTGTGGCTAGTAGCTATCTTTGTGCTTCCCTCATAATCAAATTGGCTAGCTAGCATGCTATGTCTATATGGTTCCCGTTGAACTAAGAAATACTTTGCTTTCGATGCATTGTATGCATAAGCAATAAATTGATCTAGGCCGAAGCGACCTAAGATCGGGGGAGTGAGTTATGAAATTTTCTCAATGGAGACTAACCCATTTGATGGGATGAATTATTGTGGAACTAAGATAGTGGATAACACAATTATGATGATTTGGGATTTATGAAGAAAAGGCATCAAGGGATTTTTGCATTAATGGCAATTAGAAAATTCTAGAAGAAAATTCCATGTGAATTTGTATGTTGCGTATTTTATACATTTGAAGTATATGGTCCATTTTTTTGTATGAGTACTTGGATCATTTTCTTAGGCTAAATAATAAAGAAGCTAGAGAATGAAATAGTTTTTCTAAACTATGTTTTGTGCATATCAGGGGGAGATCATCCCTAAATTTATAGGAATGTCGAACATTCTTAAATGCAATTTATTCTAGCTCACTGCATAATGAATAATAACCCCCATGTTGAAATATGTGCGTGAATATTTCCCATAAAATTTCATAGCATACACAAATAGGCCTCCACTTGTAGTTGGAGATATATGAATTTGAATTGTTTTAAGCCCATGACAGGGGATATCTTTTGAAGTATGCTATTAAAGATCTAATATTGGCATTAGGGGAGAAAGCCTATATTATAAAATACCAAATATTATTTTCATAGAAGGAAAATGATCTTAAGAGAAAATATTCCTTGAAGCTTGAAGCGCGAATAGTACCACGCACCAAGTCATACAATAGTTTGACTAATGCTCTTGTGAAGCCCTGAAGCGAGCACATGCCGGATATTTTTTTGAAATGAGAGGAGTAACTTGAAGTTATAAACTAGAAGTTATATTTACTAGTAGTAAACTATGTATACTATCAAGCTAAATCTATGGGGACGCTTTGTGGGTTCTAGTTTAGTGTATACTTGTTAAATAAAAAAAAAATGAAACTCCTCCATTATCATGAAGAGAACGCCTCACGAAGAAGGTCAAGCACCTCATGAAGAGGATCATCACGAAGATGAGACCCAACACAATAAGCACGCACCTCACTAGTGTTGGGTATGTAGAACAATATACCATCTCTTGTTTGGAAAATGACAGAGATAAAATATTCTCACATTGTGAGAGTATTGGGAGAAGAGAAAATAGTTGTCGACAACACTACCTCTTTAATTGCGAATGTTTCTCTTGTGAGAACCCGGATCCGGAAAATAAAGTCCATGGCAAAATCGCTTGTAGCGATTATATCGGGTCAATGAAGAAAGCAATTGAGGTTGAATCTCCTATTAAGAAGAACTGAATGTTACGCTATATCTCCGGCAAATGAAACGAATGAATATTGAATATGTTAATTAATGGATTATGAAAATCCATATAATTCCCGAAGAATATAAATCACAACTTGTAGAAATCTCATACTAAGTGTTGAAGTCTAAGGTATATATTCCTGAATGAATATTCAAGTCTCAAGAAGAGCATGTCCTAGAAGGATTACAATCATTGAATGATTTTATAGTGAATAACGCTATGCAATTGTGTATATCACTTATCTCTCATGAAGTAGAGAATGTATCTCATAGAAGAGAATTATTGATTCACTAAGAATGAAAGTATTTTCCTAAAGAAATTAATCCATGAAGGATTTACCAGTCAATTCTTGAATAAACACCATTCATCCCTGAAGTGAATGTAGACCCGAGAGAAAGAAACGAGGAATCTTAAACACCATGAAGGTGTCGTCAAAACACTTAGAAAGTGTATGAAAAGCTAGCAATGTAGTAATGATATCCTCTATATACCATAGAAGGTATAAGAATAATGGTGGTTTTTGGTAATTGAATTATCCCCTAAATGCCAAATACAAGACTGGATTTAGTACAATCAAATCTCGAAGATTAGTAGACATACAATTTAAAAATCCACTAAGGATTAATATGAGTATCCAAACTCTAATATAAGTTTGATACACTATATAGAAGATATTGAATATTAATTTATTTACCCCATAATCCTCTAAAAGGATTTATTTCTCTGAAGGATAATATTTATTTGTTTTGCACAACTAATTGGTGGTTATTATGCATGAAGCATATTGCTCCATATAATTCATGGAAGAATTATGAGCCAACTTTTATTTACACACGTTTATGAAAAGTGTGGTTTGAACTATGAAGTTCAAAGTTTGGCTTTATGAGGGGGAGCATATTTTATTGAATCTGCCTTTAAGGTAAACCACTAAAATTACAATGATCAAATAGATCATTTGCTAAAACACTGAAGTTTATGCATAGATTATGAAGATCAATATCTATTAACGAAGAATAGAATATTCTCAAGAATATATGACCCAGAAGGTTAAATGTTGTACTCTTTTTTCCTATGTGAGTTTTTACTCGAAGGTTTCTCACACAAGGTTTTTAATGAGACAACATGTGCAATACAATTAACGAATGTGATGTACTCTTTTCTCCAAGAACCGTTTTTTTTCCCATCGAGTTTTTCGGATGGAGTTTTTAATGAGGCATATGCATATCGTGGTAATCGCCCAAGGGGGAGTGTTGTAAAACACACGGACTCTGCCCTAGAAGGAAAGGAGAAGGATGAATCCTAATCCTAGTCCGTTTATATGTGGGCTCTTACGAAACTCGAGGTCTTGGCGGGACTATATATACGCTGGGAGCTCTATGTTGTAATCACCAATATTCGATGAATAAAGATTAGTCTCCCTATCTTACGTCTACTTGTTCTACTTATTTCATATACTACGTGATCATGAGAGACGGAGAGGGAAGGTCCTAACCGCTGATGACACGTTTTATAACATGTACTATGGCCGTTTTTAGCTTTCAAGGCATAATATATGTCTTATTTTTTTGCGAAAAGACAATATATATCTGGCATATCTAGGCATGTAATAGAATCTGTGTATTACCTACCTAGAAAAGCACCTAATGACTTATTACGATTGATTGAAGTAGTAGTTTATAGGGAATCTCACGAAGCACCGCCGGATGGCAGCTTGGTAAAAAAACCCTACTCCACCACCGGTCGCCGGGTGCGAGCTCGGTAAAAACCTACTCATATAGGACAGGGAAGGACTCGAACAACCCTTTCTGCATGGTACGCAGCATATATTGAAGTAAAGATCTCTGTCGTCACAGGATATCTGCCTTTTCCTTTACGGATCCATGAACACGCACTGTTGTCTCACTCCCATCATTCCATCAATTAACTCAAAAGAGAGAGAGAGAGAACTTAAAGAGCCTGAGGTGAAAAAAACATATTGTCATGCATAGCGATCGATCGTCATTCGTCGTTATACATGCATGCCATGCCATGCCATGCAAAGGCTGTCGTCCGATGATGTCCATGCACATGTGTAACTGCCCAGCAATTGTCATGCATGCATATTGCCTAGAATTGTACTATGCAGCTTGCAGCATGCGTATGCGTTGCTGCTAGTAGCATCGATAGATCGGTGACATCAGTAGATGAGATGAACATGAGCATAGTTTCTCAGTAGAGAGCGAGCGTACAAGTACAGGGGATTCACACCTGCCTTTTCAGTTTCTCAGTAGTCGTTTCAGGTAGCCGTGCTTGCACATGCATGGCTTGCACACGTATATGCGCCCTACATGCATGCATGTGCCACATTCTCTTGAATCTTGATCGATGGCGACAACGGAAATTGGCTTCAAATTTGCATGTAAAAGAGTAGAATAAAGTTCAATGCAATTAACGCATCATATTTGTTCATGAACACCGTTTTTCAACACTTGATCAAGCTACAAGATTATTCAACGAGTTGTTCCATGAATAGCGTTTGATGAACACTGTGTTTTGTTGTGGTAACCGTTTGATGAACACTTCTGGTAACCATTTGATGAACACCATTTTAACGTTTGTTCCCTTTTTCCTGTGTTGGCTTCTGGCTATATATGTTCCATTGTGGTTACAGAATTTAGGACATGTTTGATAGTTTAACAATGCTCCTCTCCTCTAGTGCTCCTCTAGAGGAGCCAGAGCACTAACGTTTTGTACGTAGCTCCGGCTTCCTTGCCCAAGAATGGCTCGGGCTCCTCTCCTCTACTATACACCAGAAAACAACTATTGTAACAACTAAGGACATGCATGGTTCTTTTCTAGCCTTGCCTGGCTACGCGAGGAGAGCCATTTTGGCTCTCCATTGTGCATTGGTAGTTAAAAAAAAATCTTTGCTCACACATATCCTAAGACATCCTGGCAAGAAATCCAAAGGCCTCATTTAGATGACAAATTTTTTGCCAAAAACTTCCAAGTTTTTAGACTCTCTCTTTATCACAACACATTAAATACACCAAAAAGTCATATGTTTGAACCAAGAAATGTAGGTAAAAAAAAATAACTAATTATACATATTTATTGTATATCACGAGATCTAATCGTTTGAGCCTAATTAGTCTATGATTGAATAATATTTATCACAAACAAACGAAGCAAGCTACAAGCAGCTACATGAGTTCCAAGTGGTTTTGGCAAGTTTTTGCCCAACTAAACGAGGCCAAGCAACTTCTCTTTATATCCTGGCTTGGCAAGACTCCACAGGTGATGAATCCAAGCAGGTTTATATAAAAAGTAACCTCCTAAACATGCAAGGATTTAGGATCTTTTTATATACGTATAGGTGTAGCCATGTAGGCGTAGTATATCTGTTTCCGATGCATGTTGTGCATGTACTCACTCCGTCCCCAAAATAAATGACGTTTTTTCGTTTTAAAAACATCTACCTCTAATTATATATTAAAATAGGATTAATATTTATATTACATAATTAGTATCATTGGAAAGATCTTTTGATCTAGTTTTTTAACAAATTTATTTGGATATTTAAATCTTCTACGTATTTTCTATAAATCGCTGGCTTGTGGCGACTCGACTCCGTAGAGGTGGTGAGGTGAGGTGGAGTAGGGACTGGTACAAGAGAAAAGCGAGCATATATGCAGGGCAGTGATTCCAACTTTGCATGCAGTCGGGCCAAGGGGAAGGGACCAAGGAAACGGCCAGCACCGCATGCCCGGGCATGGCCGGCCCAGGCTGTGTTTAGAGCCCCAAATTCTTCCCCAAATTTCAGCAATGTAAAAAGAAGATTAATCCATCACATTAATGCCGGCACATGTCCGGATCACGAAATGTAGGTAAAAAAATAAACTAATTACACAGTTTAGATGTACATTCGAGGCGATTCTTTTTGCCTAGTTACGTCATAGTAGGATAATATTTACCACTAACAAGCGAAGCGTCTTTACGATTAATACGATGTGACATCCGTCCAAAATTTTACACTACATTTTGGGGTGTGTTTAACACCCAAAATTTGGTGCAAAATTTTGGACGCATGTCACATCGTACACCGTAAGCACGCTTCGTTTGTTAGTGGTAAATATTATCCTATCACGGCGCAACTAGGCTCAAAAGAATCGCCTCGTAATGCACATCTAAACTGTGTAATTAGTTTATTTTTTTTACCTACATTTCATACTCGATACACGCCTTCGCATTTCACGCGACGAAAATCTTTTTCGCATAGTAGAATTGGGAAAAGTTAGGGTGCTAAACACACCCTTGGTGTTAGGCTATCCGCACCGCGTACGGTACACTCGTACTGGAGGAGCACTTAAGCGCACGACCGAGCTGCAGCGCTGTACTGGAGGGCGTCCGCTCTCGCCCCGTTCGCGCTATGCCCAGCGTCTGCGCGTGCGCTCTCCAGTACGCCAGGCTGGCCCACCTCGCGTCGCGCGTCTGCCTCCACTCCCTTGGTTCCCACGCCCCAGACCTCTCCCTCGCCCCGGAGCTCGCGCTCCCACCATGGATGGCCGGTCCGAGCTCGCCAACAGCTCCTTCGCTCGCACGAGGACGTCCCTGTCACTACGCACTGGCCGTCGTGCTCGCCTCCGCCGCTGCCCCCTGCGCCCGCCTGGCCGCCGGTGACGGCGAGCTGCAGGAGCTCCCTCCCGGCTAGCCGCCGTGCGCGTGGCCGAGGCCAGCTTGGCCGGGCTTGCGGCGGACGACGAGCGCGACCATGGGCTTGGGGTGCCGTCGGGTGCGCAGCTTCCACGGGGATGGCCGGCGAGAGCGGCGTGGGAGCGGCTCGGCGAGGCTTGCGCGCGGCGGCGTTCATCAGCAGATTCGTCGCGGCGGATGCGAGCGGCCGGAGAGGAAGAGAGGCCGTCGGAGATGGCGCCCTCGACCTCGGCAGCGGCGTCCATGGCCGCGCTCGTGGCCGCCTAGGCGCCTGGCAACTCCTACGGGGCGGCCAACAACGACCTCGGCGGCGGCGTCCATGGCTGAGCTCGGTGGTAGTTCATACTCAAGTATGGACAGAGGAAGGACGGCTGCAGCAAAACTGAATATAATCGTGTGGGGACCATGAAAAAAGTTGTATAGAGTTCGAATTTACAGTTCTACCGGTGCGGATAGCCTAAACACACCGTGGGGTTGCAACTGAGCATTGATCAGAGTCGTCGATCAGAGAGGAGAGCAGACGGGGGCCGCCCGCCCGGCAGACGCACTACAAGGGAAGGAGGAAAGCTTTTGTCCAAGTCCGTCGCTCAGACACACCACATCGATCAGATCAGGCATCAGCTCGGCTCACCAGCCGGACAAAGTTTGTTTTACCCCAGCCAGTGACAACTGGACACTGGCGGTGCCGGAGGAGCCCGGCCATGGGCACGGGCACGGGCACGGCCAGTGATGAGCAGGGAGTGGCTGGCTGCATCATCGCCAGGGACGAAAAATCGCCGGAGGGAGGGAGACGAGATAGACTGTCAAGAGCAGCTGGACGGGAGGAAAAAGTTACTGTGGCGCTTACCTACTGCACAGTAACACGACTGGGCAATGCGGCGCAGGGCATTGATGCATGCAAGGGTACTGTACACAGTAGGAGTACCGTACCTTGCCTGAGGCTCAGCAGCAGGCTAGAGCTAGCTGTGCCTGTGCCTGTGCCTGTGCCTGTGCCTGTGCGCAGCGCAGAGGGTACTCCAGCTAGCGAGAGAGAGACGACGACGCAGGAGTGTTGTGGACTGGAGCGCGGTCAAAGGGATCAGCCAGCCCCCTGCCATCTATCGCTGCCGCGTCCGTATAGCCCTGCCGCCGCTGCCCCCAGCGATGGCGAATGGCACGTCAAGCCCCTCAGCCGAGGCCAATCCCCATCGTCTCAATCGTGTCCAAAAACAGCGGCGGCGACCGCGACGCCTCGTCCGGTCCGGCGGTCCCTCTCACCTTCCGTATAGTAGACAGAAAAGAAAACCACTCGTAGTAGCTTGCTATTCCAGCTGGAGGGGTGCTAAGCTTAAGCTAGCTGCCGGTCGCTCGTCGACGTCGACGCATGTCGTCGTGGCCGCACGGGGCGCAGCTTCGTTCATACGTGCCGTGCGGTGCGCGCGGTGGTGACTGGCTGACTGCTCACTGGTGTGGTGGTGGTGGTGGTGGTGGTGGTGGTCGAGCCGTGCGCGTACAGCGCGGGGCATCCGGCCGGACGCGGTGACACAGTCGCCGGCCGCCGCGCGCGGTCTGTTGCCATCTCTTTCGCCTTAATTTGCTCCTGTTGTTACGTTACGTTACTCTGACTGATGTTTTTTTTTTTTTTTTTGGAAAACAATCACGTTACTCTCTGAGTATCTCATGTCTCGGCTGCAAGCACTGCACGTATATGCCACTATCCTAGTCTCCTAGAGGTGGGTTGGTGGGTGGGGCTCTCTCGCTTAGTGAAATGAAATATATACAGTGGATGCATTTATTTGCATCTTTTAAATTTGCCTTATGAAGTACAGACACTGGAATGTAGGTGAGATTTAAAATCTTGATGGTACTCGCCATCTAAAAATAAGCCGTCGAAAACTAGCATTTTTGCTTTTATACTATAATACCTAGCAAATAAATAATCTAATCATTACTCTATATCGTCACCACCAAGGCATATCTAATTCTGTCTGTATGCACTTTATCATTCACTAAAATCAACCCCAACCCCCTCAACGAGCAACAAAAAGATTAGTATACAAAATGAGCTGCACTAGATCCTTTTAGTTTGGTTTATTTTTAATGAGAGGATGTAACTTGTTTTAGTATCGATGAAACTTTTTTTGCCGCAAAAAAAAAAAAAAAAACTATCTCTACTCAAAACTATTTCTCACAAAATACTCCCTGTCTCCCCCAAATAAAGGAGAGAAATTAACCAGATATATTTTTTCTCCTTCCATGCATCGGCAACTCAGCCCTCCCATCTCAAACCGTCGAGTGCGACGGTGTTACCCCATTTCATGATGTGGGTTGGACATTGCGATTCTAAACACACAGACAAGTCGCCACTTAGTCGGTGTCTCGGTCTGTTACAGTTGAGAGGGGAGGAAAAAGGCGATTTCGCCGCCGTCGGCTAGAGCGGTCTCTTCCGCCTCTTATGGCTTGTTTGTCGTCGGGGAGTTGACGGAGACAGTTGGTCTTTCGCCTGCCCGGTGATGGAGGAGGTGGTAGGTTAAAATTTGTCTCACAAATACATGCAAACATACAATTAGTTTTTTTTAATCTATATTTAATGTTTCATGCATATGTCAAACATTCGATAAGATAAGAGTGTAAAGTTTTTGGACGGGAACTAAACATGAATAAAACATTGGATTTGGACTCAGTAAAACATCATAATATGTTAAGCTGGCTGCAACTACTTGCAATTGGAACTGCAGCCGTACCTGATACCCCAAGTGTTCATATCTATTCACACAACGACACAAAACTGAGCCTTTTCAGTAAGTTGAACAGCCCCAGGGCAATTATGTAACTTTACAAGGGTCAGAGTGGAAAACCCTTTTTTCTTAAAGGAAAAAAACGAAGGGAGAAGCATATAGCACCAACGGAACACGGGAACGGCGGAAGCAAACAACTAGAAATTCCCCAGCCCTGTTCCTTGCGTGCGGTTTGATCTCGTCGAGGCCCGGCCGCGGTTCCCCATAATCCGCCATCGAATTCGATGGCGGCCAACGCCGGTAACAAGATCCGCAACGCCAAGCTGGTGCGAATTCCTGTCCCGACCGCTCAATTTCAGTTCTTGGTTTCGCCGTAGATCGAATCGCGGCCGGCCGGATCTTGATCGCCCGTACTGGGCGACATGGTGCTTGTTACGATCGTATATTTTGTTTGCGTGTGGATTATTGTGCCGGGACAAATAGACGGTGTCCTTGCGTTATGGTTGTCGGTAGAAGTTTTTAAGAATTTATTTATGCCTCTTTTTTTTTTTTTTTCTGCGAATTCTCCAATTTATGCCTCTGGTAATAAGTGTTTTGGCTTCTAGGTTATTTGTGCAGAGAAACAGTAATCCTAATTTTAGCTGGTGAGGTTGTCAAACGTAGTGATCAGTTTAGTTGACCTTCGATGCTGGTGGTAGCTGAACTCCTAAATGGTCCCTGTTCATGAATAAATTCCGTTGCTGGAGGTTTTAGGAGCTTAGAGTTCTCATTTTAACCATCCATCATGTGAATGCTAGTGTTTCATTATATCTGGATTTGTCAGGTTCTTCTTGGAGATGTGGGCGCTGGCAAATCTAGCTTGGTTCTTCGGTTCGTTAAGGGACAGTTTGTTGAATTCCAGGTAAACCAATTGAAATACTTATCGTACTGACAGAGTGCCTCGTTAGCTTTGGTCTGATATATTGGTCCATCTTTGTAGGAATCAACAATTGGAGCAGCCTTCTTTTCACAGACCTTAGCAGTAAATGATGAGACTGTTAAGTTTGAAATCTGGGATACTGCTGGGCAGGAGAGGTATCATAGCTTGGCCCCCATGTACTATAGGGGTGCCGCAGCCGCCATTGTTGTCTATGACATCACAAATCCGGTTAGTAATACACTAATGATCTACCTGTATTACAGATAAATGAATGAAATAGGAATTCACAGTAGTTGTCTCAAGCTTGTAATTTTGTTGATGACTTTTTCTTAATGCAAAATGGTTAAAACCTTTTTGTTAGCAAAAGTTTTCAAATCATTGCATTCATGGTGTACTTGTGAGGCAAACAGTTTAAACTAGATGTCGATTTTAAATATGGGAAGTGACAAGTTCTAGTTTGTCATCCTTACAATAATGCAAAAAATTGTTTTAACCATACTACTATTTGTTGCCAAAAACTTTGTGCCAAACTAAGTGGTGTAGCCTATGATTATGCATACTTCTATTTGTTGCCAAAATACTTTGATAACTCATAGTTGACAATACACCGAGTGCTCTGCACTAATCATTGACTCATTGTGTATCTTTGTCTAGCTTGTCTGCCTGAAGAACAATTAACACTTTCTACCCTGATATGTTTGTACATCTCTTATTTGGTAGCCATATTCCAACTCAGTACATGGGTCTCTGTTTGTTTGAGAAGCAATATAGCATTCTAATTCAATCATCCAACTGTTCTATTTCTTATACCTATCTTAGGTGCAATTACTCCACCCAAGTTCATTTCCTTTTGTGTACTTAAACATTATTGTGTTTACCTTTAGGCCTCCTTCACCCGTGCCAAGAAATGGGTTCAAGAACTTCAAGCTCAAGGTACATCATTTTTCTACATGAATACTGATGATACTGTGTCTATGTTTAGTTTTTTTTTCCTGCCAAATGTCAGACAATGAAAACATGATACATTCCATTGCTCCTTATAGTTGATAGTTAACCTATGTGGTGGCATTCATCACCCAGTGTCTCTGGTTTTCAGTATTCACTGATTGTATATATGGTGGCCTTCTTTTGAATTTAAATCCCAAGACAGGAGGACATAGTAGTGTTTAGTAATTGGTGGATAAAGATAAAGATCAATGGAATGATCACCAAGCATTGCGAAGGGGTGTCAAGGGTGTTGGCGCCCAAGGTGGCAGGACCCCAACTACGTAGCTAATCATCCTTGGGCATGGATGCTTTGGGAACATTGAAAATGATGTGTTTTTTACGGTTAAGCCTGATGTGCTGTGAGTGGCTGCAATTAGCTAGAGAGGAAAAAAAATCTGTAGGGTCTGGCGGTGCTAGGGCGTTAGCACAGCTTGACATGGATTCATTGTAGTGGGTTGCTGGTTCAGTTGATCATTTTGTTCTTTTTCAGTGGCACGTCTGTCCTTTGATAGTTTGTTGTGTGTTGTATTTCTTGGACTTTCTTCCCTTTAATGCAGCAATGCACAACTCCTGCATATTTGAGAAAAACCTTGAATGCCTCCAGTCTAACTTTTTCAACCTGTACTGGTTCATTTAATTTACCCCTTGTATGATGCTCCATATATGCTATTTTTTTTAATTTCATAGTTCCTGCTATAGCAATTTATTTTCCCCTCAGCACTTGCTTTCCCTTACCACCACCCCACCCCACACACACACACACACACACACACACACATTCATGTTTGGGTTTTAGGTATGGTTAATGAAAATGTGAATGGGCAGCAAAACCAAGCGAATTGATTGTTACATAGGTTGTTGATACTTGATACACAAGTAATGTTTTTTCCCTTTGCTTTGGTGTAGGAAATCCGAATACAATAGTGGCTCTTGCTGGAAATAAGGCTGATATGCTAGATGCGAGGCAGGTGCCAGCAGAGGTATGTGATTCCTTCTTCCCTGTCTTTCCTCCTTTCCACATTCATTCCACACGATCTTATCTCTGATATAATATGTGTACTTACTAATTAGTTACCTTATATGAAACTAATAGTTAACTATGTAACCTATTGGTCATTCAGATCTTCTTTTCCACTATAGCAATGCGTGTACTCATCACCATGTCGTGTGTGTGTGTGTGTGTGTGTGTGTGTGTGTGTGTGTGTGACAGTTTGGCCACACTATAACAAACCTATTTGGGTTGCAGCCTGCCTATTTTTGTTCTTTATTAAAAGCTCTTTACAAAATTAATAAATAAATAATCATAGTGCAATAGATGTACTGTCGGCGTGTCGCTTATGTTAACTTCTACTCTAAGATCTCATATCTACATTCTTTGCTTAGTTTGCTGCATCAATATGAACGAAGTATATATGGTTAAGAGTCATGCTGTTAAGTATAGCTCAGCTATGCTGCCAACTTCTTCATTCTGTTTGTAAAATCTTGCTTCTTTGATGTAGCCTATGGGTGTTACAATCAGTTGTATTTTGTTAATTTGTGTGCACGGTGTTGGTTTGATGCAGGAAGCAAAGACGTATGCCCAAGAGAATGGGCTCTTCTTCATGGAGACATCTGCTAAAACTGCAATCAATGTGAATGACATATTCTATGAGATAGGTGAGTTGAGTACCGTCCTAGTATGGGCAGTCCATGGGCTGAAAATAAGTTGTACATCAGGTGGATCTTTAAGCTGTAGTACCATCTAACTTTTTACACATTAATTGTCATCTGTTCCCATTGCAGCAAAGAGATTGCTTCAAGGGCAACAGGATCCAAGCCCACAGGCTGGAATGGTTCTGAATCAGAGACCAAACGAGAGGATGGTCAGCTCTTCTTCATGCTGCTCTTGAAGCTGTGTTTCAACCTCATTGTGCCGTTATGAAATGTATCAGAGGAGGTTAAGCAAAATATCCCATGTTGCCTGTGTGGCTGCCTTCAAGGCTGATGTGCTCCCTGTCTCCTGCTCCTCGTTTCTTTTCACATGTTTGTCATGTAAATGCCAATACTAGAATGTCACTGCATGGACAGAAGTGTTACCAAAGTGTTGATTGTGCTCGTATCATTTGATTACGTCCCTCAAGTTCTCACATTTGCAGATATACAAGGTGGAGTTAAGTTGTTAACTTGGTTACTGAACGGATAACATGTCCACCGTGAATTCCTACTTTGTAAAGCATGGTAAATTCAGATACAGTTTCACTGCTGCCGCAACTAAGAAAAGAAAGGTCTCCTGTTAATAATGTTTCCTTGCTAAATGGTGCTTTGTCAGTTTTCAAAACAGTAATTTTTTAGCATAATTGTATTGTCATGGGTACTGCTGAATATCACAAAAGCGAAATTCAAAGCATTGGGAATGTACTGTAGAACAAACCATCCATTAAAATGCTCTTGGGATATACACATGGCACAGATGGGTTAAGCAGCGTGCTGGATCTCCGGTACAAACCAAACTGGTTATGAACTTCCAGCTTTGCTAAAAACAGCGCAATTTCACCTAATCTAACTTGTTTGCTAATACTTTACATATTAACTTTCTCTAGTTACCCTGATATCCATAACTTTACAGATTAAGGTCATGTCGTGATGCCAGAAAGACCAAATCCTGTTGATAGTTCTGGGATCCTCTTGGCGTCATCCATCATGGCCATTTTGCCAGTGTTTTCATCACACCTTTTAAGATCTTCATGAACCACATTGTGTTCATTACAAAGAGCACTGATGGCACAACAAATGTCAGGTAGTACCCAAAGGCATGCATCTGCATTATCTGTCAGATGGCACAAAGCGACAAAAGACGTTTATACTTGAGTATGATTGTATAAAACAGACTAATACATTTGCAATGAAGATAATGAAGATCTTAGTACCTGACTGTAGTGCAAATAGATGTGATAAAATACATACATGAACAAAAAATATCCTAGCCACCTGAAGGAAATATGAACAAATGCTATGATGAGCCAAGCACCAACATCAGGGGAAAAATGAATCTTTTCTATGAAATGGTTAACCAGGCAAATGGTGTTGTTAAAAAGAAAACATCCTAGTAAAACAACTGTTGAGACAGTTTTAAGTTAATGTCTCAGGAAAAAAAGGCATTTTCAAATAAAAATGTGATCATATGGGTGCAGTATGCCCCTTCCTACTTTATTAATAGATATGACTAAATTTTTATGTGTTCTTTTCTTAATCTCTTTTTTGGTTTTGCATATCGAAGCTTCACATAGACATTTGCATTATGTTTCCAACGAACAATCAATAACTGTGAAAAAGGGAAAGAAAATCTCATTTCAATTCAAGAAATACTAAATATTACTAAATGGTGCATACCAGCCATGCAACGAACATCAGAATTCCGTTAATTAAGTAAGCACTTGATTTCTTCAGTCCAGCAGTGTCAAGAAACCTTAAAAGGAAAGAAGAAGAACACTAAAATCAAATAATGTTGATGATTAAGAATTAACTTCAAGAAGAAAAATGGTTCAAATTCTTACCATCTCAAGTTGATTTCAGGGGTGGTTGTCTCTGAAATGAGAACCATGTATGTGTAAAACTGCCCTTCGCCAGACAACATGGTGTAAGCTATTGCAACCAGGGAAAGAGTATGGTGGAGGACCTGAAATGGCAAACACAGAACCATAAGATAATGCTAGCTAGGGGACCAACTGAGAATATTGTAACATGTGGCAAAACTGGTGGCATGTGTACTTATTCTGAAAAAAAAAAATGTTATGTTAAATCAGACTAAGTTATGAATATTGGTTGTTGTGGACATTGTTTAATGCTTAAGTTGACACCTACATATTCCATTCCACCAAGGGAAGGATACAGCCAGAAGATCATTGCAAGATCAGTGATGAAGTAGCCAACAGAAACCTGTCAAGAAATACATCCAGGACACAACAATGTTAACTCAAAGATGAAATGAAGTACATCATATAAAGAATAAAGAAATGCTGATGTATCATAATAAATGATATTCAATACCCCTAATGCAGAAGTGGATATTATTGAATTACGGAATGTAATAGGTCCCTTTGACGCGGTCGGAGAAAAGATCGGTCGAGATGACAAGATATAATGATACAGCCGTGATAAAAATTGCATGTGCGCTGGACATACCCCTAGAACAAGTATATTTGGTCATCAGCATGAAGTTTCTGAAATGAAAGATGGAATATGAGTAATATAGGTGTGCTCTGAGCCTCTGACACAATACTGACCTATTGTTCCATTCAATGCGCTGTATTTTTGTCAATGAAGTATAGCCCTTGAAATAAAAGGAGCTCAGTATTCGAAAGTGAAGTCATAAGCCTGAAGGAGAAAGCATGTCATTTGTCAAAACAACAAACTAGAAGCATGGTTGTAAATAATTGAGAACTTATTACGTGACACACAAGGTCCAGAAGCCTGCAGCCATTTCGGTCACATACAGAAATTACTCTAGAAGGTTTGTTTGTTGTCACCAAAGGATGTAGGGAGTTGGATAATGGTTATAACTGGTGCCACAGGTTTTCTTTGTCCTATATATCCTTGATTCAAACAATCATTTTGACTTGGGATGACAAATGACATGAGATGGATGCTGTATTAGACTCATCATTGCTCAATTTTGGGCAAACTGATTTAAACCACTTGTATATTTATGTCAAAAATCGAAGTGCTCAGTCAACATTGCTGGTTAGGAAATTACAGTCAGCATTAATTCATCAAAAGTACAACAACTTAAGTGAGAGTGAGAGGTCTGAAGGTTGGTAATGGTTTAATAGAAGGAACCTTAAACTGTGGTTCCATCTCATTTCCTCTCTATTGATATGCCTTGCAAGGGAGAAAGTCAATGTGTTCAGTCAACATTGCTGGTTAGGGAATTACAGTTAGCAGCAAAACTACTGATAGTACATAACTGAACCAGGAATATGTGAGATAAAAACTACATTTAGAACAGTTCGTCTCCTTTCAACTAATAGGCCAGCAACTAGTCACTCGTATTCATGGTAGTTAGCCTTTCACATCATTGGGCACAACAAGCTGATGTTACACAATTGGGTTAGTAGAAAAAGTCTTCCAGTTGGTGTAAATAGTCTCTAAGAAGGTAATCATCCTGGACAAACTAGTAAACTACAAGCATGGATCGGCATCCACATCAAGTTTGATTACCCAATGCAGTCACGAACCATAAGTCAATCACTTGGGCTTCGGGACAGTAGATCAACCTACCATCTTGCAGAGGACAATGCCAATGAGCACAGAGGTGTACGGAACGAGTGGATCAGCTAGCAAGTAGTCCCTCATCATCGCCTGAGCTTGATACTTGTAAGCAGTCACAGCCGCCATCTTCACCGCTCAAACAGCACCTGCACCACCACAAGACATATGCTAAGATCAGCCGACATCAAAAGAACAATTGGTAAAACGGATCTTCCGGAGCTCTCAAACACCTACCGAAAACCGCCCTAGCAACACAGTTTTTAATGCTGAATTGATCAGCAGTATTTCCTAACAGGTATTGGCAACATGGTCCAACATCCCCACATAAAAACTCGATTGCTATGCCTATCAAAAGGACAAAACATACGCCATTGCGCAAGCACCCCGTGTCAATGATCACACCGACGAACTCTAAAGCAGGTCGTCATGGCACAAATACCACAAGACACCATCAGGTTGGCTCGGTGTCGGTGACACAAGTAGATCTCCATGCACAGGCACAGCAACCACATGGTACGCAAAGGCAATGTACCTAACCTGACACCTGCCACCAAATGGTGCCAGCACGGAGACTCGATCGATACATCAAGAAACGCCCACCGACGACAAGAACTCGAGAACAAGAAATCCCCCAAATCGCAGGAAAGCAAATAAAGCCTAAGATCCGTCGGGGAGGGTCAACTCAAGTACTCAACCCCACCCCACCAGGAAAGAATGGAGGGAGGGAAAACAGAACAAACCAGAAGGCTCAAGAAACAAACGCCAACAAACGATCCGGGCCGGGGGGCATCAGAGCAGGGGATATTACCTCGCGCGGGGAGCGGACTGCAGAGCTTGCGGGAGTGTTAGGACTGGGAGGTGCGGCGCGGCTACGCGCGTGGAGTAGGAGGAGCTTGGGAGGCGGCGAGGAGGAGGAGGGGCAGGCTCAGCTCCATTTCTTGGGTGGTGGCCTCGTTGTGCTGTTGCGGCGAGGGGAGGGGAGAGGTAGCTGCGGCGAGCCACTGGCACTGCCACCATCCGTGGGAGCCTTTTTCCTCTGCGGTTGCCTCATTTGCAACCACCCTCTTGATTTTGATTAAAGTTTCCGGCTTGGTTAACACACCAGCATTAAGTGCTTAATCTACTAGTTGAGCAAAGAGATACAGCTTGTTCTTTTTTTTCCCTCCTCAAACCAAGCTCAAACCAAGGAGACAGGCGTTTTTATTCGGCCAAATCATTGAGCAAAGCCTGGTGAGTGAGCAGGGACAGAAATGTCATTTGCATTGCAATTTCAGCTGCAGTTCTTTGGGCATCCAGTTCCATTCCAACCAGATAGTCAGCCAGCGTTGCTGTCAGCTGGTAGTGGAGCTTGGTCACGTAGTATGATAGGCTGGATCCGGATAAGCTGCATTTGGTGAGCAGCTGCACATAGTAGATGACATGTTACCATTCAACAACCAAGATTCTATACCAAGGCATCTTCAAGTATTAATTTCTCCTATCACACCTTCAAGTATTAATCCTATAGTGATGGAACAATATTTTTCTCTCACAGCAAAATAGCATCGGTAGGCTTATTAGCCGCAAAAAACCATTAGACAAACAACTTGAGTAATTGAATCACAAGAGCTCCTATGTAGCAATAAATATGATTTTTGAAATCGTTAGAGCTCCTACGAAACACAACGAGCTTTCACTACTTTTGTATAATTCTCTGTGCCGTTTAAAAATCGGTATGTCCTTATCAAGAAAGAAAAACTTGTATGCAATTTCTTTGTTTCAAATCCTTATTTTCATTGACTTCGCTGACCAAAGTTTAACAATAGAGCTTCAAAAAATGTCTAGTTACGTGGCCTCAAAGAGGCATAGATTTCTAATCGAATTACTTTGCTACAAATTTGACAATGTAGGTCGTAGATTTTTACAGCGCTTAAAAACTCAGCGGCTACCCAAGCAAATGGCGATAGAGGCTCATTTTGTGTGGATGGCTAATTTGCATCTTGAATACCGAAACATAGGGCGTGTTTGGTTGCCCGCACCCATACATGCATCCCGGGATGCAAGGGTCCGGTGTTTGGTAGCCCGGACGTCCCTTCCAGCTGGTTGTCGTCATGCAAATCGCCCCTCTTGGCGGTGAGGAGGAACGCCCAAATCGGTCGTTCCTCCTCATCCCGGCTCTACTCGCGCTCGGCTCCCGCCTTGGCTCCCTCCGTGCTTCGTGGAGATGGCGCCCAAACCTGCCCGTCACCGCCCTCGTTTCCGCTTTGTCACCGCCCTCGTTCCTCACCCCGTTCCTCGGTCTCCTCTTTCCCTCTCTCCGCCGGCACCGCTTCGTCCTACCCCTCCATATCTAGTGGTGGCGCCGGCGAGCCCCTCCCTGTCGGATCGGCCAAGTCGCCTACCTGGCCCCTCCCGTCCTCCTGCGAGCTCGCGGGCAGGTCCCTCCCAATAGCGCGCCGCCCGTGGCGTCGTCCCCTTTCTGCCGGTCGGTGATTTTCCGTCAACGACCCCTACGACGGCGGCGAGGCGTCCGCGGCCTCCGTGCCGTGGGTAGTGGCCCGCGCCCTCGGCCAGCAATCTCCACTGCGTCGGGCGGCAGGAGGTCGAGTGTCTGGATCTGGTTAGTCACTTCGATCAATCTCCACTGCGGCGGCGGCGGGAGGTCGAAAGTGGCTGGCAGCAGGAGGGCAGCGTGCAGATGGATGCAGCTTCGTCTCAAATCGATGGTAATCATGGAAACCAACGTATCTTGTTTGATGCCTGCCTCAATTTTCTATCGCCTGTCCCA
Organism: Hyparrhenia diplandra; assembly: GCA_015847255.1. Classification (NCBI taxonomy): domain Eukaryota; kingdom Viridiplantae; phylum Streptophyta; class Magnoliopsida; order Poales; family Poaceae; genus Hyparrhenia; species Hyparrhenia diplandra. The sequence goes on along the minus strand of JADLZK010010204.1, from coordinate 288,042 downwards.
AATTTCTACGGGAGTTGTGTAGAAATAGGTTATCTGAATATCAGAGTGAACCAATCTTTCTAAAACATTGCTAGATTCTGCAATAGATTCTGCATATTGCAGCTTTGCGTTGAAAGGTTCTGTATGCCTGTAATTTATGATTTACCAGTTGATTGTTACAGTTCGTTATCGGAATGCACTAGTGCTATGTCTTTTCATAGATGTGTAAATGGATTATATCACATATCATACAGTAATTGTTTTGTTCTTTAAATTGATAGGTTTATTAGTTCTTGGATTGTTGGTGTATGTTGAATTAACGAATTATATGAAGATGCTGCTAGCTTGCTTTGGTCGACTCATTTTAATACTAGGTACCATCTTTCATTATACTTGTAATCTACGTTACACGGATACGAATACGAGTATCGGATACGATACGTATCCGATCACGCAGATACGCTATTCTTCAAAAAACAGTGACACGGGGATACGGCTACAATTTTTAAATACTAATAATAATAACATGATTTAATATGACATAACATAGTTAAGAACTGAAAAGGTCAATTACAGTCACCCAGGGACACGGCATAGCACAAACGGCATAGCGCTAATCACTTGAGATTAGCATCAGGTGACATGAAGTACTACAAAAGCGAGAATGGTTGGTGGCAAACAATGCAAATCGAGGTGTGATATGTTCTGAACCAAAGCATCACATTTGATACCACCGTTTGTCGTCGGCTGATTGCAGCTTGACCGCCGCCGGCCGGTGCTTGCAGCCTCGCCGGTAGCCGCCAGGTGCTTGCAGCCTGGACGCCACCCGCTGGTCGCCGCCGCCCACCAATCGCCGCCGTCCGCCGGTAGCCGCTCTCCAGTCGAAGTAGGTCACATGTGACAGAGTGGGTGAGATGTGGCGGCGTTCTGATCCTATGATGCGAGCGTGCGGAGGCCTGTAGCCGAGTAGGTCATGCGTGGGAGTGGTATTTGGGCCTTCATGGGACGTATCCAAGTTGGCCCATACGTATCTTATACAAGTATCCTACCTAGCACGTATCCAAATTTGTTAGTATGGCCTCGACACGTATCCACGACGTATCCGAGCCGTATCCGTATCCGCGGCGTGTCGGATACGCGATACGTGACCCCCTGCCGTATCCATGCATCGTTGCTTGTAATGGTGTTAGTTATTGCCTTGTTAATTGCATGGCTGATTGGAAAGTTTATGTAAGAGTAAGTAGTGCATATAAACTTATGGGTGGTAATGCTACCACTTCATGCAAGAGGTGAGTACAACTTGGATAATGCATGCAACCAAACACTCATCCATGCATCTGTTGATTGAATCTGAAAAAACTTGCATGCAACCAAACACTATCTCAGCTCAGCTTGGATGCACAGATGCATGCAACCAAACAACCCCTCCTGCATGTTGCTGGCCTGGGCAAATGCATACAGGCTCTCTAGAGCTGGCCTGGCTGGGTGGAGAAAGGAATCAAACACGCCCATAATATCTCAACTTGGGCCACGTTTAGTTGGCTGAAAATTTGCCAAAAAATTACAAATTTTTAGACTCTCTCTCCATCATATCACATTAAATACACCAAAAGACATATGTTCAGAGCAGTAAATATAGGTCAAAAAATAACTAATTACACAGTTTTGTTGTAGATCACGAGACGAATCTTTTGAGCCTAGTTAGTCCATAATTGACAATGTTTACCACAAACAAACGAAATGTGTCTTCTGATGGCTTCTGAGTCGAAAAAGTCACTTTTGCTAAAATTTAGCCATCTCAACGAGGCCTTGTTTCTTGAACGGAATGTGTTTTTTTATTGAGTACTAGTACATCTTTCAAAATGGGAATGGCATTTTAATTATTTGTTGAACGGAGGAGTACGTTCTCGCATGACTGGCTTGTAACTTCACAGGTGATCAGCGCGAGCGGCCACTCTTTTTTTTTTCCACGAGAAGTGCTATTCTGCGGTTACACCTACTCGTGCTCGGTACAGTCCAGTGTGCGCTATTCATTCATTCATTGATTGAACACGGCCGGGGCCGGGTGGGCATCACATGCACCCTCCTCTGGTGCACGCGTTACAAAGTTTGTTCCTGTCCCAGATTTCGCTCGTACGTGTACGTCTGCCGTCTGCGACGCGCTACCACCCAACCAGCCGCCTCTCGTTTTCGGGGTTTTCCCCGGCTTGCACTTCCAGGGAGGTCACGGTCACACAAACCAAATCCTCCGGTCCGGTAGATCGGGATCGGGTGCTGGTCCTTGCGTGGACTCGACGGCAACAGCAGCACGTCACGTTGCTAACCTCCTCCCCTCCCTTCTTTCGGGCCAACGATGCTGACCTGCTTTATTTTTATTTATTTATCCTTGAATTAATCATCAGATCAAAATAATATAATCGTGGACTGAAGAATCAGCTGCAAAAGCCCGGGAGGGAGGGAGCTGAAAACTCAAACATCACGTGACGTCGGTGTCGGTGGAGCTTTTTGCTTTGCGCTGCTGTGTTGACTATGTTGTTATTAACAAATTTTAATTTCCCATATATCTAGCTTTTAAAACGTACGGAACAGGTTGCTTTACTTTCGCTTTAACTGGAAAATTTTGCAATTCTTTGACAAAACTTGATTATGAAAACGTCGTGCTAAAAAAACACTTAGTATGAAAACATTATTACCTACAGTATCGAATCAGTTTCACTAAACTCACGCTGAAATGTCTTTCTAGTGTGTGTACGTGTGTGCGTACGAATGTTTGCTTCTATATTGTGTTTCAAAAAAAAAATCAAAATACTAAGCTTATATATTTATTTATTTGTCATCGTGGAGTTAATATATTATTTTTCTTTTAGAGTTATTAAAGTTAGATAAGTGCCCAAATCTTACTTGAAGCACTGCTTATGCAGCAAAAGCAAAGCCTTAACGCTTACTCGCGCTAAAGAAAAGGACTTGAGGCCTACCAATAAGTGCGCCGTGCTCCTTCATTCATGGCTTCATCTTTTTGAGCGAACAAACTTCCTTCTCTGCATCAAACGCATACTGTTTCCTCAAAATGTGTCATGCATACTTGCATTATACTCCACATTGCTGAATTTTTTATACCAACGAAGGAATCCCATGCCGTATCGGAGTTTGGTTGCTTACCATATATGATATATCTACCGCACTTGATAAAAAAAAAATATCTCCATCAATTATTTAATTCATACATTTTGAGATTCAGTTTTTTTTGGATTTTTCAAACAATCCAAAGCTATAGTTCTAGACAAGATTTAAACTTTATAGTTGATTTTTTTCAGAAGTCATTTGGGGTCTAAAATATTCAGTAAAAGATTATGAAATATTAACAAAAAAATTCAGGTGTCTCTAGAAAGGTTTGAATAGTAGGTAGGTCATTGTCACATACCGGTTAGATTGGGCGGTTGTGACACGTAATCGGTGACCGTTGGAGCGGTGAAGGTGGCGTAGGGAGCAGCCAATGTTTCGACGGCGGCAGTGAGGAGCGGTGGTGCCGTGGGGAGGGGCGCGACGCGGCGGCGGCGCGCATGCGTTGGCGACGGGCGGCACGGCGCGGCGCGCTGGGTGAAGGCGGCGGCGGTTGGGGCCGGAGAGCGAGATAGATAAGGACTATTTTATTGCTTGCTTATTCCCCAAAGAGATTACATGCCTCTCGCTTATATAACCCGGCTAGTGGGACTTGTAACCTAAGCAATCTCCTACAAGGTTTCCTTTATATGATTGGAATACCTTTTACAAGCAATATTTATTTATTTTCTAATAAGGGTCTTCCTTATAGATTGAATATTCCCTTTACACACCAAAAAGCCTAAGATAATCCTAACTTGAAGACGAAGCAGAGTTGGACACGGAGGGGAGGAAGGCGGCGGGGGCGCCGATCCTCTGCCAGCCCGCCCTCGCCCCCTCGTGGGCCGGCCGCGCCGGTTCGAGCCTGTTTACCCTGTTCCGGCTGGCCCAATCCCGGTTCATGACAGTCATGGATTCAAGTGTCTCCAAAAAGGATATGTGCAGTAGTGAGTAATTGATTTATAGTAGGTAATAACTCGTATCTAGGATTTTGAATCTTAGTGGTCTAACTGTGGTCATGTTTGGCATTTTTTTTTTCCTGCTAATGAATTCACCCGGTGGCAAACTAAACAAATGTTATGTTTAGATGACATCACCATTCTCGTCCCTTTGGAGCTTTTATAGCATAGCCGTTTTATAAGCTACTCCATCCGTTCTAAATTATAAGTCGCTTTGAATTTTTTGGTACACCAATTATTTTTTTCGTTTCATTTCCTTGTTTTTAACAGAAGCGAAAATGTAGATATAATAAGAAAATGGATGTACCAAAAAGTCAAAGTGGCTTATAATTTTGAATGGAGAGAGTAGTGTTTAATGGATTTTGTCGAAAGAGTAAGACCACTGAGATTTGAAGCCTTGTCAAAGAGACTCATATTATAAATTTCTTAATAATATCCGGTTACAATATAATGCTGTTCAATGTTTGTGCATATAATAATTTGATAAGGTCATACAAATATCTTAGGCCTAAAATTTGCATTGGAAAAAGCTTGCCTAGCCCTTTGGGCTAGCTGACGCTTTTTGGTGGGCCGTGGACCGGGTTCACCACTAGTAGACTGACCTTTTTTTACCGCCGGCTCCAAAGCCATCTCTAGTGGCTGAAGTCCAACCGTCGATCTTTAAAGACCAGGTGATAAAGACGAATAAGACAGATCAGAGCGTCAGCACAAAAACAGAAGTGTTCTTAATTATTTTTCTGTCGGCTGTCCTCTACCACTGGCGGACAGATCACCGCTAGTGATAATGATGTCTCTTCTGTCGGACATTAATACCACTGGCGGTCCGCTAGCCGACAGTATTAATACTATTTTTTCTATCGGTTAGAGCCGCTTGTAGAAAAACTTTTATCGCGTTTTTCTTAGAAAACCCGACGGTACTAAGCCTGTTTTTTCTTGTGTCACTATTCAACGAAACGCTAGTGTAGTCTGTATTAAAGTGGCGGCTAATATGGCTAGTGTATACTATTGGTGGTTTCTTTATGAGTGCCGCCAGAAAAAAATGTCATCACCGGCGGTGATCAGTGGGACCTACTTTTGTTTTTTTGCTGGCGCTCTGATCTGTCGTACCGCCACTGATGTTTTTGGAATAGCGCCAGACCAGTGTACTAGTGCACCCTTCGAATATGTCGGTTGGAAGTTGTCCCAACAAACATAAAGAAAACTACTCCGTATGAGCTACGAGGCTATTGCCACACTTGTGGACGTCCAATGAGACGAAGATGATAAGAGAAAGGGGATGACGAGTGGGGCCCATACGTCACTGAGGAGAGGGAGGGGCATATTGGTCTTTTCTGGTGACATTCAAAGCAATTCGTAAGTTCAGGGTTAAATTTCAAAAAGCTTATGAATGTAAGGTCATATTGTGAGGGGCTTGCGAACCGGGTTAAATATCAAAATTTCTTGTAATAGGGCTAGCCGTGTTGGGGTACCTTTGTACTGAGGGTGAGGACTGAGGAGTGTATCAGTCATTGTGGCTAACGATGGCCCTGTTTGGATCCCTCTAGCTCGGCTTAGCTAGAGCTAGAGAGAAACTAGTTTCTAAACTAGCCCTGAACTAGCTTTAGCCCAAAAACGTGTTTGGATGCGAGGGCTAGTTTAGCAATAAATACGGTTATCTAATCATTTGACCCATTTAACCATACTCTATTCGGATTTGATGTGGCAGCCTCCGGTGTGGCCTCCTTCCTCTCACAAATGACACAAATAAATTATTTATACAAATCAAACATAAATCATAATAAAATTTATTTTGTCCATACAAATTTAACGTAAGATTCACCTATTATCTGCTACATGATCAGTCACAAGTCATTGAGTCACAAGTTGCCATCCGTGTGACGTGCACAAGGTTATATAGTTCCTTGACACCTGCATCATGTTCACGTGTTTGTTCATGTGTGCGTGGAATTTTCAAGAAACCAGGCTTTACAGAAAACCAAGAAAACTGAAATTTGCTTCAGGCTTCAGCGCCCGTGCGGCACACAGGATCCCGTGCGGTTGAGTAATTACCATTTTTTTTTTTCGCGATAACGCCGAGGCGCATTTTTCATTAAGTAGAATAGAGTTTTGTTACACGGGGGAGAGACGTAGTCGAACGAGTACCGAACCCCGGAACCGACGAAAAGGAAGAAGAAAAATACAAACGAAAACGACAACACTAGCAAAGAAAGATGAACGTAGCCGGCAACGAGGGCGAGCAGCGAACTAACTCAAGAGAACCCCGTGGCCGCCCCGAGAGTCTCTTTGGGCGGCTGACTAAGGCATAGGTCACGCCATGCCATCAAGCCATCACCCATGCCATCACCCAACCCGGCAATGTTGAGGTTCAGCGTTGCGGATTGAATTCGCCATTGAGTAACACCTGAGCACGTTACGCTTCACGAAGGACATGTCACCTCGAACGCCTTCACAAAATCGGCCTTGACCTCCTGGTCGGGGCGTCCTCGCGACATGCACTCCCAGCCTTCTTTAACAACACGATCTGGGCTGCCAGGCGTAGCATTGGGCGCCCTTGGCTTGGCCGCAATGCGACCACTCCTCCCGAGAGTGTGAATGGAGACAGCGTGCGCGCCGCACGCCTCACCTTCGGACGGCCGCGCAAGATCGGGTCCGGAAAGGAAGGCAGATCTCCTCCTCGACCGACTCAGACCGATCCCACACCATCGCTCCCACCACGTGCATCAGAGATAGGTGCCGGGGGGCAACAACAGCCACGTCCTGAGCGCCCGCGGCCACCACGTCCGCGACAGCCGCGGGCACCACAATGGTGGCGGCAACAAGTGCTGGCGTCGCAACCGGGGCAGCCAGGGTCCCCAACTCAGCCGAGGAGGCCGACAGAGAGGGCTCCAAGAACTCACAGATCCGATGGGGCACAACTTGCCCATCCACCCGGCCCGCACGCGGGCCGGTCCAGCCCGACTCTATCTGACACATCTCTCGGACCACCAATCGGTAGCCAAGCTCGCGGTGGACTCCGAAAGGCCCGATCCGGGGTAGGGATCGCCCGCCAGCTCGACGCGCTCCCTCGACCCACCAGTCTGTACGGCTCTGCGGGCTGCGCTGTGGAGATCGCGCCCGGTGGTACACCTTCGCCATTTGTCGTCGGCCTCCGGCGTTCAAATGACCAGTGGTGGCGTCGTGCCACCAGCCCCGGAGACGCGGCACGGCTGCCCTCGCGACATTGCGGACGCAGCTACTCGTTCAGCGTCACGGCATAGCCGGGGGGATCTCCGCCTCTTGCGGTCGCGGGCGGTGGTTCTCACGATGACGATTGAGGCAACGCAGAGGCCCCTTGCAGTTGGCGACACGGTGACCGGGCGCCCGAGCATTTGAAGCATCCGCCCACGGTCTCCCTCGGCCTAGCACGATGTTGGTGATGGGAGGCTTGTCGCGTCGAGGCCGTGCGCTAGGGGCACACTCGTGCTCCGGCTGCTGCGGGAGGACGCGTTGCCACCCGCCGACGCGTCCGCGCCGAGGCCCTACGATGGGGACCCAACCGCTGATGTACGGACGTCCGGCCAAGACGCTGATGCACCGGCACCCTTGTCCTCACCGCCGGCGTTGCGTCGCAACCGTTGGTCACCATGCCCTATGTAAACTAGCTCAAATAATCACCTCTTTAGAGGGATAGTTTTTTAGGGTGGGCTAGTTGGAAAAAGCTAGCTCTAGCTACTTTTGGGCTAGTTGAGGGAAAACTAGCCCAAACTAACTCTAGCCCTGGATCCGAGAACCGTGGTGGATCGCGCGTTCATCAACAGCACCTTTGCCTCAGTCTTCCCTCACCTCTCGCATTGGTTCCACTCTGACGACATACCTCTATTACCCTTCCCACCTCTACATCAAAAAGCCAATCCCTGCGTTTGAGGTTTGAAAATGCGTGGCTGAAATGCCCAGGCTTCCTTCAATCTACCACGCCTGCCTGGTCTAATGCTTGGGTCACGGACGAATCAGCTGGCGTACTTGTGGCGAGGATTAAGGCCTTCCGGAATGCTGCTAAAGCCTGGTCCCGCAAATACTTTGCACGCCCATTTGATTTCCACAATACATCTTTTCGATATCCTAATGCGGGACATGTTCGAGGAAACTCGTGCTACCAATACACGGTTTTTCCATGCCAAGGCGTCCCATCGATCTCCGTTCGTGCCCTGGAGGTCGACGGCGCTGTCCTGGTCGCCCACGACGACAAGGTGGCCGGCCGTGCTCACCGCGCCGCCTACTACTACAACATTCAAGCTGCAAACGGTGCGGTTCGGGGCGCACCTAATCTAGACCCGTCGCTCCACCTCTAACAAACGCGGTTCAGGGGTCTGCTGGTCAAGGCGTCAGGATGCGGGACTGAGACTGAGAGGATGCCCGCGCCCCGCGCAAGGGCAACCCGTCTTCCACCAACGCGGCCTCACCGCGGTCAGGCCACTCGGTTTGTCGTCTCGCTCTTCTTCGCGTTTTGGCTTCGCCTTAATGCCATGTAGCTCGTCGGCTTGTCCGTGTCACCGTTCGTCCACATGTTAAGCCAGAACGCGACGTCGCCGCCAGTTCACGCCGCCGCCATCGTCGTTAAGCTCGGCAGCACCCTCCTCTTCTTCCCCGCCTCAACCAGCATGAGCATCGTAGTCGCGGTGAGCTGTCGATGCTTTTCCCTCCGTCCGCCTTACCTCTACTGGGCCCTAGTGGCCGCCGCGGCCGGCGTGCTCTGCTTTGCTGAGCCGCTGCCGTCATAGTCGAATGCGCTGCTGACCTCGACTCGCCCAACCGACCCCTTTTGCGAGTTCGTGAGTGTGGTGAGTCTCTTAGGTAGTGTTTGGTTCCGAGCCAAGTGGGTTGGGTTGGAGCCGACCCAGTTTTGTGGGTCGGAGCCGTTCCACATCTTGTTTGGTTAGGAGATCGGAGTCAACCCGGTTTCTTGTTTGGTTGGGAGGTGTTTGGTTGGGAGGATTGAGAGGGTTAAGATCCACAACACTTTAACACCGTTAGCATCATGCAATTGCGAGCCCCACCTGTCATGCTCTATTTTTTTTTTTTTTCTTTTCTTTTCTCTACTTATCTTCTTCCCGTCGTTTGTCGCGCCGCCCAGCTCCCCGTGCAAGTGTCGCCGCCACGGATCCTCCCGGCTTCTCTCCCCCCGCTCCTCCACTCCAGGCCACCTCTGCGCCGGCGCCGCCCCAGCTCCCCACCACCACGCCCCGCAAGAGCAATCGAGAGGAAGGGAGAGAAGGAAGAAGAAGAAGGGGGAGGAGCACGGCGCGGCGGCAAGGTGGTCGGCGGTGAGCAGCATGGGGGACGCGACGGCGGCGGGCGGATTTGTCCGGCGGCGGCGAAGCGGCGCTACGCATCCCCAACCCGCGGCCACCAGCTCTTCACCACGGCCCGAGCCCGCACGCGGCGATAGCCGGGTAGCGGGCGGAGGTCACCTCCACCACGCGGCGGCGGCGTGAAGACGGCCGGCGGCGCCCGAGCCCGCGCGGCGGCCGACGGCGGAGGTCGACGATTTCCGAGGGGACGGCCGACGGCGGAGGTCGGCCCTCGCGGAGGCGTGGTCGCCGGCGAGCGCCCACGGCGATCGGGCGGATGGGCTCGCGGCTCCCGCCGGCGCCCACGGCGACCAGCGGACGGGCGGCGGAGGCCGCGCCCACCGCAGCGCCGATGCGGACGGGAGCGGGGGCGTCGATGTGGGTTGGAATGGTCCGCTCTTTCTTTGGAATCCTGCTGACCCGCATCCGAGAGCATATTCTCTATCAGGTCCAACCCAACCCCTTCACTTTTCATCCAAACACGGGTCGGTGTGGGTCGAACCCCGCACCAACCCACACCAACCCGCGAACCAAACACAGCCTTAGTGTGGCCTTCGCGTCGCCGTTGGCCGCTGCCACCGTGCCGCCAGCTTGCCGCGACTCACGACGAAGGGATGAGAGGCGGCGGAGGTAGATGTGGACGAGCGGCGGAGCGGAGGTCCGAGCCAGCTATGAGAAGGTTTGGTTCGATCCAGGTTCAACGGGTCACGATCCTGGATCGAAACGCATCGAACCGCGCCCTTTGCTGGCCTATCCATTCCTTTGAGTTCCCCATTTCATCCATTTTTTCTTCGTTTATATTTTTTTTCAAATTTCAATCAGGTCTACCGTGTCAAGACCACGGATGCTTCGTTTTTGAAAAGCAGGGGCAAATGCACAACTTTGAAAAGGGCAAATAGACTCTAAAAGAGGAACAACGAGGCCGTTACCCCTAAAAAGATCCACAATTGTGAATCAATCAGTGCACGCTATTGATATCCTGGCCAGGCTGTGGCATAAACTGGAAGGGCCGCTCCGGACATGTTTAGATAAAATTACACCAAGTAGCAAGAACAAAGCCTTCTTTGTACGTCAACAAAGCAGAACATGTCTTGTACCTCAGGTCCCAAGGATGAGCAACGAAATAAGAGCTGGTGAAGGCATAAACATTAATCTCATGGTGGAGTAGCATCACATTTTTCTTCGCATGGATTTTAGGGCGACTCGTCATTTGTGGATCTCCTGAACCATAGTACTCTCGCCATGGGTGATTTCTTTGTCACTGATCTGGCCGTCTGTGTTCTCTGCATTTCGTGTCACAGCCTTGGCACCAACAGCAGATCCAACTGCACCTGATTCAGCAGTCTTTTCGTCCTTCTGAACCACACCAACTTGATCTCCCAGTTGATCAGGCACACTGTCCAGATCATCATCTGACAGAGTAACATTTTGCAACATTAACCATTCTTTTAGATTTTCCACATCAGTCACAACTTTATCCTCTAATTTCTGTAACTCTTCTTCTGGACACCCAGAATTGAGAAACTGCAGGCAGTACTGTCTCTTTTCATCAAGGGTTTCATAAAAATCAAGGACTAAGAGTATGGCTAGTTCATCAAGAAAACTGACAGACTTCCCAAATTCCTTTAGACTTCTATCTGCATCAGCTACCGTTTTTGCCACACCATCTGAAAGCATCTGTGATAAAGGGAGTAATAACATTTATTAATTGGCAATTTACCACTGAATATGCAACTTATATTAAATTGGAGATATTCACAACCTTCAAATCAAATTTATTTCGGCACTCAGGAACAAGAATCCATGCAATCACTTTTGCATAGATCTCATCATCTTTAATTAAGTCACCAATCAGAGGAACATGTTGACTGAAAACCTTGCGGAAGATGATACGTACAACTTTTGAAGCGTGGGTAAGATGCTCCAAGTAACCAAGAATGTAAACAAGATTTCTATCCACCTGAAATTTGAAATATTAGCATGAATTCGACACAATTTTGCAACTATGGAAGTACTTGATCAGTCTACTAGAGTAAATATGACTGAAAACTCAAAAACGTAAAGATGGCTGAAGAAACTCAAATACTGAAATGTCTCAAATATCAACAGACTGCAAATTATACCAATAACCTCCAGAAAAGTAAGAGCACATGTTAATTAACATTAAAATAAGTGCATCCATGACTTAGACAACACTTTGGATAGAATGGACAGGTATCAGCAAATCCAAGAACAAAGAGGCACACACACTACTTATCAATGTTTGGTGTAAGATGTGACAGTCTGGTGCATACACTTGGCGCAACATGTGTTTCTTGGTCTCAAAATTGAAATTGTGAAAAAAAGTGTTTTTTTTTGCATGAAATTGCCAGCAATAGTAATACAGGTAAATCTCATGGAATTGCTGCCAGATGTTGGTTAAACAGTAAAAGGCTTAATGTTTCAAATGTCAATCTGCTGCCTCCTGTGGTGCGGGTACTTTGTCTTGCACCAACGATATATAAGTTGAGAGTTAGGTACCCAGCTACAGAATTCTAGACGAGGATATTATCAAGTTATTTAATGCCACCTTCATCTACTTATACAAAACCCGCATAGTAGCCTGGGCTGGATGAGTAGAATTTTTTTTTTTCCTGCTTTTTTGCTGCCATGTGGTGGCTTGGGAAAGTATAAATGTAAAGAGGATCTGGCGTAAGCTGTCTGCTCAATATTTGTATGTTTTTTCACCTGGTTATATGGTTATGGGATCTGTCAATTCATAATGTAGATATTAAAGCACCCTTTTTACTCGCCATTTAACTCCAAAGAATGTGGTCGCGCCAGATGAACTATTTACAAAGACACAGCTGGGTAAATTATCAAGGGGAAAATCCTTACCAGCTCTGGTGGAGCAATATGATATGATTGTAAAGCCTTTTGCAACCCCTTGCTCAGTGGCTCATAATATTCCTCAGTTAAATAAGGCCGTTCTCGGGGAATAAAAATATGCAGGAAATACTTTAGTCCCCACATCAAATCACCAATAAAATCATCACCATTTGAGCATTTAGTGGAACATTTAACCTCCTGAAACGATAACAAAATATTATAATTCATACCACATAGATCGTATGGCATATATAAATATAATGATTAAGGGAATATACTAACAAGTTTTTCCTCAATGATAGATTTAAGAGCATCATCTTCAACAATCAATGTATTTTTCAATGTATTTTGCGTACATAGCTTTTGAATAATGCTGCTCAGCTCCAGGCCAGGACCATGAGATTCCCGGGCAATTGATTTGTCATCAATCTTTACGAAACCAAGGGCTAAGACAACCTGACAACCATGATAACATAAAATTAGGAAAGCATGGCCCACACTATAGGAGTACAAAAAGCTTATGAATACACACACAAAATGAACAATGTGGCTCCTTTTTCAAGCAAGAGAACACAAAATAAACTAAGGACAAGTAGCACAACATTAGATTTGGAAATTAGGGGACCAATAAATGCAAGTTTAGGAGAGAACTGACAAACCTTTCAACAGTAATATATTCAGTAAATCCCTTTGATTTGAACTATTAATAATTATTAATATATAGTATAGAGTGTGTTTGGTTCATGTTTTAGAGCAAGCCTGGCTAGCTAAGCTAGGGCAGCTCAAACCTGGCTCCACCAATGCAAGAGGCTTGTGTTTGGTTTGCCTGTAAGATATTGTTTGGTTCCCTAACTGGCTTGGATAGAATCACCGCATCTTAGCATGGGTAAGCTTACACCCATTGGAGCAATTCATGGACCAGGTGCAGAGCAGGCACCTCCACCGTCGCCATGCCTCTGCCTCCTCCCATGCGAACTCCGCCTCCTGCTGGTGGACGAAGCCACTGGTGGCAGGGTCATGCCACAAGACGACCGCAGCGCAGGGAAAGAAGATTATAGGGAACTCCAGCCGCACCAAATCAACCTCAGCATGAGATCCAGCCAAGAAGAGAAGACAGCGGAGTGGTGGGAAGAAGACGACACCTGACAACAAGCTTGCTGGGGAAGCTAGTGGCCAGCACGCCGACGAGCATGCCCGGGAAGTGGGTCGCTAGTGTGCGGAGGCAGCTGTGACGCCGATGAGCTAAATACCGGGAAGTGAGGTACTGGGTGGCTGGCTCGCAAATACGGAGATTGATGGCGTGTGGATGCGGAGGCCTAGCTAAGCAGAAACAACCAACTCGTTCGTTTCCGCCACGTGGCTAAGGCCTGTCGGTGGCCAGCAGGAGCATGGCTTGCGGGAGTTCAAGGAACCAAACAGATAGGAGCTGCATTAGTGGAGCTTCATTAGTGCAGCCCAGCTAGGGAGAGATGAGCATGTAACCAAACAAGCCCATAGTGCTTCTAACAGGTTTCTAGAAGATGTTGGCCTAACTTTTGTTCTAAATGCCTAGCTGCGAGGCGGCAATACTTCTGAGCTAATGTGGCCTAACTTCCCTGGCCCCACAAGGTTATTTGTGCTAGGGATGTAAGCTAGTCGATCCATGGAGCCTCGTGCAAGAATAAACTAACATCAGGCAAATTTCAATCTCTAATTCCGTGTATGATTTAGTCTATAAGCCCACGTTATTTCAACATAGCAGGTACTATCCAGCCACAATGAGGGGAGCTAAAATTCTATTTCTTAGTGGAGTGGGTTTTGGTCAACCCATTTGCATCCTACGGGACACTAGATGGAAACAATAGTGCTTGTACCAGTGTTTCAGAATAGCACCACCTCTCCTAGTGCTAAGGTGGAAGGCAACAGCAACCCACCTAAACCTTCCCAGACAATTTATCCCACACAGGCCGTCAAAATTGCAGATTAGGAACTTATGTGGGCTTAGTAAAATAAAATAAAAAAAAAACTGTAGCAAATAAGGATACCTACTATCTAGTTGCACTTGCACCCTCTGATGGGATTAAACATCTACGAAGAGAAGGTATATGACTGAATACAATTCTTTAACTACCCGGAAGCTAAGATCCATCTAGGATGGAACGAAGTTTTTTCAATGAACAGTAGAGACAAAAAAAAACACTATAAATTTATGATGTGTACCTCATTTGCTTCCTTTGAATTGCTAAGGTCTGCCCATATAAGCTGGGAAGAGAGAGAGAGAGAGAGAGCTTTATCACTGAGTCTCTGAAAGGAATGGAAGAAAAACTGATGTAAGTGCAGGACAAGTACCTTAGGCCTTGCAAACACTCTACGGTGAACACCAAATATAGCAAAACCTGAAGGTGTCTCAAGTAGTACCCTCCTAAATGTCAAATGCTTCAAATTCGAATAATGTTTCCTGCTAGCACAAATCAATGCAGAAGTAAAAACTGATGCTCCAAGAAATAAAGGAAGACTATTGGGTAGGTTTGGGTAAGAAGAAACAAATACTCATACAAAATGATTTTACTTAAAGTGAGAAACATATAGCAAAATGCGTCTAGACAGAACAAAAGTGGCAAACACATGCATCACAAACCTCACAGATATGTCAAATTCGTATTCATCTTCAAGAATCTTTACATCTGTTTTCCGGAGTTGTGCTTCCATAAGCTTGACACGAATCATAAGGTCGTCCCTTTGTTTAGAACAACCAAAAGGTGACTAAGAGATCCCATAATGAACTCCCTGTCACTCATGCTAAGCTTTTTATTTCTATATGGAATTGCACATTTATAAGCTTTGTGGACCTCCTTTGCTAAATCGGATGGAAACATCTATATAAGTAGAAGTGAATACTAATATAATCCAATGACCAGGTTATCAAGTGCGTATAAAATATTCAATGACTCATTTACCTTTCTGAAATCAAATTTTGGTGACAACTCAGGGACAAGAATTTTTGCAAGAACTTTGGCATACTTTAAGTCATTCTCAATTCTTTCACCAATTTCACAAACATGCTGATCGAATTTCTCCCTCAACATCTTGGGAACTTTCTCTAGAGTTATGTCTAGACAGCGCAAAAAGACCCACATCTGATATGAAATCCACATGAAGCTGAAATGATCAGATGAGAATCAAAATAATGATATGCCTCAATATCAAGGAATTCAACAGATTAAGATGGTTGCTCTACTAATAATAATAACGAGTTTTTTTGTGGTGGATGAGTTAGCAGCAGGAAGAGTTACCATTTTTTCTGAGACTTGGATTAAATAATCCAGTAAGCACTGTTGCAATCCCTTGCTTGGTGGTTGACGATACTCCCTTGTTATGTTGTATTTTTCTTCAGGTATAAACCCATGAAGGACGTTCTTTATACCCCAAATGACTTCATCATCGACGTTAGGATCATATGAACATTTGACATCCTGAAGAAACAGAAAGAGTTAGTGTGAAGCGCTTGAAATAAACAAAACAATTAAGGGGATATACCAACCAGCTTTTCTGTAACAATGTGTTTAATCTCAGCATTTTGAACAAAGAGACACTCTTTATCAGTGCAGAAACGTCGAATAAGCTTGATGAGGTACTTGCTGGCTTGTGTCCCACCATCCCAAGCAATACTTTTGTCATCAAACTTCACAAAACCTAGGGCAAACAAAGCCTGTCCAAGGAATCAAAAAATCAAATGAAAAGGAAAAAATAGTGTGATCTGCGGAAAATAGAGATATCCAGAATTCCAGATTGTACATTTTGGGCAGTATCTACATCCCTAAAATACACCCAGATATCCTTCCTGCAAAAAAGAATATGAAAGAAACAGATGCAGATCTATCAGTAGTTAGATCCAACAAAAAAGGGCAATGACAAAACAAGTGGTAAAGAAAGAGAAATGAACCAAGTACATTGTCTTTTTTGAGTGCATCTTGAGAAACATCAAACAGGGCGAAACCAGATGGTGTCTCCAGTAGCGTCTTCCTCCACCCTGGACTACTATACACACGTTCGGTAACGTTCCATGCCATGCTCCCTGACAGAGCAAATCGATACAGAAGCAAAAACTGATATTGTGTGAGTAGAAGAAACCAAAAAATAAGTGATGTGGACATGACTGTTTTGTCAAACTAATTGACAATAAACTCAAAAAAAAAAAACAAAAAAAAAAAGCATCAGATGGCCTATGCCCCAGGCTTTTTACCATGTGCTACACAACCACTCAGCTACCTCATTCCCCACGTCATGAGGTCATAATTTTGTCTCCTGGATGCAGACTCAACTGGATTCAATCGGCTGCTTTCGGTCAATTTAACTTAAGATACAGAAAGAGCTCAAAGCACAAGTACGGAAAAGCGGTAGTATGGCATGCTAGGCTGGAACAAAGAAGCAACTACGCATATACTTGCTTTTTAAACCGCTAAAAATAGAGTTCATATTTATTTGAACTGCTAAAGGTCAAGAATTGTATCTTTAAGCAGACGGCAACAACATCATAAGAGGGAAAAGTAGGAAAGGACTTCCATTTACATACTAACAGATAAAGGCTGCAAAGGAAACCATAGGAAACAAAAAAGTAACGTTTAAGTTTCTTAATGCAATCTTCAAGATTTGGACTATTGTTCGGTCTCCAATTCTTGATCCAGATCCACTTGAACTATAGTTTGAACTATATCGAAAAGATTGCAATAAGATGCAAGTACTCTATATACATATGGATATAGATCGAAACAGCTCTAGGGTTCCTGTCCAAACCACCCGTGCCTAAATGCGCAGACTGTCCTTTCGCAGATATGGAAAGAGAAGAGAACAGGACTCTCATCATCAATCAACCAAATAACAACGAGAAAAAAGTTATTTCGGGGTAAAAAAAAAAATCTGTGGAATCCTTACGGAGCTAGGGTATGTAAGATACTCAGAGCAAAATCTAAAAGAAAATTTTCTATACGCGGATGGATGGCCGTGCCGGAGAAATCGAAGGCCTTGTACGAAACAAAAAGATGAGGCCTACCGACCTAGAAAAAAATAGGTTTAAAAAGGGGTTTACTAGCCTGAGATTCGACTATATAAATTCTCTATTACTTGGTTTTTTACGCTTTTGCCAACCCGATCTAAATCTTAGATGAAAAGAATAGAATTTAGAGATCGATCCACCACTCACTGTAGTTCGAGTTGTGATTGTGAATGGATTGAAAAATAATATGAATGATCAGTTAGGACCTCAGCGCCTCGCCTGGGCCTAGGGTGCCTGGCCGTTGCCATCAGTTTGGTCACACGCTCGTGATCCCGCCAATAGGGCATCAGGGCAGGAGATGTCGAGACTAGAAATTAGGATCTCAGCAACCGGGAGACAAAACGACGTCCTTGCGGCCGGCCACAAAATCATTTTGTATAGGACTAATAGAGTGCCAACGCGGCAAACTCTGTTGTGCTTCAGCTATTACCGGTAATGTACTATTCCGTATATACGTACATGGAGGCCTACGGAAATTCGAGGCCCGGTGCCGTCGCTCACCCTGCACCTGCACGCCCCGGACGGCTCGCGAGGCGGCGGCAGGCTTGCGGTGGAGGAGGGAGGTGGCGGCGGGGGCGAATCGGCTGGTGACGGTGAGGAACCGCGCGCCGCCGGCTGGATCTATACCACGGCAGGCGGAGGCGAAGACGGATAGAGGCAGTGACGGTAGGGTCGAGGGTGGCGGCGGCGGGGATCTGGAGGGAGCGAGAGGGCGAGTCGATAAACCCTTTAGCCTGGGTTCGCACCGCACGCACACAGCTGGTTCAATTTCCCTGGATCGCTCTCTTTTTTTTTTTACCGGATGTATACATGTACGTATTTCCAGCGGCATGCCGCTGCGTACGGAGTAGGTTGCTTTACTTTCGCTTTAACCGGAAAAATTTGCCTGCCTTTGATCAAACTTGATTATGAAAACGTCGTGCTAGAAAACACTTACTATCAAAAACATTATTATCTACAGTATTGAATCAGTTTCACTAAACTCACGATGAAGGCCTTGTTTAGATGACTAAAATTTCTAACCCAACTTTTTAAGTTTTTTTTTTCACTCTCTCCATCACATCGCATTAAATACACTAAAAGACATATGATCGGAGTATGAAACGTAATTAAAAAATAACTAATGACACAGTTTAGATATATATTCATGAGAGATCGATTCTTTTGAGCCTAGTTACCCCATGGTAGGATAATATTTATTACAAACAAACGAAACATGCTACAAAGGTGTGCTACATGAGTTCCAAAATGTCTTTGTAGTGTGTGTACGTGGGTGTGCGTCACGAATGTTTGCTTCTATATTGTGTTTTTTAAAAAAAAAATCCAGATACCCTACATTAGCTCCAAGACGCTAGTATCTAACTAGAAAAATAAATGCTTGAGCTTGAGAAGCTTCTGGCCAGTGGACCCGTAAAACTCACTTGGATAAGCCGTATTATTGAACCAGACAAAACAACAAGCGATAAAAAAAAAAAACAGATAAAACACCTAAAACTATAAGACAAGTAAGCTTCGCCAGACCATACAAATGCACGGCGAGCCCATGCAAAGGGTTTGATTAAGATATGCCAAATTTCACCAAGTACACAAATGGAACCCAACCATACATATCCCCCAATTATATCTTCTAAATCATCCACACTAACAATCCATCCTTCTCCCCCAAAAGGGGATTTTAGTAATAACCAAATATAACACAGGGGCTAAGGGTCAAATTGGTAATTTTAGTTCTAGATAAGATTTAAAATTTTATAGTCTTTTTTTTTCAAAAGTCATTTGGTGTCTAAAATATTCAATAAAAGATTATGAAATATTAACAAAAAAAAAATTCAGGTGTCTCTAGAAAGGTTTGAATAGTAGGTAGGTCATGGATTCAAATGTCTCCAAAAAGGTTATGCGCATTAGTGAGTAGTTGATTTATAGTAGGTAATAACTCGTATCTAGGATTTTGAATCTTAGTGGTCTGACTTTGGTCATGTTTGGCAATTTTTTATAGCAAGGTAAACAAATGTTATGTTTAGATGACATCACCGTTCTCGTCCCTTTGCAACTTTTATAGCATAGCAATTTTATAAGCTACTCCATCTGTTCTATTTTATAAGTCGCTTTGAATTTTGGTACACCAATTTTGCTACACATCTAGATATAATAACAAAATGGATGTACCAAAAAAATTTTAAGTGACTTTGGAATGGAGAGAGTAGTGTTTAATAGATTTTGTCGAAAACAGAGAGTTGAAGCCTTGTCAAAGAGACTCTTATTAAAAATTTCTTAATAATATCCGGTTATAGTATAGTGATGTTCAATATTTGTGCATATAAAATTTGATAAGGTCATACAAATTTCTTACGCCTAAAATTTGCATTGAAAACAGCTTGCCTAGCCCTTGGGCTAGCTGACGCTTTTTGGTGGGCCGTGGACTGGGTTCATCATCCTTCAGACCCGCCGGTTGGAAGTTGGCCCAACAAACATATAAATTAAAACTAGTCCGTATGAGCGAGCTACGAGTCTGCCACACTTGTGGATGTTAATTAACGATAATCTACATACTTGTGGTCAGTTTTTTGAGAAATGCTACTATTTGTCACCCGGCTGATTTTTTGTTTGTTTCATCCGAATTTCTGGCCGTTGGATCTGCCGCCTGGCTGTTTTTGGCGCGTTGGATCTGGTTGGCCCTTTGGCCGCTGACGGATACATTTTGATCTGGCTGACTCGTGGGGCAGCCCTGTCGGCGCCACTGTTTTATTTTTTTGGAACTCGCGCCTGTATCTCTCTCCCGTTCCCCCTTTCGCATTCGAGACATTTCGTCTCTCCCCTGGACTCGGTGGCGACTGCAGGGCGGCGAGGGCGATTCAACGATTTGGTGAGGTTTGACTCCGATTTCTCCTGTCGATTCATTGATCTAGGGTTTGATCTAGTTGAGCTCTCTGTGTAGTGTCTGATTCTCTCTTTTTTGGCTGGAATCGGTGTCGTTTTTGTGTCTGGCGGAACTGAAATGGGGTGGTGTGCGCATCGTCCGCTCTCCAAATCGAGGGTGTTCTTCAGGTTTGACCCCCATTTCTCCATTCCATCGTTTTCTCTAGGGTTTTGATTTGGTTTGTAGCGGCATGTTTAGTGTCTGATTTGTAGTTGTTTTTTTAGAGGAATCGATTTGATTTTTCTGTCCGGCGAAATCAAAACGTGAGGTGGTGTCCGCATCTCCGGGCCGCTGCTGCGGCTGCTGTCACGGCCACCGTCAAGTAGAGCCGTCGTCATCCCCACTGCGCGGTCGCCATTGTCCCTTACTAGCTTGAGCCACCGCAGTCGTCGTCCCTTCTCCCGCCGCCCGTGAGCTCGAGCGTCCCCAAGCAGGTACGGGTTCTCTTCCCTTCCATCGGTCCCCTTTCCAGGCTTCCTTGGATGGGCGCGCATTAGGCCCAGCGACGAGCAAGCACCACCATCCCTACGGAACCTACCTGACGACCCTCCCTCACGGGCAAGCCTCTCTACCCAGCGACAATCCATGTCCACCATGCCTCCAAGCGCTGGGAGTCAATCGGCAACCAACAGGTGTGGGTGTCGTGGATTTTTCCTTACCTTTTCATGTTTGTAGATCTAACTGCTAAAAATAGACTGCTTGCAAGGTTTAGCCGCATGTCTGGAATATCTGTTTGCAAAGTTCAGCTGCTTGTCTATATGCATTGAGTATTAAAAGTAAAGCATTGAGTATTAATAAAATCAATATGCAAGGTCCAGCTGCATGCCCGGAATGATAGAGGGTGGTTTCTGATATTCAGCTTGTTCCTGACTGCTTCATATGATGAATAGCTAGTTTCATTGTTCCTGCAGTGAGGTTATTGTGGCTTAAATAAATCAATCTTTGTTTGTGTTGACTGAATGCATATCTACTTTGATGCTAATTTCACACAACATGCATTTTAAATAAGCCTACAGGAGTGCTACATTTTACTCTTTCATTCATAGCCTAAGCACACATTTATCCATTGGGCCTATGCTTTCAATTCATTTGCCTTGCTTCTGCAGCTTGACCTCAACTAAACATGCTCATGGTTTCTTCTATGCACCTACAGACATGACAAATATCGAAAGAGAAAATGCTCAAGTTAATGATCTGCTGAACCTTGCATATTGATTTGGTAGAGGCTGAGATGTTTTTTGGTGGTTCAAGCTTACTTTGATCCAGTTTTTTCTTGTTCATGGTGAAGCTCTTTTTTAGTTTGCCGTCATTTTGTGATTCAGGTAAATCATTTACAGTTTGTTATATTTAAAATTACATCAATTTTTTAGTTGTAAATTCTTTTGATAGGGCGGTGTAAATTCTATGATAGACTGGTGTAAATTCTTTTTTTTGATAATGGTGTACATTCTTTTGATAGCGTGGTGTAAATTCTATGATAGAGTGCATTTGGTGTTGATGATGGCCTCATCTGGTGCTGATTCATCTAGCTATATATGACTTATATTTTTGTGATATTTGACTTCCATAGCAAAAATCTGGCTATATGGCCTTTCTTTTTTTGTTATATTTGCCTTCCATAGCAAAAAAATCTGGCTATATGGCCTTTCTTAAGTCTGCTTTGTACCTTATCTGTATGGCTATATGGTTTTATTTCCTAGTCTAATTTTTCTTTGTATCTTATCTGGATATATGGTTTCATGTTGGAAGCTACATGTAATGTGGTGAAGGACCTGGATGAATTAATATGAAAGTGTTGCTATTTTTCTTTATCATTTCTTAGATACCTGCTTTAAATGTCATATAGCCCACTTATTGTCACATGACTTGAAAATTACATTCCTTTTTTTTAAAAAATTATAGTAGTCAGTTCATTGTAACTTAGTGTTTAGTTGGTGTAAATATAGTTATATAACACTGTAATTAGCTATATGTCCGTTTTTATGTGCCAATATGTGGGGTATCTGCCTATATGGCTATCTGCTCTTTGCTTTATTTGATTATAACCTGTTCTTTTTGTGCACATGTCTTCCTAGGTACAAGAGTTGCATTTGTTTTCTTGTGGTGGATTAATTGTAGGTCAGTGTTGCCTTTTTTTCATCTGTCTCCAATATGTTTTGTCTAATTGCAAATCATCCAATTTAGGCCTGCCTATTTCATGCCTTCTCGAGTGCTATTCTGACTTCCTAAGAGGTTCTTAGTGTATGTGTCTTAGTAGGTATCTTTTGTATCCCTACCAATCTTTTTATTTTAGCTTGTTATATTTAGAGATGTCCTTTGCAAATTACATTACCTTATTCTATAATTTACAATATACAAATGATTGAAATTTTACTATTAAAGTGGCGTAATGTTAGTTTGAAAAGGTCAAAGAAGTGCTTTCCATAGCAAAAATCTGGCCACATGGCTTATATTTTTGTAATATTTGCCTCCCATAGGAAAAATCTGGTTATATGCCTTATTTTTGTCATATTTGCCTTCCATAGCAAAAAAAAAAATCTGGCTATATACTATGTCTAGATACGTAGTAAAAAGAAATGAATCTAGAAAAGCCAAAGTGAACTACAATTTGGAACAGAGGGAGTACTTCTTAAGTCTGCCGTTGTAGCATTCCAATTTTCCTACTGATTATAGTAATTGTGAGGTGACTTTGAAATTACATCCTTGTATTTTTAAAATTATAATATAGAAATCATTGTAATTTTAGTATTTAGTTGGTGTAAATTTAGTTATATAACACTGTAATCTGGTTATAACCTGTTCTTTTTGTATCCATCTCTTAACAGGTATACCTTTCGTTTAATGTGTGAACTCAAATGGTGGATGAATTTGGTGTTTTTGATCATGCTTCATTGATTATATTCAAATGATAGAGATAAGTTTCTCATTGTTCTCTTATTCTCATTACTACAAATCACTATGGGGACTGATTTGGTTTGCCTACATGTATTGTGTTTTTTATATGCAAATATGATTGCCAAACTTATTTATATTCTTATTTGCATGCAGAATGTATTGGCCATTGTTTGCTGGAGGTTACACGTTGGTTTATTTGTAGAAAACTTTTAGGTTTATTCATTTTCTACCTGTATTGCTATGTAATATAAATTGTATATATACACCTTCATCTTTGTCTTTGTGTTGTGTCCAAATCAATTTAATTTGGTTTATGTATGATTTTTGTGCTATGTTTTGCTTTCTGTTTGATTTAGATAGGTTTTTTAAAATCTGGGTGATTTTTCCTTAAGAATCATCCAGATTTCAGGTTTGTATGGTTCTGGATGATATTTCTATATAAAATCATCCGGGTGATTTGAGCCTTTTTTCACCCGGATTTTTGTTATCATCTTTTCTGGGTGATTTATTTGGCCAAATCACCCGGCTGATTGGTGGCCAAAAATCAAGCGGCTCCCAAGTAGACAGACCCTTTTTTTTTAAAGTTATTTTCTCTAGAGTCCCACGAGGATTAACTGATAATCAATCACGTTTCCTGCAAGCAAATCATGCAACACGTGCTAGTACGAGATGTTGTTGCAATGCAAGCGGAATCGATCCAAGAGGCCCGAAATGCTGCGTCGTCCATGCCTTTGCCGAACTTCCCCATCACAGATCCGGCATAAACCCCCGGCATCAGTAGGCCGCCGCACGCCTAACACGCGCGCGCAGTTCGCCGCCGCGCGACGCGTGCGTTTGGAGAACAGAACATGCGCTGCAACGCCCACGCGGCGTCTGCTTCCATTCCGGCACTCGTCGCCGCAACCCGAAAGCCTATAAATTCATTCCAACACTGAGATCACTGGCAAAGATCGGAGCTCGATCGCCACATCAAAGGACTCGATCTCCAAGTCTCAAACCTCATCTCATACCATACCTGCTCTGCTGCTGCGGCCTGAAGGAAGATCGAGACAGAGAAACAAATGGCGGCGGCAGTGAAATCATCGGCCGGGACGGCGGCGGTGAAGAAGTCCCGAAGCCGTACGTGATGACCAGGCCGCGGGAGAAGTGGTCCGCCGACGAGCACGACCGATTCGTCCACGCGCTGCTGCTGTTCGGCCGGGACTGGAAGAGTGTCCAGGCGTTCGTCGCCACCAAGACGGGCACGCAGATCCGCAGCCACGCCCAGAAGCACTTCCTCAGAGCGGGGAAGAAGCTGGGCCTCGTCGCCGCGGCGCCGCACCAACCTCGCAGCAGCTCTGCCGGCAATCGGCAGCAGCGGCCGTTCACCGGCTGCCGCCCGGCCTGGTGCACCGCCTCGGCGCCGGACGTCGCGACTACGGTTCGGCTCCCGTTGTCTCCGGACGACCTGCACTTCGCTGAAGTGTACAGGTTCGTCGGCGACGTCTTTGCCTCTGGCGCGTCGAGGCCGGTCGAGACGCAGCTGCACAGGCTGCTGGGCGCCGACCCTGTCATCGTAGACACCATCCTACGGGTTCTGGCCAACCTCGAAGACAACTTTTCTCTATAGCTTGTTGGATTAGCGTCCTTGCGCTCGATGACATTTTGTAACTAGTTTTAATGTATGTAAAAGTACAATGCAATAGCACATTGCATTTATTCTTGGCTGATTACACTGATATCTGCATTTGTTGTTCTTGAGTATTGGAATGGATCTTCATTGATCTTCTAGTCCTTCTCGA
Organism: Hyparrhenia diplandra; assembly: GCA_015847255.1. Taxonomy (NCBI): domain Eukaryota; kingdom Viridiplantae; phylum Streptophyta; class Magnoliopsida; order Poales; family Poaceae; genus Hyparrhenia; species Hyparrhenia diplandra. The sequence goes on along the minus strand of JADLZK010010204.1, from coordinate 263,185 downwards.
AAACAATCACACAGCTTAGATACACATGTTGAGCATAGGACATCAGTCCTCGCTGTCGCAATCAGTGAATCAGGTGGAGTGTCACAAAAGCACACAAACAAGAATCGCCGAACTTTAAACGGCGGTGCAAAGACGATCGTACTTAAAAAAAGGTAAACTATCGCGTGCGTGGGGGGCGCTATGGCTGCAGACAAGAACCTCCTTCAAAAGCCGCCTCCGCCTGGGGCGCATCAAGGGGAAGAGCTTGCGAAGATCTTGCCGCTTGCGGACGAACCGTTGTAGCTAAACCGCAGAATTATCCAGCATAAAGGTTTACTAGTCGATGATAACAGTCCCTATATTTGCTTCATGATCATTACTGTCCCAATCAGTTGTAGTCTACTACTCCCTCCGTTTTAAATTATAGTTCGTTTGACTTTTTTATCCTAAGTTTGACCGCCGTCTTATTCAAAAATTGTGCACAAAAAAGTTAAATTTAAGTTATTCTTAAAACCATTTGTTAATAAAGCGAACCACAACAAAAGAATTAATATTTTACACAAAATTTTGAATAAGACAAGTGGTCAAAGTTAGTGTTGAAAAAAAAATCAAACGAACTACAATTTCAAACGGATTTAGTAGCTTTTTTTTTAAAGAGCATCTGTTTTATATAACTGAACTGTGCTCTCCACAGCTTGGCTCTGAGAAAATGGCTGCCAATAAACATGTCTTCCCCTTTGTTACAGATGGGTTCCACAGATGTGCCTGATTTTCATTCAGAGCCAAACTCTATTTTCTCATTCTCACGTTCTATGGAGCAGGATTGACATGGAGCGTGTCAACTCAGAAACAACGACAGAATGTGTGTTCCACATTCAGTTTCCTTCTTCGGTCTTCACTGTAGGAGCCTTAAAGTTCATATATTTCCCTCCGTTCCATTCTAATTCCTCGACTCATATAAACCGTGTTTGACCTCTCGCCTTATTCAACTTTTTTTTTAATAAATATTACCACTTTTGTTATGACTTATTACATCACTAAAGATATTGTAATGACGTTTTTATTTGTTTTATAATTTATATAAAAAAATTTGAATAAGACGGCGCCAGCCAAACACGCTTTTATGAAATAAAGAATCGCAAAGATCGAATCGGAGGGAGTACTCGGTACATGTTAGCAAGTTGATGAGTGATGACTCTATTGTGAGAGCCTTAAAGTTTGAGCACACATACAAGACACTGGGAGCGTGATTAGGTTGGGGACCTGAGGATGTTTGGTTTGGTGTGGTGGACAAACAGCCCGATTACAGCACAGCCCTAGTTTCAGTTTCTCTGTTTCTTCCTCAACTTGAGCTTTACTTGCCACCACTGTTCCGGAAGTTGGGGAAGAGATTAGGGGAGCCCAAAACCCAAACACCCTCGGCGTCAACACCCGGCTCCGCTGCCACTGCCGCTGCCACCGCCGCGACGCCACCTCCATCGCCATGGTGAAGTCCAAGGCCATCAGGGTCCATGAGCTGGGCGGCCCCGAGGTGCTGCGATGGGAGGAGGTGGAGGTCGGGGAGCCCGGGGAAGGGGAGATCCGCATCCGGACCACCGCCGTCGGCGTCAACTTCATCGACATCTACTTCCGGAAGGGGGTCTACGCCGCGCCCGCCATGCCCTTCACTCCAGGTAAACCCTAGCCCCCCCTTAGCCATGGGAGCAGGGGAGAAAAAGGAGGGAAAGCAAGGGCATCTTCTTATCTTCTTGTTGCATTGCAAATTTGCAATCCCGATCCGATCCCGCAGGAAGGGAAGCTGTTGGCGTCGTCACCGCTGTTGGGCCTGGCGTCACTGGCGGCATAAAGGTCGGCGATGTTGTTGCGTATGCTGGCAACCCCATGGGCTCCTATGCTCAGGATCAGATCCTTCCAGCGGCTGTCGCTGTTCCTGTTCCACCTTCCATTGATCATAAGCAAGCAGCTTCCTTGATGCTCAAGGGCATGACCGTCCATGCTTTGCTTCGCCGGGTATTCAAGGTAGGAAGAACACACTAGAACTACATAAATATCATTATATAATTAATTATGAAGAAAACCAAACCAACAAGGGGTTGTAACCACTGATTAATTGACCTCCTCTTACAGTATGCAGTCAGTCTGAGTTCTCAGCCATGAGCTTGCTAATTGAATGAGATTATCAAATCATTTATCCCTTCTTCTATCTCCTCCTCCTGCTATTTTGACAACCCCCTATCACACTCTGCTGCTGCTGGCCTCATGTTATTGTGCATACAGTATATATGTTCCGTATGCTTGCTCGCATTCAGGGCTAGCCAAAATGTAATTTTATTTCATGACCCATCTGATTGCCATGCCGTGAATGATACAGAGCTTGTACCATTACCGTCACAAAGCACAGTTTTCCTCTTCTGATTATTATTTATTATTACCATGGTGCACACAGGTTGAGAGTGGCCATACTATCCTGGTTCATGCCGCTGCTGGCGGAGTTGGCTCACTACTTTGTCAATGGGCAAACGCTACCGTGCCACTGTCATCGGGACTGTTTCCAATCAAGACAAAGCTGCTCAGGCAGCTCAGGATGGATGCCATCATACCATAATTTACACTAGCGAAGATGTCGTAGCAAGAGTCAAGGAGATTGCATCAGGAAAAGGTGTCGACGTGGTCTATGATTCTGTTGGGAAGGATACATACAAGGTACTATATGTACAGCTCTAGTTATTATTATACTATAAGTAACCTGTTGTCGGCCACTGCTCATTGCTAGAGTTTTCATCTTATTCTTATTAACCATGAGATAACGTTTAGCATCCATCCAACTCTGGGCATAACCTTTCAGTCTTACAACTAATTGGCACTGGTTGCCATCATACAAGTACCAATACCAAATGATCTGTACCTGTGACGCATACAGGCTTCCCTGGAGTGCTTGGCATCCCGCTGGCTTCCTGGTGTCCTTTGGGCAGTCGTCAGGTATACCTGATCCATCCCAATGAGCGACCTGGCTTCCAAGTCGCTGTTCCTTACTCGCCTAGCCTCATGCATTACAATGCTACCCGTGATGAGCTGCTGGAGTCAGCCGGAGAGGTGTTTGCCAATGTCGCTAATGGGGTGTTATGCTGCTTCACAAGTGAACCACACGTATCCGTTAATCGGAAGCTGCCCAAGCCCATGCAGATTTGGAGGGCAGGAAGACCTCAGGGTCCATAGTGCTCATCCCAGATACGGTTAGCTAGAGATGGACAGGTAGCCTCAGATGAAGCAAGGGCATGTGAATGAATAAATGTAAATGAGAAGCTACCAGCAGTATGATCTGGTTAGGGGAACGGGGAAATGATATCTATGCCGGTTTTCTTATAAGCTGTCTATGCGTATGTTCGAGTCTGTTTCTCTGAAATCTGAATGAATGAATGAATTAGTGGTGCCCTTGTGTTGTTTTGGTGATGAGAGGAGATATATACTCCCGCTATTCAAATTATAAGACGTCTTATAACTCGGAATGGAGGAAGTAGTTTTGCTGATGGTGCTTATATATATATACCATTGTAAGAATGTGATACACCATTTTGTTGGTGGTGGTGCTGCCTTGCTGGTTGTGTTTTTGTGGGCATAACAATAGTTGAGCTGATGTCCATCCATTCAACCATGAGACAACTGCGGCGGTTTGTTCATGTCCAGATTCAAAATCAATAATAATATCATATATGTTTTCAAAAGTTCGTTTCGTACGTAGTTTTAAGTTATTTGTTGGACATGTCCCCTTTATACATATATATAGTACAGTACAGTAAGTACCAGTTCCTCTATTTGACTGTAATAATCTTCTGGTTTCTATCAAAGTCGTTCTATAAGGACGTATGTACCTTTTACATATCGACAGGCAAACAACTATTTGCTACGAGAGGATACAGATACATTAGCACAACAGCACTAATGTTCTATTTCCCACCCCAAAAGCAGTTTTAACATGCAAGCCAAGTAGAGTGGCTGCAAAGCTGACAATCAGCACGAGGAAATTATCTACTGGAACAGTGTTACATGTCAAAACACAACAGCTACAGGGAATTCTCGTCAAGCTGGGCCTCACTGTGCTACACGTCAATTGTCAAGCTGGGCCTTGCTTCACTGTGCTACACGTCGTCAAGACAACATACAACAAGGCCTTCCTTCGCCGCGGTCCTCAGAGTCATGCATGTGTCCTGAGCAGATTGCACCTCAACTACTGATATCACCGAGATGGCCTCAATTTCCTATTGGATCTACCCCTCCCTTCACACCTCGGAGATGAAGACGAGGATGCTGAGGAAGCTATGGCTGCGACGGCTTTATCTTTTGTGAATGCCTTGCGTACGTCCTCTTTGAGTTCAGAAAAGCGCATTCTCTTGACTCGCTGATCCTCTGTAGTCCCCGTTTCAAGGAAGATCAGATCAGTGGATTCTTCGTTGAGGAACTTGTCAAGAACATCTGAACAATGTGGGAAGTATCGTCTCCCTAGCTCAACTGCAGAATGAGAAACAGCAAATTAAAAATGATAGCACACTAACCAAATACCTTGGAAGATTCAGTACTGAGAAAACAATTAGTGTATGGTAAGTATGCTTGTGTTTTGGCAAAAAAGGAATACCCCAAAACATTGAGTAATGGGAAATTTCAGTATGCATGCATGATTTTGTATTACAAACAAGGCATAGATAGATAGCTATTGCTGGCACCTGTCTTTGTTAATGCATCAAGGCGTTCACGCAACCTCCTATTCTGCATTGTTGGGGTTTCATTTAGATCAACTTCCTTTAGTTTGCTGAAATTGGTGATGCCGCAAACTCTTCGTTGAATCAGCTTGCGCAATGCGCATGACAAGCTTGGCTTCAGAAGGGAAGAATATTCGTGCAAATGCAACTGCATAGATGTTAAAACATACACTTCAGCAATGATGCTCACAATCTTCGCAAAAAAAAAAAAAGATCACAAAAATAATCTTTAGTTTCAAAAAGGGAAGACGCAAACCAGCAGCAAATACCCAGAAATACTTCTATATCAAGCCAAGTTTAACAGCACGCCCAACTTTTTTTAGTTAAAGGAAATAGTTATTCAGTAACTAGTCTTTGATACATATAAGTTACTTGAACGATAGAAGCAATGGAATTAATGCAAACAAAGCCTATTGTGAATGTTGCAAAGTAAGCCGGTCAAACCATATACTTCTCAACCTAAGTGGAGGCACCAATTGAGCTAAATCACTATTCATGAGTACAAACCTTAGACTAGTTCCTGCAGAAATGACTAACGCCAAAATGGTAAAAGCACTATAAATACCCCCCCTGGAGTCTAAAATAAACAGTAACATTTTAGGAAGTTGAATTAATAGAAGTAGTTCTGATTTTACAAATTACAATGCGCTATATTCCACCAGGTACCAGTACTAATTGCCTTTTAGTGGTCTTAGAGAGGCGAATGGGGCGAATTATAGAAGGAAAAATATCAATCAACAAATAGTTAAGACTAGAGGGATTATAAGCAAACCTCGGTTTTCCAAGTTTATGAGCCTCATGTGAAAATTATCAATCAACAGAGGCGTGGCAATCGACTCCTCTATAGAGATCTGGTCCAGAAGGAAGGATTTCCTCTTAAGTTGTTGCTCCAATATGTCGATACACAAGTAAGCCTTACTTTTCTCCTCGTACTTCTCCAATTTCCTATTGCAGTCTTTCTCTCTTGTCAGTCTCTTGCAGATAGTAAGGGCATCACGCCCATCTAGTGTCCTCTCCAGCACAGAGGCTCCCCTCTCCACGAGGGAAAGAATAATGTCCGGTTCTCTCCTCGTGCAAGCTATATGCAGCGGTGTATACCCACTGCTATTCTTCAGATTCACGTTAGCGGAATCAAGTTTCAGCAATTCTGCAAACACTTTGGGCTCACAGTAGGCTGCGGCATAGTGTATCGCGTATGCATCATCCAAGGTCACCGTCGATTCCTTTAACAGCAAGCCGACAAGATCAACGTCGTCAGAATCCAAGGCCTTGAGGATGTTTCTCACCCTCTTCTCATGTTCAGGGTCCACAATGGCATTCTCTGATTCGGCATGAAATGTGCTCCGGCGGATTTCCTTGATCTTGCAGTATATGTCATCTGGAAGCTCCTTCTCGAGGTACCGGCTGTCGAGAGTGGAGACTGCAACCCTCTGAATACACTGATTGAGCAGGTCCTGAAGGTCGCAGGTGGAAGCAACATGAATAATCGGCACCACGTCCTCGTCTAGTGCTTCGCTAACGAAGTCAGAGAGACGGCGCTGCAGCAGGAGGATTCGTGGTGGTTAGAATTGCAATTTTTCATCACAGCAACAGCATGGATGGAAGGACAAACAGTTTGCAAGCACGAGTGGATCAATGGAGTTGTGTCGTTACATATTTTGCAGCACTGTAAATTATATGTTTGGTCAGCGGTGAGTGTACCTGGAAGAGGGAGATAAGCTCGGAGATCTGGAAGCCCGACGCGGCGTACATGGACTCGACGACGAAGTCTATGGCGGGGCGGCATGTCCCGTGTCCGCACGCGTCGTCCATACAGACGGTGGCCTCCTGCGGCGGGGACTTGAGGCGGCCGGTGTAGAGGTAGCCGAGGACGGGCACGAGGGCGTCGTGGCCGATGTGGCGGCCGCCGGGGACGAGGTCGGCGAGCTCGAGGCGGGGCTTCGCCGCCTGCGGGGGCCGGGGCCGGGAGAGAGGCGAAGTGGTCGAGGAAGAAGGCGCTCCTGGCGGCGAGGATGCAGCGGTGGACGCCGACGGCGGCGCCGCCCTTGGCCGGTGCGAGCGCGATCTCGGCGTCGGCGCAGTTGAGGAAGGCCGGGTCCAGCAGGCGCTGCAGGTTGTCGCTGAGGCGGCGGAGGCCCACGGCCTCGAGGTCCGCCGCCGTGGCCCGCGGATGCTGCTGCTGCGGCGGCGGCGGCGGGGAAGGGGACAGGGACGGCGGCGATGGGGACGAGAAGCTGATGGTGGAGACCTCCATGGAGGCTTGGAGGGTTGGGCTGGGTTAGGATGAGGACAGCTGACCACGGTGGCGACGACCGGCGACTAGACCTCCATGTGGTCCATGATTCAAACTGACGAGCTTTAGGAATCAAGATGCCGAAGCCGAAGTATGGGAGGAGGCCTGAGAGGTGGAAACCCTCCCTCGTGCTCCAAAGATTCAAGCCTTTTGCACCGCGATTTTGCAGCGGCTGCTACGTGAGGCATCCGAGCGTGAATTCGGCAGCCAAGCGCAAGGACGGACGGACGCAGCTCAACCCAGCAGCAGGAATTTCAGATTCAACAGAGATACTAGAATGAGGGCAGAGGGGAAAGATTCAGAAAGCACAGCAGAGGGGAAACAAGCAGGAGGGAGCAAAGCAACAACACCCAAACGCGCGACAGAGCAGAGCCAAGCGATGGCAGAAGCGTGTTTCCCCTTTCGCTTATCGAGAAAGAAATTTCGCGCGTTTTTTTATCAATCTACCCCTTTCTTGGCCGTTTCCGGGAGGAGAAGAACGTGCGCCTTTTTCTAGTGTCAAAGTGCAGTGGCTGGCGGGGGAGAAGGACGGTGAAGTAATCAAGCCGGGCCGTGACCAGGCGCGCGACGTCACGGCGGTGACGTCACGACGTCGGGCCCGGGCCGGGGAATCAGATCCTCTCCAGTTGGCTTCCCAACTTCTCTCTACGGTTGCACAACATCTGGCCGCTCATTTGCATCTAACGGTGAGCAAGAGCATGTGCGCTACCTCCCTCTGCTAGCTGGGCTTTGGCCCAATACCAGCACATCCCTTCACGTAAACAGAGCAGAGCACGGGCGGCGCCATGAGTAACTTTTGGCGCGAGACTGGACAGGGGGCGAGCGCCGGGAACCGGGATGGGATTTCTGCTGCCGTATTGTAGCACCTGGAAGATTTACAGAACAAAACATATGAAGCACATTTTACAATAATACTCCCTCCGTCCCAAAATAAACGACGTTTTGGGTTTTTAAAACAAGTTTGACTCGATTTATAGAAAATACGTAGAAGATTTAAATCTCCAAATAAATTTGTTAAAAACTAGATCAAAAGATCTTTCCAATGATACTAATTATGTAATATAAATATTAATCCTATTTTAATATATAGTTGCCGGTAGATGTTTTACCGGGAAAAAAACGCCATTTATTTTTGGGACGGAGGCAGTAAGCATCTTCCCGTGTCCCGACACCACGCTGCGCTGCAGGCCATGAGCCGCAACATCCGCGCCACTACGCCAGCGCCGCGGTGGTGAGAAGGTCAACGCCGGGCGTGGTGAAGAACAAAGTCGCCCGTGACGGGTAGCAGCGGCCGCGCCTCCATGCGCCATGCCTGGGAGGAGCGCTAGACACCAACGCGCCGCCCACGACGGCGGCACAACCACTCCAATCCAGGGCGGAGCCGAGATTCAACCATAGGGGGCTATAGTGTTTGCGAAGATTTAGAATTCAAATATTAGAGTGCCAAGGTATATCCGCATATATATTTTTAAGCCTCATAGCCAACAATCTTTAATAAAGGAAGTTAAATATAGTCATGTCCAATGCAAACAGTTAGAGTGAAAAAAAAATGACAACAAGTAATAATAAAAGCAAATGAGCTACATATCCATTTCAGAGAGTACATTTATCCAACAAAGAAAAAAAATTCTAAGATATATAATATAATTCTACTTGCAACTACATATCCCTTAGGGGTCGCTTTGGAAGTTGATATTGGTGTGCTTTGAATCGGCATTGGTATTTGAGGGCTCCAATTCAATTGTTTGGATGTTTCGAATTGCGCCGAGGTATTGGAGCCCAATATCGCGGGACTCCTTCCGCACGAAGGGAAAGCGGACGCCGCCAATTCCACCGCTTCCCGCCTTCGGTATTGACGGAATTCTGTTTCCCTCCGCCCCCCCGACACCCCACGCCCACGTACCCCTTCGTGAAAGACCGCGAGAGAGACAGAGCGGAGATCGGGATGGCGATGGCGACGGTCCCGATGGCGACACGGAGGCGACGGGAGGTTGACCCCACCAGCCGCGCCGCGGCCCCTCTCCCCTGCCTCCCTCCCCAACCTCCCGGCTCCCTCCACAACCTCCCCATCTCTCCCTCCACAACCTCCGGCATCCCCCTCCCGAACCTCCGGCCGCTCGTTCTCACCGCAGTCACTTCTTGCTAGTCCCATCTCGCATCTTCGAGCCGTGCATACCGATTGATCTTGCTTGGATTTCCGATCCCCTTTCCCCGTTGAAACCCTAACCCTTTTTTTTTTTTTTTGCAGCTTACTTCATTACGCTACTTCTTCGGATCGATTGAAGGTATATAGTGCATATGCTTTGGTGTTTCTTAAAACTGTTTTTTTTTTCATGTCATGCTCTCTTTTTAAAAATCATGTGTGTGCCTCGTGTGCATTGTAGCCGCATTATGTCGATTCGAGTTGGTTTCCTTCATTAATGAAGAAAACAAAAGGAGAAAGAGGAGAAGGATTATTTTTACCGAACTATACCGGTGGAGGCGCTTGTTCTTGGCCTTGCATATCTTAGTTCACAAACGGGTGCCAAGGAATTTAGGGTGCTTTAATGATGATGAGGAGAGGCATACTCTTAGGAAGTATTTGCCAAGTCATTGTATGATGGTTCTCGAAATTACATGCTATGATTCACTACGCTTAACTAAAAGAAACTTTCATGACTTGTGCATCATATTGCGTGAAAGGTGCGGTCTTGCCGAGAGTGTTTATGTTTCCGTGGAAGAAAAGGTTGCTATGTTCTTACCGATAGTTGGGCATGGTCTAAAAATGAGGTCATTATGCGGCACTTATAATCGCTCTTTTAGAGACTATCAGTAGGCACTTTGGTGATGTGTTATCGCCTATTCTATCTTTAAGTGGGGAGTTCATTAAGCTTCCCGATCCTTCCATTCACCCAACCGATGATTACAAGTGGAAGTGGTTCGGCAATGCTCTTGGTGCATTAGATGGGTGTCATGTTGATGTGTGTGTTGATCTAGTCGACCAAGGGAGGTACGTAAACGTAAAGCAACATCTCCACTAACATGCTCGGTGTGGTTGGATCGAACATGAAATTTCAAAGATGTTTTGCCCGGGTTGGGAGGGTTCAAAGATCCGATTCAAGAGTTTTGCGTGATGCAAATGAGTCGCCAAGATGTATTTGTTGTACCTCGTGGTATGACCTTTTCATTTGGCATTTTATTTCTTTATCTAGTACATGGTCAGCAAAGAAAGGCACCAAAGAGAGTTTACCTCACATGGACAGATGAGATGGACACCGTTGCATTGTTGGTCGTTCTTGTCGAGCATCACAACAATGGTGACCATTCCCAAAATGGATGGAAGCCACATGTCTACAATGCTGCTATCAAGAATGTACGTGAGAAGTGCAATGTGGACATCACAAAAGATAACATATCATCTAGGATCAAAACTTTTGACAAGCATTATGAGGTCATTAGTAAGATATTGTCACAGAGTGGTTTTGGTTGGGATTGGGAGAATAATAAGCTCTCAATGGATAGTGAGGATGTGTGGTCTAGATATGTGGCTGTAAGTACATTTGCATTTGCATCCCGGATGTTTTACTTTTATAATGAGGCAAGTCACTTGTATATGTGTTCTGTTTTTGTGCAGGGTAACAAGGCAAAGCCTTGTTACAAGAACAAGGTAGTGAAGAATTAGGATGCAATCGCAATTTATTCAACAGATCATGCAAATGGTGATGGTGCCCAAACAGAGCCGAGAGTGCACAAGTTTCACCTGAACAAGCTACTGAAGAAACCCAAGATGTACCCCCAAAAAGGCAAATAACCGGGTGAAGCAATTCTTTGCATGCTTTGGGAGATATGAGGACTTCGCTTTCAGATGCTTTAAAATCCACCGAGCCTTTACCAATGCCTCTCAGGTTACTAGCCCTGCTGAAATCCTTTGCTGCACTTGAGGAAATACCAGATTTGGATAGATCTGAACTTTTGCGGTCTTATGGCAAACTGATTGTTAATGAGCGTTTATTAATTCCAAGTGCTTCTAGAGTTGCCTATGGGCTTGAGAAAGGAATGGCTCCTTATGTTGGATTAGAGCTTGAATTAGAGGAGGAATGGTAGGTAGGGAAGGCATGTACGCTTGCTGTTATGTAATATAGCACTTTAGAACCTTTTAATATTAATTAAGTGCTATGCTATGTGTTGGTACTTGTAAGAGACATGGAATTTTTATCATCAAGTATTGGCTATATAATGGATGCGGTGTGTGGTTTCATCAATTATTTATCCATTTTGTCTCAAAAAGAATTATTTTTCATTTTTATATACTTTTTACTGCAGTTTGTATTATTTTCCTAAATATTATGGTTTTCTTATTTCCTACAATGATATATAATCAGCTAGATATATGTGCAAGTCATGAAACACATTGTACTCTCTAAAATAACAATTCAAAGATATTGTACATCCAAAACAGAATTGGAATTGGTTGTTTTCCTATGATTCCAAAGAATACCTAATTGCACATCCAAACACTAGCATTGGTATTCCGTGCCATTTCCAATTCACCAGACTTTGGTATTCCGTGCCAATTCCAATTCCTCACCTCGAATATCTACAACCAAACAGAGCCTTAGTAGATTCATATCATTTGTGCAATATATCCCAAAGACCGCTGCGGTGTGGATTTTTGAGCAAAGCAACTTGAAAAGTGCATGAATAGAAAGGCGCGTGCATATGGACATGGGAGATAAAAAAAAGGCACACGCTTTCTCCAAAGTCACCACGCACACAATATATTTGATGGGCAAAATTAAACTGTATGCATGCACTAATTAATTAACACCATTAGGTGCTAAACATAGGACTATATATGGCAGTACACACAGGACGTTGGGGGTGCCTGGCCCCTCCAGCCCCTCCCTCCCTCCGCCACTGACTCCAGTGCCGCGTTGATCTAGTGACGAGAGGGCGGGAGCGCCGCGCCGCTCCGCCCGGTGACGCACCTGACGAGGATGGAGCCGCTGCGCCGATCTGGTGCCTGCAACAGCGTCAGAGAAACGACGGCCGAAACGGCGCGGCGTGCACCTGGCGCGGACGGCAACGCCTGATCCTCTACGGCGCCAGAAGAGGATGGGATCACCGGGCTGCTTCGGTGACCTGCCCGGCGACGACGGAGGCGGAGGCGGAGGTTGGAGTCGCGACTCAGCGAAGGGATAAGAATCGTGCGGGATGGGCTCAGATGGGCCTGATTGGGGCCTATTAAATTGGTTTCCTGCAGCTCACGGTTGATCCAAAGATCGACGGCTTGATGAGCAACTGGAGAGACAGGTCGTGTTCGTCAACTGCAGAGGATCTTGTTCCGGGCCGGGTGGGCTGTCTCGGCACAGGAAAAGTCTCCGGAGCCGTCGGATGGCGAATGCCGACACGGGCCCACCAGGCAGTGGGTGGGAGGTGTGAACGCATCTGGGTTCTGGTACGGCCGGCGATGGTGGTAGTTTGGTCTGGCTCGAATCAGAGCTCAGCGGACCGACGACTTGACTCGTCGTCTCGTGGAATGGAGAGCAATGTGCGATTTCGCTGTGGAGGGCGAAAGAGAAACAGACATACGGATAGGACTAGCCAAATGAAGAAAGCAACCGCTGTTTCGATTGCAAAACGTTGATTACTACTACTCTTTATTGTGGTAATACTATACGGGTTGTGCGTAGCCAATTTTAGCCACAGAAACAGATGGTGCAAATAAAACAGCCTGTACGCACTGCAGTGGTATTATTACTACATGCATGAATCTCGAGTCACTATAGCAAGATAATACTTTCCTCCGCTTTAAAATTATAGTTGGCTTTTGGTTTTTCTGATACATTGATTTTATTACGTATCGTACATACGTAGTGTATAATTAAAATGCGAATGCAAAATCAATGTATCTGTAAAAGTTCAAAAAGCCAACTACAATTTGAAAAACCGAGGAGTACCTGAAGACGCTTTATACTAAGATTCTCCTCCGTCCCAAAAATAAATGACGTTTTCGCTTCCCGGTAAACATCTACCGCAAGAATTATATATTAAAATAGGATTAATATTTATATTACATAATTAGTATCATTGGAAAGATCTTTTGATCTAGTTTTTTAATAAATTTATTTGGAGATTTAAATCTTCTATGTGTTTTCTATAAATCGAAATAAACTTCAGATTTAAAACTCAAAACGCCGTTTATTTTGCGACGGAGAAAGAGTGTAAGATAAGATTGTTGATTGATGGGCGTGATATACTACATCTTTTTAAGGACGCGCACAGCAAAAGCAAAAGCGCGCGCTTGCTATGCTTGACCGGCGCTCCCCGGCCGCTTGCAGCCTCATCATCATCTCTTCATTTTTGCTTGTCTTTTTATACGTGCATGCCGAAAGTTTCAATTCTGCATGCCCATAATTAATTAAGCATTTCGGAGCTTGGAAGCCGGCAAGCCGTGCTGAATTGGCAGCAACATAAGCTACTGTATGCCGGAACGTAACGGAATCATGCATGGCCGTCTGAGCCGCCAAGACAACAGCAAGAAACAAACCCCCAGCCAACTCGTTTCCAGCTTTTTCATGCCGCACGCATACATATCCCTTTCTCATTGTTATCCACTTTTGGCGGCGACGGGCACCGTCCGTCCGTCCAGGTCCAGTGAATCAAGCAATGATTCGGTTGCAGACTGGCAGTGGCGCTAGCTCACTCTCAGTGCATCACGTGCTAGATTAAGAAGAGAGGAGGGACCCAAATCCTAGATTGCTTGCCGACCACCCAACCTTGCCGTTTTTATTTTATCTTCCTTTCGGTCGTGCGCTGCGGCCGCCTGGATGACTGCGTCAGCTCTTGGCTCTACTCCCTCCGTCCCTCCCTTTCATATACCCAGATTCCGCCATCTTTTTTCGATTCTTTTATCTTATTCAATTTTTTAAAAATATAATTTATTTTGTTACGACTTATTTTATTAATAAAAATACTTGAATATTGATTAATTTATTTTACGATTTACATAAATATTTTAAATAAGGACGGATGGTCAAACACGTAAGTTTAAAAAGTCAAAAACGACAATCTCCAGTGAATCGGAGGGGGTACGTATCTCCGTGCGACTACTACTCTTCTGGATGTGGTGTCGCTGAGCCATGGCCTGTGCAGTGCTTCCCGTTGTTCCCTCGTCCTCGACCTACGCCGCGTTAAACGCTACAGTACCTTGTTCCGTCCGTTTGCATTGCCGGATGGCATCCGGCCACAGCAAACGTCACGCATTGGACACGTACTCACTACTACCCTTGTGTCAGCCTCCTTGCGTTGCGCTTGCGCACGCACCCCCGCCCCACCCCGCGTGCATGTCCGTCAGTTCCATGTCCTGTGTGCGCCGCCGCCTTGGGTCGGGGGCTCTCGGGGCCCTTGTGGGCCTCCGTCATCGCCGATCCTCGTGATGAGGCCTGACCTGACGAGCGAGCGGCTGGGCGATGCCTGCTGGCCGATGCCACTCCGCCCGCCGTCTCACCGTCTTACGTGGGCGGCGGACCTTTGTTTTCATGACACGGTGGGAGGGAGGCGCCATGCCTGACCTTGGCAGGCTTTCGCGATCGCCGGACCACTCGTACGTCCCTGGTGCCTGGTCGACGACTACACCATCGGGCCCGTTACACCTACTGTTCGGAACACACAGGTCTGCGTCCGTTACACAAGTAATTCATCACCTTGTGATGTGCACAGCTCAAATACTAGTGCTGCTAGCCTGCTACCTCTGCGGATGTAAAAGAGAGAAGGGAACAATCACATAGCTAGTGTACTAGTACTACGTGCAGTGGCGGGCGGAGAAGGACGGTAAAAGCAATCAAACCGGGCGAATGCCGACACGGCGACGAGCAGCGGAGCAGGGACAGGGAGGATGCGTGGCGCCGGGACCACCAGGCAGATGTGAACGCATCTGGGTTCCGGGTATTGTTGGTGGTTGGTCTGCTCGAAATCGAATCAGCGATCAGCCGGGCCGACGACTTGACCCGACTCCTAGACTGGAGCGAATATTGTGCGATTTCTCTGTGGACAGTGTGGAGGGAAGGCGAAAGATAAACAAACATATCCGTAGGACCAGCTAAATGAAGAAAGCAGCCGCTGGTTTTCGATTGCAAAACGTTCATGACTCTTTATGGCTGCAGTACGTCAGTATAGCATAGTATACCAACATGATACTGTACGTTTAAGCTAAAGAATGTTGATTCACAAGCGTGATACTACAGTACTATCTCTTTTTTTTAAGGACGCGCACACCAAAAGCAAAAAAAAAAAGCGCCCTTTTATGCTTGACCCACGAGCTCCTCCGCTTGCAGCGAAGCTCTTCTCTTTATTTCTACTTCAGAAAAGCTAAACGACACTCGAGTGATTTCTTTGGCGTTGTCACGCGATTTTTGGGCCGTCTGATCTTCACTCGAGCGGATCTGTGCTGTTCGTTGTTTTATTTGTCTACCATCTGGGCCCACACGCCATGTGCCGCCTTGTCAATTCAATTTTTTGGGTCTCGCGCTCCCTTTTCTATTTTGGAATCCAGAGTCGCGTCCGCCGCTCATTTCGCCTCCTTCCTCGGCGGTTTCGTGTGGGCGGCGAGGCGACCGTGGCGACCGGCGGCGATGAGCTAGGTGTACCCTTTTCCTCCATGTTTTTTCTTCATTCGTTCCTTAGATCCGCTCCTATTTGATATGTGTTGATGCCATCTCTGCTTTGTTTTGGCTGATTTTGCCGTTGTTTGTTGTGGATTAAACTTGTTTTCTGGATTTGGAGCATCCACCGGAGTAGTTTCTTCACCACAAGCTAGGGTTAGTCCCTTTTCTCCATTGATTTTTCGCTTTGCACCTCCTCGCGAATCCACATTGCACCTCGGCGCTCGGGTTGTAGTTGAAGAGCATTGCGGTGAGGCGTTGGAGGAGGCGGCGGCAGCGTGGCCATGCGATATGATAAATGGCGTCGGCGTCTAGGCCGTTTCGCGTGTGGGCTTACGGCTTAGCGTTCCACAACTCTAGGTCGGCGGAGGGCATCGCCATACCGCGCTGGCGTGGTGCGCCGCCGCTCTGCCGTAATGGCGTCTTCCCCACACCAGCTTCCCAGTCGGTTGCGGCGGCGTGGCTTGGTGCGAACTGGCTGAGTGCTGTGTTGCTCTTCATCTCTGTGATTTCCGCTTTGTTTGATTTGGGTGCTGGTGTCATTTCGATCTAGAACTATGTCGTTTTCACCCGTTTCTTCCATTGATTTGGACGGCCTTCTCATTGAATCGGATCATGTCGAGTTGGGATTCAAAAAGTTTCCCTTCTCTATCGGTTTAGTTTTCGCTCGATTGCCCTCGATTGGTGTTTTTGCAGATCGGTTATGTGCTATGATTGTCGGTTTATTTTGCTCGATTCCTTCTATCTTTTTGAGGGTATGATTTTCCTATGATTGTCGGTATTTGTGGATTTGTATTCTTATATTTTTTCCCCCAATTTTTAGATCATTTCTTCTGTTCATTCAGTCCTCTGCTTGCTGGTTGACTGTTGGATTGGCTGCTGTTAACAGGTATGCTTATATGCTTATATGCTTATATCTATGTGATTTATCCGCCTATTAAAGTATTATTCGAACCTGATGTAGATTGTATGGATATTATATTGTGTCCTCTCGCTCATGTATTCTCGCTAGGATATTACATTGAGTCCTCTGCTTCCTGTTTTGTTAATTTGATTGATTGTTGATGGTTGTAGGTATGTGATTAGCTAGGTTTCAATGTTTATCATCTTATATCTATGTGGCTTGTGTGGCCTTATTAAAGGATTAATCGAATCTTATGTAGTCTGCTTTACATTAATACATTCAAATCCTATGCTTCCTACTTTGTTATTTGGATTTGTTTGTCAATGTGCTAGTTATGTGATTAGCTAGGTTTCATTGTTTTCATGTTTAAATATATGTGAATGGTTTTGTAAATTAAGACATGTTTATGGTTTTACTATGTTGTTTTATGGTTTCTGGTCTATGTCGGGCCTCTGTTTCCCTTGAGTTTGATTATTATGTATTTTTATCATACCATGGAAGTTCTTATATTTAAATCGCTTATTCTTAGATGGCTCGTTACCACAAAGAGGCGTTGTGATGGCCAAGGTTCTTTTTTGAAGCTGATTTGGATGACTCCCAAGATTTTGACAAAGAAGATGTTATGTGCTCTCAATATGCCGGTGATGATCTCTTTGATGATAAATCTAGTTACGATGAAGAAACTTCAAGTGAGCTTGTTTTTGATTCACTTATCTTTTGTGTGATTTATGATTTTATAAAATAGTTTTATCCCGATTAAATTTTTGAATCTAGGATTTGTCTCAAGATGGTGACCTGCAATCTTTCAACAAAGTCTTTGTATGATCGATGCTTGAAAGATGTAAGGTTTTATGACCTTCTTTCGGTTTGTTGTTTTTAAAGGTTTTCGATTTGCTTTTCTAAATTTTGACATTGATTCTTATTCCAAAGATCGTTCAATCAAGGCTTTGAAGCGTAAGTTGACTTTGGCTTTGGAAACTTCAGTGCGATTTTTGGTGATTTACTATACTATCTTGTTAACTATCCTTGTTTGTTAAAGATTATAGTTCACTAATATTTCTCCTTTCTTTCCCCGGTTTTATAGTCTAAGAAGCATAGATCTGTTTGTGAATTCATCCGAGGCCTTTACCGGGCGGTCGGTCGAGAGATTTGCATCGGTCATTGCTCGTTTAACTGATCTTCGAAGGATGTCATCGGGAGGCGTGGTTTTGGGTCGCTACGCTATTTGACAAGTGTTATGTGCCAAAAAGTTCTTCAAATGGTTGGCATCTCATGTTGATTGCGGATCGGGGAGATCTTATTGTTGGTGGCAAAGTTATTCCATTGACTCTGAAAGTGTTACTCTTGTTCTTGGCATCCCGCATGGTGGCTCGCTTTCCCCGTTAACTATCAAGATGGCGTAAAGAATGTTCTTGCTCTCATTAACAAGCCGCCTTTGCCTCAAGTATCGCTTTTTGAATCAAAGTTGTCTTCTGGCGATCTTAGTGATGACCAAGTTCGTTTTTTTTGGTTGTGGCTCGCATTGTTTTCTTTGCCCTAATTCTAACATTGTCCCGAGCCCCTCGTTATCTTGGTGTCTTTGAAAATATTGAGGATGTGAGGTCTTATGACCGGTCCGGCTTTGTCTTGCGTTGGTTGCTTAAATCGGTGGACAATTTCACTAGAGGTAAAAATGTTTGGTCACAAAAATTAAGGGACTCTTGGTGGTCAGTATGTTTTACCTTGGCCGTAAGTGCTTGGTGCTTTTAGTTTCATGTTCAGTTCCTTTTATTACTTATTGATTCAGGTTGAAATGCATTCATTTTTTGCTAATTTGTGTTGTCAATATTTGATTAGTTTAGTAATCGTGGTTTTTACCTTTTTTTTCGGTAGGTTATCTACTTGGATCATGTTGATTTTTCTCATCGTAAAGTTGCTTTGATTCGTTTCCTCGAATTGAGTCCGGAAGCAATCTATGATATTAGATTATTATTGTGCTCTTGATGTTAAATCTGGATCTTCCTATGGTCCGAGGCCTCTTATAGATTTTGATAAGACATGCTATGCACGGTATCTATCTATTCATTACTTTTGGTTTGTTATGTTCTATTTACTCTAATAGTTTTAAGCATTTCCTTATTTTCTTTTTTCTCGGCGTTTGCTTGTCAAGAGCATTCGATGTAGATAATTCGGGTGCGCTTGATTTCTTAGCTAAACTTGAAGTCGCTTGGGACTAGATGTCCCCGAATCTTTGAGAGGCTCTGTTGTTTTACGTGATTGAAGAGCATTGTAAAAAATGTGTTGGGTCTATTCCTGTTGACTTGGTGTCCCTTTGCTGCTCTACCACCTGATTTCAAGTATATGTTCACTAAACTTATGAAGGTTGTCTCAGAATCTCAAAGAAATGTCCCAATCTTTGGTTCTTCAAGTGTTGAAGGTCTTTTTCGATTATGAGCCTGCTTCTGTCCCCCCGTGAGGTGCACCCTTCATCTGGTAATGGCAATGTTGTCCCCGGCTGAGGTGGACCCTTCATCTGGTAATGCCATCTGTTGTCCCCGATGATCCTGTTATTGCGGTAATTTCCCTCATTATCCTTCTTTTGTTCATTTACATGAATTATAGATTTAGTAATGGTTATTTCATCTCTTTATTTTGGAATTGTTTAGGATACTTGTTGGTCTAGTTGGATCTCGTGGCTCATGTATATGTTGGTGCTGGTTTATCTCGAAAACGTGAGTGGTTTTCTATGAGTAGTTTTCTTAGTTACATTTCTTTTTTTTTCTTGTCATCTAATATTTTTAAATATAAGGTGCTGCTTCCGAGGGTCTAAAGTACGATTCAAGGATGGTGATGGTGTTCATAATGTATCTTCAAGATCATCTTTGAAACGTGAGTAGTCAAAATAGTTTTATTGTTATTATTTTAAATTATCATGGCTTGTCATTGACTTTATGCATGATTATCTACTCTGTGTTTCCTTTTTTTCGTCAAGTTTCCCCCTTGGTGATTTAACTTGTTTCATATATTTTTGTTTTAGGTGATCTTGTCCCAGATTTTTCCCAGTCATACAATGAATCTCGTAAAAAGAGCTTTTTTCTAATGATGGTGGTCCTGCTCGTGTTGATGGTGGTGGTAAACATTCTCGCAAAGGCTAGTGTTGGAGTTTCTTCTATCGATGTTATTCCCAAGACAATGTTGATGGCTCTGTTCCACATAATTCTGGTGTTGATACTGCTGATGTGAGCTATTATTATTTTGTTTATACGTGCAATCTTGATTTTCATTATTGTTTGCCGAGTTTTACTTTCAATAATATGCAAATTATTTGTCGATGATGATATAGTTATGTACACTGTTCCTTTAACTGAAATTGATGAGTCTGCTAAGATTACTCTCAATTTGTCTAAGAAGCCCATTGGTTCTGTGTTGCGCTCTTCTTTGAAGCCCGGATCTTCGAGACGCGATCCTGTTCATGTAATTATTCTTTCTTTTTTCAATATTTCTTTTTTTCTCTTTCATTCATATGACTAGAAACTACGTTTTTACGTCTCTAGTCGTCTTCTCCCGAAGTTGAAGTTGTTGGTGTTAAACATTCGCCTCGAAGATGGCCTTGATGGGCAAAAAAATGCACCTGTTTGTAATTCTATTCTTGGCAAATCATCATGTTCTTTGTCTAAACCACTTGGATCAAGATTAAGGATTCCCTGGTTTTCCGGTTTGTCTCAAAATGATCATGTTGGATCATCAAGTAAATCTGTTGTTAATGAGACCGATACTACCGTGGGAAGCCTCCTATCTATGGCCCTAGGAGATTTACCAAGCCAAGTCGTGTGATGACCGATGATGAGTATGAGATTAATATGAAAAGGTATTATGTGAAGAAGTCTCGACATCTTGAATTACAAGGCTATATGTGATTTGGCAACGCCTCGTAATAGTGGGTATGTCTTGTTTTGTTCCACCATTTTGATTTTTTCAACTCTTGTTTTCCTATGTATTCCAATTCATTTCTTGTTGTTTTCTATTATATATTTTTGCGGTGAAGATGCAATCTTGTTTGGGTCCGCCGGATGCACTTTTTGGTCACTTGGAGAATCCTTGAAACCCGATGGTTTTGTTAACAACTTTGTGGTTGCTTGTTTATTGTTATCACTTGTCTTTTGAAGCCCGAATTTTCTAAATGTCAATATTTCTTCTCCAACATTGTCGTATATTTCTTCCTCCTTCTAGTTATTCGCAAATTGATAATTTTAATTTCCATATTATCTTATCATGTTATTTAATTGTAGGATCAACTTTTGGTTCCTCCGTAAAAAACCAATCAAGTTATCTTGTCCAAAGTTTTTGGAAAAACTAACAGTCAAGGCCTCTTCACAATTGCAATATGGTATTTCTCTGTTTTCTTGCTCGAATATATTTTTCTATTATCTTTTTATTGTCTTATATATTCTTTTCTAAAGTTGTATTTCCCTTTGCTTGCACAAGCACCACCGGTTTGTCTTTGTAGTCGACATGAAGGACCATGCATTTGTGTTTTTGGATTCTTTCCATACTTGCTAACACCGAATACCAAATGGATGTGGTAGCAAAAAAATCGTATGTCGTCTATTTTTTTTCCTATTCAATCTAGTATGCTTAAATAGGTCGTACTTTCCAATCTCTTTTTCTTCTCATAACTTTTTTAGGTTGCAAACTTTGAATACCACTGAATAAGTTTGATTTGATTGATATGGATTTCCATGGTTTTGAGAAGCTTCATCCTTATGTTCCAAGGCAGCCTGCTGATAATTAGTAAGTTTGTTGTCTTTTACTTTCATCAACCTAGTATAATTGTATTATGCTAAATGATGACTTCTAATACATTTCCATGTAATTTTTCCTTGTTTTAAAATATAATTTTTTTTAACAAAGACGGATTCTCGTATCTATGTGATGATGTTCCTTGAGCATTGGAAGAATCCCGGTCTTCAATTTTACTCTCTTCAATTCGGCCGACATACCTAATCTAACGTATCAAGATTGCTAATGAGCTAATGTTCTCGACAAGAACACCGGCCGCAAGGATCTTGTCGCTTGCTTTTCGCTCGATGTAAGTTTCTATTGATCTAATTGTATTTTCTACGCTTTTTCAATCGATGCTTCAAGTTTAAATGTTCCCTTTTGGTTCTTTTTCTAAATAATGCGACTTCTTTGTCGGGCGGATGTAAGAGCATCTTCTTTTGCAACGGAACACTTCACAGCAATACTAAAAAGAATTGTTGATTCAAAATGCTTGTAGAAGCTTGAATCTCTACAACGCCATAGTAGTTTAATCCATTGTTTACTTCATGCAATAGAACTGTAATCTTGGTACTTCGCTACAATATTATCTCGTTGATACAATTAAATACGGATATTAAAAGGCTTCCATGTCTTCACCTTGATTGTTTTTTTTTTTTTTTGGAATCTTCTCCTCATTCTGGCCGGCGTTTGAGTACTTGATGTGCCTCTTTTTACGCCTCTTCTTGTTCTCCCTCGTTGGGACCTTGCAAGGTTTTAATTGTTGTTACTATCATAATTTTTTCGACAAGAATTGTTTACCGTTAGGATTCTTAGTTTAGACCTGTCATATAGAGGTATGTGTATTTTATGTACACATTGCCCCGTAAGTAATCGACACATGATAATTGTGATGCAATTGATGTTAACTTCTAGGTGTATAGAAAATTACAGCTTTATGTGTATAAAATTTACACATTTAAATTTAGTGTAAATTATGTGTATAGTTGATGTAAAATTGGATATTGTATCTGTTCTTACTTGATGTCCGTTGAGCTTTCTTGGCTTTCTTCATTTACGCTTTCTTGATCTTCTCCCTTTCTTGTTCTACTATATCTTTCCATCTCTTTGGTTTTGGAGGCCTTCCCTTGTTCTCGTATGCTTTTCGGTCTTGCAAGTTGCTTTCAAAGATTCGTAAAGTCTCCATTGTTTGTCCCCATTGCTCGCATTCTCGATCGGTATTGGTGCTTCATTGAGGCCTTCTATTGTGGTAGGTAATGCTCTACCTTGTGATGACAATATAATTTCTATATTCTTTTCAATTCTTGTGTACTCCTCGAATAGATATTCTTTTAGCTTCTTCCATCTTTTTGATGCTTTTGAGTTCGCCTTCGCTCCTTTCCTTGACAGGTATTGAATCTCGGGGAGTTCATCCGATGCTTCCAGTAGTTGTACCCACCGGCCTTGAGGTTTAGCCTCATGTCATTCTTCCTCCACCTATCAATTATGTATTTGTCCGGTATCGACTTACTGCTTCAACTAACACTTTCGGTATGTGCGAGCAAAGGATCCCATCCTTGTTGAACTTGCCGCATATGCGTGTATAATCTTCCCCGCGCTTCTTCGGATCTGGCGATACAAAGATATCTGCGTATCAGGTACTTTTAGGCACTTGATTTGCTTTCTCCCATACCTCATATTCACCGGTCGTTTCTATTTTTCTCAGTAGTTTAGTCTTGTTGTAGCCCCGAGTTGTGTCATGAACTTGTTGAATATGTTCCTATTGTACATGGCCATTGCTTGAAGTTCTATGTCGTATCCAAATTCCATCTCCTTATGTGTTTTCTCGCTTGTTGACATGGTCTTCTAGCTTCATTTATATTAATTGTGTCTATCATCCTTTGGTATTCTCTCAAGAAGCTTGTTATGCTATATGTAGGACCTACATCATGTTTGATTCTTGCATTGGTACTTTCGCTCCTTCCAAAGGCTCTGTAGAAATGGGAAGAAGAAATCCTTGAAGTACACTCGGTACGAATCTCTCTCTCATTTCCCACATCTTGCGAGAAATAGTTGTTGTTTTCCGTTTGTATTCGGCTATCATTTTAGCCCATAGGTACTCAAACTCATCTGTTCTCACGCAGCTTTACTAAGATGTCCTCAAACTCATTCTCGTAGCTTGTTTTCTTTTTTTGCAAATATTTTCAAGTTCTTGCTGTAGCATTTCTTCTTGATATGAAATATGCAATTCCTATGCTTTGTATGAGGGAATATTTCTGCTATTGCTTGCCTTCATGGCTTTGTCCCTGTCTGTTATTATTGTTTGTGAATGTTTTTGCCTCCCATTGACTCTAAGAATGCTTCAAACACCCACTTGTAGGTCTCTGTGGTTTCGTTTGGATAGGAATGCACATGCAAACATACAGTATGTCCATGTCCATTAACTCCTACAAATGGTGTGAGTGGTAGGTTGTACTTGTTGGTCATGTATGTTGCATCAAAGTGACCACGATCACCATAGTGGGCATAGTATTTCATACAGTCTGAATGTCTCGAACATGTTTTTTGACTTTTAGGTCTTCATCCACATCAAATTTGTAAAAGAAGCTTGGGTCTTTGTTTTCATTTTACAATGAGAAGTAGGCTAGTGCTTGTTTCATATCGCACCACGTTACCACTCTGTTTAGCTTTGTTCTCCGAAATTACCCGCGTCCTTTTTCCCCTGTAAGGTAGTCTTTGTAATTCCTCCCCCTCAAATACGACGGTATTGATACCATCCGTCTTGTCCGTATGTTGTTATCATTCAATGTTCGATTAGGCATTTCTCCATTTCGACATGTACCTCGATCCAATCGAAAATATGGTCTCTCGTGCTCAGCTGTAGTGGATGATTGTGATCTAGGTCTAACCTTAGCACTATCCACCCGCCTTTTGTTCCTCCTTCACCACCATTACACATGGGCGATCTGTCTTCACATGCACCAAGGTTTTCCTAGGTTTCTTCTTTTCTTGGTCTTTGGTTCAATTTGTATTTGAGCTTGCTCTTGCTCCTGTCCACCTTTCAATGCAACCTCCTTTGGTTTGCCATAGTAGTGGCATTTCATTTCTACTTTGAAGATCTCTCTCTTCCTTTTTGTTTGCTTGTTGTCCTCTCTGTATGTGCATTTATCACTTTAAATCCAAATAGGTATGCATAGTTGTCGAAGAATGCCTTTGCTTGATGCCCGCCTTTGAATTGCATATCCATTTGTGGTGTGTAGATGCTTTCTATTGGTGCATTGTTTCCTAGGCTAGTCGCAACTTTCTCTCGAATTGATAAATGCCTCAATCTCTTCCTCTCGTTAGGAACTGTTTCGCATCATCTTCATTTGTTCCCCGATTTGAGGTCCGTGTTGTGAATGATGTTGCATATGAGGGTTGAGTGGTCCTTCTTGCCTCGATGGTTGATCCGGATCTCTTCCTTTATTTCTTTTCACCATGTGTGTATGAACTCGCATGTAGTTATAATATGAATATATATATAAAGTATCTCAATGGTAGTCAGTAATGTTAGTTTCTTACCTTATCTAAGGTCATATTTTCAAATATGTTTAATCTCCGATTGCTTTTTCCCCGATGATGCCTCATCTTGGTTGTCTTCAAAATTTGTATGTCCCGAGAAAAAGATAAGTAGCCGGTTTTAACTTTTTTTTACCTCGCTTGTCTTCATATTCAACGAGGTTGTTTTCTTTGTTCATATGTTTCATTGTCTTCATATTCCCGCTGATGTAGTCATTTGAGCTTGCATTGTCAAGTTGATTTTCCTGCTGACATTGAATGGGTGATGTGTAAGTTCTCTATCTATCTACAACTTTAATTGCATGTGTTTTTCCCGCTTTGCTTTTTACCTCCTTTATCATTTGTCATTGTAATCTTGCTTGTTGATTGTTTGTCTTCACCTCCTTTGTTAAATTCCCGGATGTGTAGTCCCCTGTACATTTGAAATTTGAGTATACTTTTTGTTTGACAATAATTATGTAACATAACAATTTATATAGATATTCTCATTTGTACCTCGAGTTGTTTCCAAATAGCATTATGTATATGGACCCATGGGTTCCCGCATGTCAAACTCAGAGTTGAAATTTTAGTTAGATCTCTTTACACTATGGTTTCATATTTCTTACAATCGAATTGAAGATGTAAATACAGTTTAGATGTCATGTAACTTTGCCTTGAGCAGTCATTAATATTACCTAGGTGGGTGGTAGGCCATTTGTAGTCCTGCATTCCCGAGATGGGTAGTAGGTTGTTGTACTCGCATTCCCGAATATGGCCCTACTTTTTCCTCGCATATGGAACTATAGTTGAAATTTAAGTTACTTTTAATTTAATTGAAGGTGTAAATTATATGCAAGTACACTTAGAAAATTGATGTATGTAATGCATTTTGTGAAATACCCGTAGTTTGGTGCCTCATTGTTGTCTTCCCGGGCTGTTCCTAACTGCTCCAAGATTAATCCTGCGCAGTGCCTTGCCAAAAATTTTCAAAGCTCATCATGGTCTCATTAGTGTCTTGTATCGGCATTGGCTCCTTTCCCCGTGTTGGTGCTTGTTTTTTCTTGCCCCCGTTGTTTCCTCGATAAAAATTAAACAATTGTTGTCAATCCGTAACATGTACCGTGTTTCATGATCATTCATGTCTTTTTTCCAATTTTTTCAACAATTCATCTACTTTGCTCTATATTATTTCATCTGATCCTAATGTAGTTCTCTTTTCTATTTCTACGCTTATTGTATGTTAAAAGATACCCATGATCTAAATGGATACGTATTTTCTTCGACTCGGGACATTGATTCTAATACATTTATCTTGAGATGATGGTTGCTCTTCATCCTCATGTTTATGGTCTATGAATCTACAAAGATTCAACAGAGATAAGTATTTCTACTTACTTGTCTTCCTTGTTCTTTTCCTAGGATTGCATCATCTTCCTCCATCTTTTTGGTCCTTAAAACTTTGCTTGTGTTCCAATCGAGAACCCTAAAGGGTGGTGTGCAGCCGTGTCTTCTTTGCTAAGATGGGTAAGGGTAGGGGTTGTTGGGGATTCAGGGTTTCTTTATTTTATCTTTCCTTTTTTTGCCCCTCTTCACTAGGTGGGCTTCTTAATCTATTTTGCTTTTGTGTTGGGTCCAACATACCTGGGCCCTCGTAATTAAAGGCCCATTTTCTTCAATTGCCTCATCATCGGCCCCTTCGAGTGGCCTTGATATTTTGCGCAAAAATGCAACCGTGTCCGCAGCTACTCATCCCTTCTCGTTTCTCGCTTCTTTTTTTCGTTTCCCTTCTTTGTTGGCCCTTTAACTTCCTCCTATCCCCGGCTCTTCTATTTATGCTCCCCATCCCGTCCGGCTTCTCCTCCATTCAGTTTCTCATTCCTTGGCTTTTGTATTGTGTTTGACCCTTACACTGGATCTTCTCCTGTTAGGACTGGTAAAGTCGCCTACTCTTTTCTTTTAGGTTCAGATCCATGTAGTTATATGTGAATCTCTTCTTCTTTTTGCTTTCATTCGTTATTCTAAGAAATGAAACATATATCCTTCTTGTTTTAATCTAAGTTTGGTTTCTATTCATATCTATTCCATTGTTAGGTATTCATTTTTAGTTTCTTTTTACTTGAAGTTTGTGTTGTTGGTTTTAGGTTTTCTGTAATATCATCATGGCCGATGCTAGGGATCGCTTCGCAATTTATCTTCATGGAGAGGCCAGTCAAGTTATGTTCTTTCAAGATCTTAATGTGGAAGTTGGCGAGCGTAAGCGTTTCATGGCTATTACAAGAAATCATCGCTGAAATCTGGTGATCCAGTCATGTTTGCCTGCACGTGCTTTGAAGTTAATCTGTCCTCGCGGTTGTGTTTTTTCAAGTACAAATTCGCTTTGATGAAATTGATCGGACAGGTTCTTGTTATTCTTGCGACAAAGATTTGTACCCTAAGTTTTTCCGTGGTTATGAAGTCTCTGTTGGTGTTGAGATGGTAACTATCAATGAAGTTAACAGTATTGTGGTGAGAAAGCTTTCTTCTAGAGCTTTTTACGGATATCTTGGTTAGGTGTAAGGTAATATATTCTTTTTTGTATTCTCGCTTTAACCAAGATTTTATTAATTTGTTTTCCTAATTTTTTCGTTTTAAAAATAAGAAATGTTCTTTGTTATGATGTGTAGGCACCTTCCTCTGTGTCTCTTGTTGATAATAAAGATGTTTCTCTGTTTGTTATTGAGCATTTGGAGTTAACTGGCGGTGATCAATCTAGACTTATTGCCGCCAAGGGATTATCGGATGGTAATATGGTGAAGCTAGTTGCTAGAGTTGTGAAGCGTAATCGTGGGCCTTCTTTCCTTGAGAAGTACCCCGCTTCGCTTCAATGCAGCTTCCAACACCGTGTTCATACTTGTTCAAGATGCTGAAGATGCCGAGTTGATGGTCGGGTCGTGCTTTTGAAGTTGATGGGCAAGATTTATGTTTCTATCGTGTTCTCAAGATTACTTTCGGCTACCTTCGATGTTGACCACTTCCGTCCGCTTATTGCGCATCGCTGTGGCCTTCTCGTGAATGAACAAGTCAGTTTAGTGTTGTTTTCTATGATTTTGTCCTAAAGATCAGCAACTATTATCTCGCATCTGATATAGGTCTTTGTTTCTGGTTTTCCATTGTAGGATGATTCAAGAAGGAAGATTCATGAAGTACTTTAAAGTTGACGCCAGATCCTTTTTCTGTTGATGGAGTGCTATAGTTATTTGAACTATGTTCCTTATTATTGTGCTGGACATCTCTTATCTTTTTGTTTTATATTCTCAGGTGGTTTTTTAACTCTAAACTCTTTTAATATAGCTTGCTTATTATGTTTAATTCTTTACTAACAACCTTTTTAACTCCGCCCTATGGTGGCCATCTATGGTGTGCCATTATAGCAGGTCCCAAGCCCTCGATAAAGGAGGAGGGATATTTACCAGGGATCTCGGAAAATTTCTCAAGGAAATTTCGTTATTTTTGGAGGACTTTCATCGCTTCCTCCTATTGACTTGACTGTAAGTTGTTCTTATCTTCTCTCTCTCTTCCATTCTATTTTTGCTTATAGCATTTATAAATATTACAGTGTATGGATACAAATTTTACATTTTCCTTTGAAGTGTAAATTATTTGTACAGTTGATGTAAGTTACATTGCCATGGAATTTTCGTTACTGCTATGCTACCTTCTTGTCCTTCCGTATTATTAGTATCATGAACCAGCCTACATTATTGCCATGCTAGCTTTTGTAGATGATGAAACATGTTCGAATTGGCATTTACCTGTTGTTGACTTGGCTTCATCATCGTGTTCTCCTCAGTATTAGGAATCTGTATGTATATATGCCTTTTTTAACACGTTAAATAATTTGATTATTTGCCTTCCATAGGAAATAATCTGATGTTTGTGCACATCTCCAGCTGATCTGACTTTTGATGTATGATATCCATCTGAACTAAGCTATTCTTGTTTTTCAGGTTACTTGGATGTGTCATTGGAGTCTTGTAGATTTGTTGCATTCAGGTTACTTCATCAACATGCTTGAATTCAGCTAGTGTTGGTTCTGGTCTGAAATTTGGTTCATGGGTAGGTCTGTTCTATGTCTCTGTTCTATGCATACTGATCATGGGCTGCACTGCTGCTTTGTGCTGGTGGTTTGGATCAATTCAGTTTACTGGTAAATACATGTGCCGCAGCAATTGGTCTTTCGGATTTTGTCTGCATTCCCACATGATTGCATGAAATTGCTGACAGATGATTTTCTTTCATTTTAATGCAGGTTGTAGATTGTTATTTTGCCTTTCCCTTCAGTCAACATTGGCCTGCAGACCAGTAAGTTCTTTTCTTCTATTTTTCTCTATTCCATTTTAGTCATTCTTATAGTATTCTTAATATTACAGTCTTTTGTTTTCATATTTTACATTTATTATTCAGTTGTAAATTTAATATGAAATTGATGTAAATTCTGAAACCTCTTTTAATCTTTTGTCTTTATTCCCTTCACATGTTGATGGAATGAGCAATGGATCATGTGCACCTGTTGTTGTTCTCTTAATGGAGCTGACTGGGCTTGTAATCATCTAAAAGATGAGTTTCTGACCCCTTATCTCTCATTATTTTTTCCCATTGCTGTGCTATGATCTAATCTCCAAATAAAATAATGTGAGAAATCTTTGCATTCCAGTCTCAATGTCATCTGTGCTTTGTGCATAAATCAAAATTAATTTCTTCTGCTCTTCTCTTCTCTACATGGCCCCAGCATTTTTTTTTTCCTGTTGCCATGCTATCTTGTTCTGCTTAGTATTATTGTCTATGGTCCTTCATTGGTCAGCCTGTTCTAGACAAATTCAGGTATCTTGTTCTAGATGAATTCTGGAGTTAGCTGACCCAATTAGTTTGTTTCAACTTTTGATATTTGAGAAATGCTTGAGATCATTTATTTGCTTCTGTTAGTGCTAGATAACCTTGACATTGAATTTTTTTTCTGTTTTCAGGTTGCTTAATAGGTTTCCAGGAACTAGTGAAATATTAGGGTTCTATTATTATTACAGTCTATGTGTACATAATTTACACAATTTTTATTAGTGTAAATTCTTTGTTCATATTGTGTAATATTGACCTATCATTTGGTCTCATCCTATTTATGTATGTATTTATTTATGTTTTCATTTATGAATTGTGAAAAATCTTTAAATTTGCCTTCCATAGAACAAATCTGTGAAATCTTTAAATTTGTTTGTATTTATTTATGTTTTCATTTATGAATTGTGAAAAATCTTTAAATTTGCCTTCCATAGAACTAATCTGTGAAATCTTTAAATTTGTTTGTATTTATTTATGTTTTCATTTATGAATTGTGAAAAATCTTTAAATTTGCCTTCCATAGAACTAATCTGTGAAATCTTTTAAATTTGTCAACCTTTATATTTTTATATTTTGAATTTGAATATACTTTGAATTTGAATAGTCTTAGAAGTAATCTGTAATCTGAATAATCTTTATATATACTGCAATTTGAAAATCAAGTGAAATATGCAGTTCTGTCACTCGGCTGATAGGAAACTAAAAATCGAGTGAAATTTAACTTCCTGTCACTCGGGTGACAGGATCCCAGATTTCACTCGGGTTACAGATAGACAGACCCTTCTACTTTGTATTTTCATACGTACATGCCGAAAGTTAAAATCTTTCAGGAGCTTTTAGATTTGGAAGCCGGCAAGCCGTGCTGAGTTGCCGGCGACTCCGGCGACGGAACGGAATCATGGCCGTGGTCTGAGCCGCCGCCACGACAACAGCAAGAAACAAAAGCCAGCCAGCCAAACTCGTTTCCAGCTTGTTGATTGATGCCGCACGCACGGACGCATACATGTCCCTTTCTATTTCTGGATTGGTTGATTGTGATATGATGATATCCACCTTTTTACGGCGAGCGCCGTCCGTCCAGGTCCAGTGAATCAATCAAAGCAATGATGCGGTTGCAATGTGTACTTGGCAGACTGGCAGTGGCCAGTGGCCACTACTGGGAGCTGAGCTGACGGGCAATGCATCACGTGCTGGATGAACACAGGGCAAATCCATCCTCGATTGCTTGCCTTGGCGCCTTGCCGAACACCCACCGGCCTTGCGTTTTTTCCCCTTGCCTCTCGATTGTGCGCTGCGGGGCCTGGGGCTGACTGCTGGCTGGTCACAAGTACGCTGCGTCAAACGCTACCTTGGCGTTGATGCGGCCATGCATGCTCGTCTATCCGGTTGCTCCGTTCTTGCTCCAGAACGGCTGGGCTTCGCTGGATCTTTCTGTTTTTGACACGGTGAGGCGCCGCCGCGCCGGCGACGCATGGGGCTCTAGGGCGCGGGCGCCCTTCTTCCCCATTGCCCCGCTCTTCTCGCGCGCCGCCGCCGCCTCTGAGCTACGAGCAACCGCCATGGCCGACCACGACGCCTCGTCGCCTACCCATATCCAACCGGATGAGTCCAGCGCCGCCGCCGCTGCCTCGCCACCGCCGCCACCACCGTGTCGACGATACCGCCGGCCGGCCGCTTGATTCTGACCGGGGAAGGAATTGAAACCTCCACCCGGCCGGAACCCTAACTTCGCCGGAGCCGCGGATCCCTAACTTCGCTGAGCTTGTTGCCGTTGCCGCCGCCGCCCGGCTCCGCCTCCGGCTCCCGTTTTCGCCGCCCCCTTCTTGCCTCCGTCCGTCGTCACCGGTGAGGCAGCGGCGGAGGCCGCCTTAGCCCTAGTTGGCCGGCCCACCTAGAGGTGATCGGCACGCTGATTGGCGCCGACGATTCCTCGTTCCTGGTCGCCTCGACCATCGGACTTCTTTAAGATGGCAAGCCCACCTGCCTGGAATTTGCTAGGATCAGGCTTGTTCGCGCTAGCCGCTAGTCGTTTGGTTGCCGCACCATAGCAGCTCGTCTCGTCGGTTTGTACATAGCTTTTCACCTATTGTTCAGACGGTGCTACAAATTATAAAAAGTAACTCAGCCTAACAAAGGAATATCATTGCCCAGGGAAAGTGGTTCGGTTTGGTGAGCCGTTGGCCTGATGTTCAGTTATCCATTAACTAACACTGCCCTACTCAATAGTATTTTGTGAGGAAAAATAAGTTGAATCAAGTTGAAACTAGTTTAATCGAACAGTGGTTGGCCTCAGTGGAAAACTTGGGCTCCATGCAGAACAACTTCTGGATCCTTCATCGGTTCATCTCATCCCGAAATTCCCGTTCTAGGGGCCAGCCAAACTAGAATCACGTAAATCCATATATTCTCATTATTCTATTTCTCTTGCTGTTAAACCAATCACTCTTTTATTCTATTTTTTTACTCTTCGATATTTTTGAGTTCTCATTTTCCTTGTTCATCAAAGATAATAAAATACGAAATACAAGAAGAACTCCCTAATGAAATCATCAAGGGTAAAACAATCTTTTTTACCCCTTTAACACCAACTATGGTTTTTAAAAATAGAACCATACAACGAAGAACCAATTTTTTTTAGAGCATACAGCTAAAGAACTCTTTTTTTTTTTTTAAGTATAAAAACTCTGCAGGACTAGTAAATCAGGCCAGGCCAATTAGAGTTTTCGACCAAACTTGACCCACGGGTTGTGGGCCGACCGGGAACCGTTACAGCTTTCAGTCTAGGATTTAGATACAGAATTAAGTCATTGACAGTTGCTTAGTGTTTTACTATCTATTATATATATCGACAAACTTACATTTTACAATTACTCACCTTCCATAATATTTAAAGAAAAAAATACTACATATTACCTTGAAGACAATAGGAGACTCATGCGAATAAGAAACCTAAAAGCTCCAAGAGTACAACAAGATTTGTCCTTTCCCCTTTGATGACAATCACAATGCAGAGGTGACCAGTGAGAGCAACTGAACATGCGAGCGGGAGCATACACAGAATATATACACAGCACCTGATTGTTTGGACCTTCTCCAGACAGCAGACAGAAAACGCCCACTTGGCCATAAAGGACATGCCGCTGGCTCCGAGGAGGACGGCGAGGAAGGAGACGAGCTGGAGCCTGACGCTGCTCTGCAGCCTGGGCCCCATGAAGTCGGCGACGAGGAGGTCGACGAGCGCCATGTAGTGGAGCGACCCGCCGAGGCCACGTTCAGCAGCCCCACCACGATCAGCGTCGTCGGGCTGGTGTCGCCAGTACACCTTGGTGAGCGCCCAGCTCGGTAGCGATCCCGAACGACGTTGTGGTGGAGAAGAAGAACACCAACCCGGACTTCATCCTGGCTCCGTATTCCACCCAATTTGCTTTCATCTCACTAGGGTACCGATGAAAAAGGAGGCTGCAATTTCTCGAGAAACATATCTGCAGCCTCATGCTTGCATTCGTGCCCTCCTATAATGTAACAACAGCCGTATGATTGTTTACAAATATGAGTTAGGTTGATCAAGTCCAATCAAATGAGAAATTACCAAAATATGTTGTTTTTCTGATATTTCTGCTATTTGCTTTTATCTTCGATTTTCTATTTATTAGATATTTTTTTTATGCTAACCAAAAAAATTCTTTTAACTAAAAAGGGAGAGATTTTTCATATATACTTATCTTTGTATTAAGTCAATATGAGAATATTCTTCCATCATTAGAACTAGCTTCCTATTTGTTGAACTTGGGAGAAAGAAGGTTCAACCCTAGTATGACTCTATGATCAATAGATCAAGAGACAATGAACATAAACTAATGAATTACATAATGAATTAGAGTTTCAGGAGTGTGGTTTGCCTCTTCATTTATAGTCCTAAGGGATGAATCGGAAGCCATTGGATCAAACCGACCTTAAAAATCATCTTAAATCAACTGTTAGATATATATGATTTACATGATCCCATAGGTCGGTGAAAGGAAGCTTCCGAGAAGCTGACGTGGTGGAGAGGGACAAAGGCCCCGGGCTATGACACGATGAGCTCCACCTTGTTTGTGGTGTTCTCTTTTGTTTTAAGTCCCCGCAATTTATACTAATGGCCGGTCATGATTCGTATCTTTTAAATCTGGACTCCAAATGTGGCAAATGATATGTCTGTTTCACTCATTTGAGATACGTCCTACAAAACAATTAAGAGCACTAAAACTCATGGAATCTGGCAAAAATCAAACCCTACGTCTGGAGGCATCCAAGCGTGAATTCGCAAGCGCAAGGGACGGACGGACTCAACGCAGCTCAACCCGGTGGAATTTCAGGGATTCAACAGAGAGATAGAACGAGGGCGGACCGAAAAATTTCCGGGAAGATTCGAGAGCACAACAAAGGGGAAACAAGGAGGGAGCAAAGCAACAACACCCAAACGCGACGGAGCAGCAGAGCCAAGCGATGGCGTAAGCGTGTTTCCGCTTTCGCTTATCGAGAAAGAAATTTCGCGCGCGTTTTTATCATCAATCTACCACTGGCGGAGCCACGTTGATGCCTGGGTATTCCCAGGAATACCCAACTTTTTTTACAAGTTTTCATAGATATGTATGTATAATGATGTATATAAATGTATAATGGTGTATTTGTGTCATTTGTTCACTATTTTAGCCCAAAGTGGCCCAAAAACAGCCTACCTCCCTTCTCCCCGTCCCTAGGCTCGCATCCTAGGCCGTCCCACGAGGCCCATGTCGAAGGAAATCCCCCACCCGTCGACCGTTGTCTCCCATCCCGCACCGATCTCCCGAAGGAAACCGTGTCGAAGGAAAATCCCCTCCCGTTGTCTCCTTCCGTTGTCTTTCTCAATCCCCATTCCCCAAATTCCCAATCCAGCAGCCCTAGACCCTAGTAGTGGCGAATCGGCGCGGGCAGCAGCAAAAGGTAGCGACGGCAGTGGCAAGCACGCACGGGCAGCCGGTTATTTCTGTGCGCCGTGGAAGCAGCGGAGGCCGCAGCGCCGGGCGGCGGCCGGGCAAGGGCGAGCCGACGAGGCGGCGGGCGGGCAGCAACAAAAGGTAGCGGCGGCGGCGGCAAGGCACGCACGGGCAGCCGGTTCTTGCGGCAGCAGCGGAAGCAGCGGAGGCCGCAGGCGCTGGGCGGCAGCCGGCAAGGTGCGAGCCGACGAGGCGGCGGGCGGGAATACCCAAGTTTTGAATCCCGGCTCCGCCACTGCAATCTACCCCTTTCTTGACCGTTTCCGGGAGGAGAAGAACGTGCGCCTTTCAGTGTCAGGTGCAGTGGCTGGCGGGGGAAAAGGACGGTGAAGTAATCAAGACGGGCCGTGACCAGGCGCGCGACGTCACTACGGTAACATCACGACGTCGGGCCCGGGCCGGGTGGGCTGTCTCGGCACAGGAAAAGTCCGTAGAGATGAAGAATGCCGACACGGGGCCCATCAGGCAGTGGGTGGGAGGTGTGAACGCATCTGGGTTCTGGTACGGCCGGGCCGGCGATGGTGGTGGTTTGGTCTGGCTCGAATCAGAGCTCAGCGGACCGACGACTTGACTCGTCGTCTCGTGGAATGGAGAGCAATGTGCAAGGTAGACTACGTAATGTACGATTTCGCTGTAGAGGGCGAAAGAGAAACAGACATACGGAGTGGAGTACTACTCCATAGGACTACACAAATGAAGAAAGCAACCACTGATTTTTCGATTGCAAAACGTTGATAACTCTTTATTTACTGTGGTATACTTGTCGTGTGTCCAATTTTAGCCACTGAACCGATGATGCAAATAAAACAGCCTGTCTGGCACTTTTAGTAGTAGTACTATTATTTGTTGTACGAATTGGATCTGCAGTGAGAAATAGCAAGATACTGTACCTGTACGTTGAAGATAAAATTGTTGATTGATGAGCGTGATATACTATATAGGAGTATGCAGGAGTACTAGGACGCGCACAGCGAAAGCAAAAGCGCTCCCTTGGTACAGTATGCTTGACCCGCGCTCCCCCGGCCGCTTGCAGCCTCATCATTTTTGCTTTTGTCTTTTTATACGTGCATGCCGAAAGTTAAAATTCTGCGTGCCCCATCCCATAAATAATTAAGCATTTCGGCGGAGCTTGGAAGCCGGCAAGCCGTGCTGAATTGGCAGCAACATACAGTACGCTACTACTACTACTGTATGCCGGGAACAGAACGGAACGGAACGGAATCATGCATGGCCGTGTGAGCCGCCATAACAACAGCAAGAAACAAAAGCCAGCCAAGTCGTTTCCAGCTTTTGATGCCGCACGCACGCATACATATCCCTTTCTCTTTCTGGGTTGATTGATTGTTATCCACTTTTTACGGCGGCGGGCACCGTCCGTCCGTCCAGGTCCAGTGAATCAAGCGATGCGGTGGCACTAGCTCACTCTGTCTACTACTAGACCGCGTGCTAGATCAAGAGGGGACCCAAATCCTCGATTGCTTACACCCACCTTGCCGTTTTTTTTCTTCCTTTCTGTCGTGCGCTGCGGGGCCTGGGGCTGACTGCTGGCTGACTATCTCCGTGCGACGACTACTGCTCCTCTAGATGTGGTGGGGCCGTGGGTGGTGTGGTGTCGCTGAGCCTGTGCAATGCTTTCCGTTTCCTTCGTCCTCCGCGTCAAACGCTACCTAGCCGTTGATACGGCCAGGCATGCATGCTCGTCCATCACTGCTCCGTTTGCATTGCCGGACGACATCCGGAGCATCATGTATCACGCCCGCCGGCCAGGGCACACGGTCACAATGGCCACGTACTACTAGGCGTGTCAGCCTCCTTGCGTTGCGCTTGCGCTTGCGCTTGCGCACCCCGCACCGCACCGCGTGTCCGCCAGTTCCGTGGGTGTCGTGTGCGCCGCCGCGTTGGGTTGGGGCCCTTTGTGGGCCTCCGTCATCCCAGGCCTGACCGGGTTGGCAGGCAGCGCTGGCCCAGGCTTTCGCGATCGCCGGACTGACAGATCTAGCACTCGTTCCTGGGCTGTACAGTACTTTACACCACAAGGATTAATTCCAGGAACTTTTTTTTCCCTAAGCTGACGGATAGGCTTGTGTATAGGGCGCTAGCGGTTGCAGCAGCATTGCAGTTGCAGCCCGTCGGTTTTTCACCTATGACCTATTTGCTCAGAGCACACAGGTCATATTATACATGTAACACACGCATCTCATTTAGACGAAGCAGAGAGTTCATACAAACGGTAATACTAGGAGATTACCTCAAACCAAAACGAGCGCTGGCACTCCAGCGAGAGAAATTTCTGGGTGGCAGCACCGTGCCAAGCCAACAAGGCATAAAAAAAAATGTCGATAATAACACAAGTAGAAACCAACTAGAACAAAGTACATTTTACAAAAGTTCTTGACAAAGCAAGTTAAGCAAATAGAGTTCACTGTGCAACTTCCCATCCAGCTTCTCAGCCATGCCATTCAGATGCAACGAGCCAAATCATCAATCAATCACCATGGAGTATTATATGCCACAATTGTTGAAGCAAAAGTTTGGTGCACCAATCTTAAATTTTCAAAGTGGACTGGTTAAGGCCTTTGGGCTTTGGCGGCCTGTCTAGACTGACAAATTTTTAGGTGGCGATGCAAGTGTTTGGTCCCATTTTTCGAGCATGCTGTAAGTCGTTGCTGACACCAATTGCATATGGCAAAGCAATCATCCCTTGTTTTAACTCTTTTTAAATTCACCCCATACTGGAGATTTCAGCTTTCTTTTAGACCCAACACCAACATCATCATCATCTACTGCAACATAAATACTTTGTGATTTTAGTTGCCTTGCGGTTGTACTGGCACTGGTAGCTTGGATAGAGAGGCCCAGAGGGCGTTGCATGTGCAGTGGTAGAATCAGCTGCACCTTCAGCGTGTGACGGGTTAGTACCCAAATTCAACATTCCCTGAAAAATGGACATGATCATTATTATTAGTGCGTATCAGTAGCTGACGGAAGACAGTGAAACAAGAATCAGATTATGCGACATATACTCAACGAGAAAACAGAATTTGTTAACCACTTAAAAGAAGTTATATAACTTAATGAGAGTCCACATATTTCATTCAAGTCAACAGCGAATCATGGATAACATCACAGATTTTTCCTTTTTTTTTTTTTTTTCTAAATATTTTAATTATTAATTAATAAATTACTTAGTATGGTTGCACGCATTATAAAATCAATCAATCGCTGACGTTTGTTTAAGATTTTACCTCTTATAAAGTAACTCGAGTACTGTAGCAAGCACCGTTGAGTTTATGACTTCACTGGCGGCATCTTTGTCGAAGGCCTTCCGTACCTCCTTTTTTTACTTCATAGAAGTGCATCCTCACCTGGTCCTCCTCTGGCGTGCTATTCCCCCAGTAAGGCCAGAGCTGATTCTCCGGTGAGGAAGTACTTATCAAGAACATCAGAACAACTTGGGAAGTACCGTCTCCCTAGCTCCACTGCATGACACAAATATGAAACAGACTGCAGCTGGAGTAACTGTTGTAGAATGTTAGTACAAATGCATGATTATGTCAAAAGAGTCATGATAGGAATTGACAAACCTGTCCTTGTTAAGGCATCAAAACGTTCACGAAACCTCCAGTCCAAGGGCTCATTTAAACCAACATCCTTCAGTCGTTTAGCCCCAGCAAACTCAGCTTCTGCTATGCGCATGAAAAGCTGGGCTACTGAAGGGAAGAATAGTTTTGCAAATGTAACTGCATAAACACGCAATATAAACTTGAGAACAAATGTCCTAATTTAGTTTCAAGTTGGAAGGGGACAGATCGAAGCAGACAAAAGAAGTATTTAAATCAGTGATTCTTTATATATGCTTCTGATGCTCGAAGAATATAGCCAATAAAATCTACATATAGCATATTAAGAACATTACGACAAACTAAGCCAGTTACACATTGCATTTCGATTCAAGGAATAATTCAGTCAGGATATTAAACTCAATGGAGTGTTGACCCAAGAATTGTGACTTTACTAGTCACTAGCATGCGGTATGTTACAATGCAAGGATCACATGTTAGGGACTAATAAAGTTATAATGTTCTGAATTACCATTCTACTGAGCTAAACATACTAAATTCAACTATTCAATATCAAGATAAGTCAAAAGCACCAAATTTGTCATGCAGAAAACACCATCTTGCAAAATTTAAGTCATATACAGTATAATAAAGTAAAATTACTATCATTAATGTATCGGTGTACTTTTTACTCCGTTGGACCTCAAAAACAAAGTATAGAAAATTAGCTACGGGCAATCATGTCTAACAAAGAAAAATATGAAGGAAGACTACCTGAACAATATTGTCATACGTTAGCTGATCCAATCAGAACAAAAAAGAAACCCCCTAAAGTTTGCGCTAGAATTAATATAGCTTTGACCTTTATCTAGAGTAACTTAAACTTTTTCTCCTGGACCAAAAACAGATGCCATTTTTTAGCTTTCAAGGCATTATTCTCAAACAAAATGTCCCTATAGATTACTTACCGGTATATCTAAATGGGTGGGTAATCAACTACGACAAATTATAGCAAAATGATACAGTATATAACTCAAAATCAGACACAGTATAAGCTAACCTCTATGTTCCAAATCTAGAAGCTTCATGAGAAAATTATCAGGACGCAAAGGCGTGACCCTGATAATTGCCTCCTAAAGAGACCTGGTCCAAGGAGAAGGTCCTCTTGGTTGCCTCTAATATGTTGATACACAAGTAAGGCTTGCTTATTTCCTGACGCATCTTCAACTCTCCGTTAACATCTTTCTGATGTCTTGTTAATCTCTTGCATATAGTAAGAGCATCACGTCTGTCTTGTGTCTCTTCCAGTACAGAGGCTCCCTTCAACAAGAGTGGAACGATGATGTCTGGTTCTAGCCTCATGCAAGCCATATGTAGTGGTGTATATCCCCCACTATTCTTCATATTCACATAGGAATGGTCCAGTTTTAGCAATTCTTGCAACACTTTGGGCTCACAGTAGGATGCAGCATAGTGTATGGCTAATGCCTCATCCAAGGTGACCCCATACTGTTTTAAGAGCGTGTCAACAAGGTCAAGATTACCAGAATCCAAGGCCTTGTGGATGTCTGTAACCCACAATTCATCTACAGAGACGCATCGGACAAATTCCTTGATGTTGTTGTAAATATCACCTGGAAGCTCCTTCTCGAAGAAATTGTCATCCAGAGTTGACTTTGCAACCTTTAAATTACACAGAGTGAGCAAGTCTGAAAGCTGACATTTGGAAGCAACACGAATAATTGGGATTATATCCTCATCATAAGCTAAGTCAACAATTTCAGATAGTCGTCGCTGCAACATGAGAATAGCCTGGTTAGAATTTAGCTATTTTCAGCGGGGAATTTTCTAATATCATTGTACTAATGTAGTGTGTAGACTCTAGACAAGAAGTATTAACGCACAACCACTTTTATATCTGATTCAGATTTCAGATGATCCGATAGATTTTTGCAAAAAAAAAGAAAAGAAAAAAAAATGATCAGATAGATGACATGTAAGAAGCCACTTTTGTACCTTGCCATATTCCAAGGCTAATAACACTTTTTGCTATGTACAAGTAAGGAAATGGATAGTATGTTTTTTTTTCTCGAACACGCAGGAGAGTTGCATGTACTCCTATATCATTATACTTAGAAGGAAGATAATAGTTTTAATATTAAAATTTCAGAACAAATGTCAATGAAACCATACTTGTTTATATTTATGTTTGCTTATTTTTAGGATGCTACTATATATTAAGGATCCAAGCCCTAGATATATGAGTTAAACTGCTTGATTACATAGACTCCAACCGGCGCTCAAACAGTGGGATGACATGTAAGTAATCTATATGTGGTAGAGAGGTCCGATTGAAACAGTTCTAGCTCTAGATCTTAGATCCTTAGTTTGTACATTAAAATAAAATAGTTTAAATATTTGTATCTTCAAACTATAAACAATTGTCTAAACGCTCTTAACACATCTTGAGTTCCGGATACAAGAGTTCTTGGAGTGATAAATACCAAGGTCCAGTAAATTTATGGAATTTGAGTCGTAGCTCGTCAAATGGAGCATTTTGTTTATGCAAAATTTGTCTTAGGGCCCATTTGGATCCCTTCATTTTGGAGGAAATTGGAATCCACTTAAGGAATTAGGCTATTTGATTTTAGAATTTGAGATTTCATAACTTTCCAAAGTTCACATATAAGACTATCTCAAATTCATAGGTTGGGACATAGGAAATGGACTCCATGGATTCTTCTTCTCTAACGGATTCTATGGATTCTTCTTCCACAAATATAGTTTATATAATGAATTCCATTCCAAGGATCCAAATAGAGCCTTAAAAGAATTGATTATGTAATAAATTTATGGAATACGAGTCAGAGCTCTGTCAAATGGAGCATTTTGTTATGCAAAATTTGTATTAAAAAAAATTGGTTATGTAAATAAATTTACTCAATTCAAGTCAGATCTCTGTCAAATGGAGCATTTGTGTATGTAAAATTTGTCCCGTTTGGATCCCTAGAATTGAATTCATTGTAACAATCATACTTTAGACAATATTAACTAAGCTAATATGGTTGCATATGGATTTTATATTTGTATGTTATTGTTGCCGATATGAAGTGTATTGTAATTTGCAAAGTAGAAACATAGTATTGTGATCTATAGAATCAATGTTCATGTCCTATCCTATGATTTTGATATAATCTTATATGTGAACTTTGAAAAGTGGGAAAATGTCAAATTTCAAGCCAAATAGCCTAGTTTATTCCTCTAAATAAAAGATCCAAACAACCCCTAAAAAATTGGTTATGTAAATTTACCGGATCCTATGTCAAATTTTCCCTATAATATACTGTAGAAGATAGTAGTAGCCCTCTCAAACAAAAAGAAGGTAGTAGTCGCCACCTGTTCGGATTTTGAAGTATCTATATCTATATATTACCTTATTATACATTTTTTAGCAGAATATATCCCCAATATACATTCGGCCAGGCCAGGCCATGCACGGCGCCCAATAAGTTATCGGGCCATGTTGTGCTAGCCCGCGGGCTCAATTGTTGGCCCAGGTACACGGTTATTTCTCTTATATATACTGTATATTTTCACTCAAAAAAAAAAAAAATATATATACTGTATATAGCAAATAAAAAGAAAAAGTTGTAGCGGTGATTACCTGGACTATCGAGACGAGCTCCGGGATCTGGAAGCCAGAAGCGGCGTACGTGCACTCGACGACGAAGTCTATGGCCGGCCGGCACGCCCCGTGTTTGCACGTGTCGTCCACACACTCCTGAGGCGGCACCTTGAGGCGCCCAGTGTACAGGTAGCCAAGAACAGCCACGAGGGCGTCCCGGCCGATGTGGCGGCCGTCGGGGACCATGTCGGCGAGGTTCAGCCGAGCCTTCTCACCGGCGGGGATGGAGGAGAAATACTTTAGGAAGAAGGGGCTCCTGGCGGCGAGGATGCAGCTGTGCGCGCCGACGATGGCGTCGGCGCCGGGTTCGCCGCCCGAGCCTCCGGAGGCGAGAACGATCTCGGTGTCGGCGCGGTTGGGGAACGCAGGGTCTAGTAGGAGACGCTCGAGGTGGGTGCTTAGGCGGTCAAGGCTGACGGTGTCGCCGTCGGCCGGTGCGGCCGCGGCCGCCTGCGGCTGCGAGGTGGTGGAGGTATCCATTAGTGGCGGCCGGCTGGCTGTAGAAGCTATATTCATCGAATAATGTTTGCGATTGCAGGAGGTACTAGTAGTAGTATATATACGTACAGAAGCAAAAGGACGGGATCTTTGCCTGATACTGCCATTGCGAGAGTTAGTTATCTTGGCTAAGCAAAGAGGCAACTGTGGCCCTGTCGGCCATCCTCGGGCTCGGCCACTCGGGCTCGGGCTCGGGCTCTCAGGATTGGGGAAAGGGGAATGAATCTTGATGACGTTTTGGACTGTGACCTGTGGGGTCGACAAGACGACTTTTGACGGCCGACGACGACGAGCGACGAGAACGGGAAAACTTTCGCCGATGTGCTGCTGCTTTTACGCTCGTGTAGTGTAAATGAGCTCACAGATAATTTGCGACGACGCGCGCCGTGCCCATCCTTTTAGGCGGTCAAGGCTGACGGTGTCGATGTTGGTCGCGGTCGGTGAGCCTGCGGCGTCGAGGAATAGAAGCTAGTGGTGGAGGCCTTCATTGGTGGCGGCCGACTTGCTTCTGCTAGCATAGAAGCAAAGGATAGGATCTTCGAATCTTTGCCGTGAGCATTTGCCAAAGCCCTAGACGAACTTGTACCACTGCTACAGGAAAAGCGCCATGCACGGGCGTCGTCGGGGCTCGATCGACTGTTGCAATTGTTGGAGCTGCCTGTCGGGCATCGGGCTCGGGCTCGGGCTCGGGCTCGGGCTCGCAGGGATGGGACCTGAATCTTTATGACGTTTTGTCTTCTTGGGTTGACGAGACGACTTTGACGACAAGACGAGAACGGGGAAAATTTTCGCCGATGCGCTGCTGCTTTTATGCTCGTGTGAATGAGCTGCAGCCGGCCAATTTGCGACGACGCGCGAGCGATCTTTGGTTGCAGAGGACAGCTGAGAAAGGACCGGATTCCACCGACCACTACGCGTCGATGTTCCGCCAAGTTTCTTTGAGACCAAGAAAACGCGCTCTTATCACTGCTCGAGACGATCGACCGACCCTCAAGTACAGTGTGCCGCAAAATTGTGTACCCATCAACCAACCTCGATCGGGCGTCTAATGATTGCGAGGAATTTTATTGGCTATCCATGACAATTTATAAATAACTAGCTAGATGATGACATATAAATAAGAAAAAATAAACACTATATATAGTTGAGAGTTATGTGAGAGATTTCTAGAAGATCGAGCTAAAAGTTGTTATTTATTAGTCGCTAGCTATTTGATCTCTCTAAGCGATAACCAATGAAAGTGTTACATTTTTTATATTTTATATGCATTATCTAGCTAGCTATTTGCAAAGTGCTGCTCATACTCAATAAAATTTCTCCTAGACTAGTTATTTAGTCACCATTGAAAAAGCCTTTACACCGGTGACTGGTGTGATATTCCTTGGATCCATCAAATGATTCGTTCCTAATCCTATCTATATTTTGGCCAATCACATCTCAAGTCTTTAATCCAAATTACTGTGTTTGTGTTAAGTTCTCAGTGCCGCACGAGAGCCAAGACCTCATGTCGGCGCTAGGGTCTGGAGAAAAAAATTTCCCCCCAAATCAGCCAGGCTCCAGATACCAAATTTTACGAACTCAAATAGCAGAATCAAAATTTGAGGAAAACGTAGTAGGAATTTGGGGAGAGAACAGCCGAACACGGCTGAATTCCGTGAGGTTTTCCGAATTGGGGACGAGTTAGATAGTTCGTTCGTCGATGCTGAGTTCGTTAAAACCGCTCACCTTATATCACTGCATCCAGCACACGGTGCACGTAGGCGCGGCTCCTCTCCTACGGCTAGCTGGGCCCGAAGCCCACTGCACCATCGGCGTTACAATGACAGCCCATTGCCCAGGTCATAACAGTTTCATTGTCTCAAAACTGAATTGATGCTGCGCAAAAATCTAGGGTCGGAGGGTGTGTTTGGTTGCAGCCCACTGCCAGCCACGCCGCTGGACGACATAGTCACAAGAAACTGATGCGAAGGGGGTGGATAACGAATTTGTTTGAAACCCTGCCGCACAAAGATGCAGTCAGAGTTGCGGTGACATTGTGGGCAATTTGGTACGCACGGCGGAAAGCTATTCACGAGAGCTTGTATCAAAGTCCCTTGTCAACTCATATATTTGTCAATAAGTATTGCGAGGATCTACAAGAGCTTGAGCCCATGGCGTGCCCAAGCGTGGTGCAATCGAGCTCCGCAAGAGGGGCGGTACCGCTCCAAGCGGGGATGGTGAAGGTAAATACTAAATACTGAT
Organism: Hyparrhenia diplandra; assembly: GCA_015847255.1. Taxonomy (NCBI): domain Eukaryota; kingdom Viridiplantae; phylum Streptophyta; class Magnoliopsida; order Poales; family Poaceae; genus Hyparrhenia; species Hyparrhenia diplandra. Next base: position 218,465 of record JADLZK010010204.1, on the reverse strand, counting down.
GCGGAGCTTTTCCAAGAATTCCGGAAGGTCGGCCTTGGCGGCGATAGCAAGAGACCGAGGAGGGGAAATTCTTGGGTGCTTCATTTTGGTTATGGAGGGGATAATAGACCCTGAAACAAACATGAAGCCCTTTGCTTGCAGGGAAGGTTTAGATCTCGCGGCCAGGATATTAACTCAAATTCCATCACAGTTGTTTCGGGATCATGAGAACATGATAAGAAGTTTGAGGGGTCCAGGGGATGGGCCTCGTATGGGCAGATCGTCAAAGAAATCAAGGAGAAAGCAAAAAGAATTTCTACATGCAAATTTTGTACACGAGAATAGGAGATTGAATGTAGATGCTCATTGCATAGCTAGAAGTTCCTTGCTCTTAGAGACAGCGGACATGTCTGGTTTTTGGCGCCGCCTTTTGGCGTTTGTAATCAAGTACTCTTCCATGAATAAATAAAGTGGAAGTTCCCTAAAAAAAAAAAAGTCACCCTGGGGGGCGCGACCGCCCGGGGCTACCGATGTCGGCGCCGTCATCCAAGACCCTCGGACGCCACTTCTTTCTTAGTTCCATCTGAGAGATGACATGGCGAGAGAGAGCGAGCCGCGAGCACGTGTAGTGAAGAAGATGACCGGTTGTACTGGGTAGTGGGAACGCCCAAACCCCCTGTTTCATTGCTTATAAGATAAGCCCCACATGCCTAATTAGGACACGACTTGCCTCCCCAAATCTCCAAATCTAGGAACACGGTCTCGCACTCGCTCCACTCCCCGGACCCCCAATTCCGCCGCTCAGCACCGGTCGATCTACTACACCTATGTAGAATCCTCACTAACAAGTTCTCTCGACATGCAAGCATGCCACCTCACTAGCCACATTAAGACCATGACATCAAGCGGCGGGCCCACTGTTTGAACTAACTAAAAAATGTTATAACTTCGAAAACCAAAAACCAAATTAAATTTCGGTTACACCATTAAATTCTTTTAATAAATCCTTCAAAACAAGGTGTCATATGGATATATTTCGATAAAGTTATAGGTGGACCCCATTGATGATAGTTGGTATAGAGTAAATTAAAAATAAAAAAAGAATGAAAAAAGGGAAAAAAAGAAAGAAAAAAAAAAATAGGAGGGTGATATATTATTCTAACTCATAGATTTACGCTTCACACTCACGACATCGTATGGAGAATCCATCTAGTTGATTATAAAAACAAGGGATTTATTAAAAAAAGAAATCGAAGGAATCGGATACTTCATGTCGTAGCTAAAAGGAAAAGTCCCAATTCCCTCCCCTAACTATCATGAAAGTTCACTTTTCTCCCTCAACGCCAAAACCCGGACAAATCACTTTGAAGGTCCTAATGGCTAGAGGGGGTGGGGGGTGAATAGCCTATTAAAATTTCTTGTAACAACACTAAGCAAACCGATTAGTAAATAAGATGGCGTAGCAATTAAGCAATGCTTCAAGCTAACTATGCAAGCCTCCCTAACAATTCTAGCAATTCCATGATCTCTAATCACACATAAGAGCTAGGTTGCTAAGTTACTCCTAGGTGAACAAGATATACTAACTAATTCTACCATTAGGAACTAACAAGGCTAAGCTAACTAAGCAAGCTACTCACACTAAGCACCCTAACAAGCTATACTACCAAAGTAATGCGAAGGGGTGCTAGAATACAATACCACCGATGAAGTGTCGAGGTTGTAGCCAATCACCGTGATCACCAAGAAATCTTCAACGAGCAAGAACAAGTGACACGATGATTTTTCACCGAGGTTCACGTGCTTGCCGGCACGCTAGTCCCGTTGTGGCGACACACCCACTTGATGGTTGCTAAGCAATGGCGGTGCCAAATCCCCCGTGGGAGCTCAAGCACACCAATCACAAGAGGGGGCCAAACAAGCCACGAACAATCCACTAGTGACGCCATTCGCGAACCTCCCACGGGTAAGGCTCAACCCCTCACAAAACCACCGGTGTGGCCTCGAACAAGCTCCAATCGAGCTCAACACCGCCTCTTGCTCCAAGCCGCTAGGGAACCGGGTAAATTCCCAAGAAAACAAGAATCCCGCGGCTTCTCCAAGGATGAAGTGCCTCTAGATGCAACCGATGATGCTCTCACCAAGAATTCGAGTTAGGGAAGGAGAGATGAGTGGAGAGGAGTCTCACAAACTCAATAGCAAGTTGGAAGCTTCAAATGTGCAAGAGAGAGACCATGTACCCGGCCAACCAAGTATATATAGCCTCCTCCAAAGAATAGAGCCGTTGCCTTCAAAAAGTGCTCTCTACGCGCTGACCGGACGCACCGACCGGACTCACCGGTGTCCGGGGCTTCCGGTCACAATAGATAAGCTTCGGGCCCACGGTGGCGACCTCCTCCATGCGTCCGGTCGGCGCTTCGGTCGAAAACCGGAAGCATCGATCGTGCCCCGTCAAGCGTCCGGTCGATTTGCGCTGCGAGCTCTGCTAGGCATACGGCCCGGAGCCACCGGTCAATGCGTCCGTCGATACCAAGCAGCGTCGGTCACCCCGCCAAAAAGCCGGGTTCTTCATCCTTTCTTTGCTCTTTGCTTCAACTTTGCTTCGCCTCTTGCCATAGGTTGCCAACACGTCCAAGATGATCACGTTATCATGCATGTTAGCTCGTCGATAAGTTAGGCAAGATCGAAGTTAGTGCTCTCATTGTCCTAAATGCAATTATGCAAGTCAATTGGACCTAGAAGCACTTCACCAAAGGATTGTCACGGCATCCCTCTTGATAGTCGGCTATCTATCCTATAATGTGATCACATGCTCTATCGTGTCTTGATCACCGAAAGAAAAAAATCCCATCAAGATACCTTTGCCTTGATCTCCGGGTTCCTCTCAAGCCGATCACCGAGCTTGACGATCCATCATGACCACCATCATCGTCCATATTCATGATCATCATGCTCCTTGTCACCCATCTAATCCTATCTCAAGTCATACACTTAGAGCAAGGATTAGTCCACAAATGTGTCATCAATTTCTAAAACCAAACATGAGATTTCAATCACCTCCCTCAACTTTTACCTCCCTCGAGCGGTTTTGAGGGCGGTATTGCTATAATAACAAATGTTTTGCCTTTTCTTTTTTTTAAAAAAAAATTCGGTTGAATCTTTAAAAATCATAGCAAATCACGAGAAAAATCATAAAATGAAAAATCAATTTTGTTAGACTCCACATGATTAGATCTACACATTGAATATATAATATGATATTATTTAATACAAAGTTTTTGTTTTCTTTTTCTTTTATATTTATTTGGTTGAATCTTTAAAAAATCATAGTAAATCACAAAAAATCATAAAGTAGAAAATCTATTTTTTTATACTCCACATCTATTCGCATAACTTATAACTTTTACATGTAGCACCTAACTTATACTTTGGTTTACAAAAGTTACTTATAACTTATAACTTTTACATGTAGTACCTAACTTATACTAGCTATTAGAATCGTAGTTAGGTCTTATTGTTGTTTTATAAGTTATACGATTGTAGGTTATATGTATATGTTATACGTATATGACTAATATTATAGAAGTTGCTTTTATTTGATCTCTCCACTCATTACTATCCCTATACCCTTTGTCTACGAATGATTTATGTCTCGAAAAAGGAAAAAAAATCGCGAAAAAAATATCATAACTTAAGGCAAAAGAAAGAGAATGAAAAAGAAAAGTGAAAGAAAAGTTAATATACATAATTTGCTAGTAGAAAAAAATAAAATCTTCAAAACATATTCGAGTGGGATCTAGTTTTATTCGTTTTTAAGTCAAGTAGAACACAATGGTGCAGACGGAATTAAAAGCGGATGCACCATTTAGGAATTATACAAATTTTAAAAAAATATTTTACTTTTTTTCGCCTACTAAAAAGATGAAAAGAGCATATGCAGACTAAAAAAAAAGAGAAAATAAATAGAAGGGGCAGAGGAAGAGAATGCGAGAAGGGAGAGTATATGCAAAAGAGAATGCGGGAGGGAGAGTGCATGCACATGGTTGGATCGACCGCTCGTTAAGACCAACTTCCTGATCGTCCGCAGAAAGGGAATTGGGTCTGCGGGATCCCCCATATATCCATATAGTATCTAATTAATTAAACATTTTTATTTAGATATTTCCTTTGCTCGGCCACAAATCTGAAGAGGACAAATACTTTAAGGTTTTTTTGTTACAGTGTCTGAGTCTTCATATTCTACCTATATCCATAAGTATTGAATTAATTAAACTATAAGTCCAAATATTTTCCTTTGCTCATCCACAAAGCTGAACGTACAGATACTTGGGCCTTACCTGGAATTGGGCTAAAGTCTTACACAATAAGCTCTGGCCCAAAAAGTGAATATCTATTAATTCTAAAAAAGGAAGTGCTCTTTCCTTCAATGCCTGCCAACCCAACAATCGGGCAACATCTTCGCCGCCGCCGTCGTCCTTACCGTCCTGGTGCTGTTGGTCCTGCCTTTCTCAAATCCCAATCACGACGGAGACACCCCATGCGATCGAACAGCTCCACATCTCAGTCGCCTTCAATTCGCCTCAGACCTGGTTACCTTCTGAAGGAATTGGTGAGCTCCACGGAGCTGATCAAGGACTAACAGGCTAAGTACAAAGGGAACTCTTATGGGGTGTTTACTTCCCATGCAACCCAAAAAGTAGCTATAGTGTCCATCACATCAAATCTCTTGAGGCATGTTTAGAACATTAAATGTAGGTAAACAAAATAACTAAATTTACAGTTTGACTGAAAAGTGCGAGATAATCTTTTGAGTCTAGTTAATCCATAATTGGACAATAATTATCAAATACAAATGAAAATGCTACAAGAAATTTAACCCAAAATATTTCACCAACTAAACACCCCTTTAAGAAGAAAACGAATGTACTCCCTCAGTCCCCTTTTAATTGTCGCTGGAGAGATGGCACGGAGATTAAGAGACCTGAGCACCCTAGCAAAATTGATTGACGTTGTTCAGTTTTCTTTTTTTTTTAGTAGGAATTATGTGGTATAGAGATTGCCATGGGAGGGGAGAGATAAAATTGCTTTGCCCCACAACGCTGCATGCAAACTGAGCTGGGCTAGCTACTAGCTGTTGCACTCGTAGGGAACGACTGTTATTCCGGGACAAGCTACTGTCGCTCCAGCGACGTTTAAAAAGGACGGAGTGAGTATCTGCCAAGTTACTCCTGTGCCATTTGTATGCAAGGAGGGGAAGAAACTCTGCCTCATTTGTTCTTCCAGTGCTCTATTGCTCAAGCATGCTATTGATTCCTAATTCTTTAGAGGGACACCAATCTTGGTGCGGCAACTCAAGGATACCTTCAAAGAAGAATTTGTCTTAATTATACTAAGAGCAAAGCAACGTTATCATCCAGCTATTGATTCATGGCTAGAACTTAGAAGGCTTCGTGTAATTTTGCTCATTTACTTTGTTTCGTTGTTTGTGTCTTGAGGTACATGTACAAAAACACCATAATTGTAATAAAAAAGCACCGGGGTGTTTGAAACCCCTCCTTTTTTTCTTAAATAAAATAAAATAAATAAAGGCAAAACCCATAAACATAGTCCATCCGTTTCACAAAAAATGCAATTATGTGAAGCGAGCGATCAAACTATATCATCTTTGACCAAGTTTATATCAAAAGGTATTAATATTTATGTTTTAAAATAAATGTATTATAAAAGTATATTTCATAACTAATCTAACCATACTTATTTTTGTTTCAGCAATGCTTGTATTTTTTCCATATAATTTTTAGTCAAAGTTCACGGTGTTTGACTCATGTGAGAATTGCATGTTTTATGGAACGGAGGAAGTACTATCGATCTGCATCCATTCTTCAGTTCAAGTGGCACAGGTGGCGTGAAAGACCGGACAACAAGATACGATGGATAATACTCCTAACAACAGAATGTACGTACATGTGGTCGAGACGTAGAGTACTATACTTGCATGATACCATGAACGTTGCACAATCTTGACAACAACACTAATGTGCATCTACCTACCTTATTAGAGCCTGACGATACAACAGTAGAGTGCAGCGATGCAGATAGAGTGCTTGCTACAGATCCATACGGCAGTGCGTGCGTTGGTCTAACAGTATTACGGTACAGTGTCACATCGATCGATCGGCTCATCAGAGCTCAAGCCCACTTAGCCATGACGGACATGCCGCCGGCGCCGAGGGAGGACGGCGAGGAAGGAGAGAAGCTGGAGCCTGACACTGCCCTGCAACTTGGGCCCCATGAAGTCGGCAGCGAGGGCTCCACCAGCGCCATGTAGTGGAGGAGCCCCGCCGAGGCCGCGTTGAGCAGCCCGACGACGATGAGCGCCGTGGGGCTGTTCTCCCTGTACACCTTGGTGAGCGCCAGACCTAGCGCGATCCCGAACGGCGTCGTGGTGGAGAAGAAGAACACCAGCCCGGCCTTCATCTTGGCGCCGTACTCCGCCTGCAGGATGCAGCCGCCGAGGCCCATGCCCTCGAAGAGCTGGTGGAAGCACATCGCCGCCACCAGCGGGCGGATGGTGCACACGTTCTGCGACGCGCCCATGCCCAGCCCGATCACCACCGAGTGCACGATAATGCCCATCTCCAGGACCTGCGTGTGCGTGCGTGCATCATCAAGGACTGTTAGTTTTATTGCTCGAGAGTCGAGACACTACAAACTGATGCGATATTTTACATCAAAATTTCACTAACATAACAATGGACGTTGTCACTACGATCCTCTATCAGGAAATTCAAAGTGGGCCCGGACCCCGAGAGTACTCAAACTCAAGCTTTATCATGCCACGCGGTTTCGTTTTGCTAATAACTAGTCAGGTCAAGAACAAGAAGCCAACTACCTGGACCTGGTGCCATTTAAGATAAGCTAAACAAGTTATGACACGAAGATCAGCTCTAATCAGGGTTTGTTTGACAGAGCTTGAGCTCTATCAGATTTTGTAGCTAGGCATTTATTGCTTAAAATTTTCTTAGGGCTGAAGTTGTTATCGACATACTAAAAGGTATATTATGGATATTATATATGTTTAAATTCATTAATTTTTTTCAAACTTGAGGCAACTTTTAACGCTCCAAGATTCTTGTAATGATTTACAATTTGAAATGGAGGGAGTAGTTATCTCGTTCATCACACCTCCAAGATCTTCACGAAGTTCAAAGAAATGACACGATCTCTTTCACTCAAAGAGTGATATTTTTGGTTTTATCGTTGTCAAAATATTTTAAGCTTAATTAAACTTATAGAGAAAACTCTTTGACAAGGACAAACTTATGGTGGCTATTTGGGACAAAGCTTAAAATATTTTTATATACACTTGATCAACCTTAAAAATTATTTGATTTGGGACAAAACTATAATGGCAATATATTAGTAGGGCTGAGCGAGTACAATAGTTGACTTTTATGGTGGCTATTTTTTTTTTCATATAGAAACATGTGGGCCATATGTATCTTGAGTCAAGTACCTACCACAAGACTGTTAAACTAATGGTGAAGACTTTGCTGTGCGTACGGACACAGTTGATTTTCGTGTTTTAAAATGTCGCAGCTAACGAGATAGGCTACGGAAAGTTGTAGTCCGTACTGATCCGTACCTAGGACTTGTACTACTGCTAGACGAGTGGGAAGAAACAGGAGTACGAACCACGAAGACGTACCCTGAACGACAACACGGTTCCGGCGGAGCTGCACCTTGCTGGCCTCCTCGTCCTCGGGCTTGTCGGCGGCCACGATGGCCCCATGTCCATGCCCATGGCCGTGGCTGTGCCAGTGGTGCTCGTCATGCGCCGGGCTCTCGTGGTCGGCGACCGCGGCGTCAGTGCGCCTTCCGGAGGTGTTGTTGCCGCCCTTCTTCCGGTTGTAGAAGGTGAGCATGAGCGAGTCCACCATGAGCGTGAACAGGGCGGCGAGCATGGCGACGAAGGTGGTGAAGGAGAAATCGGCCCACGGCTTCGGCGGCAGGCACGGCGAGGTGAGGTTGCTGAAGGAGTCCGGGAGCACGTGCATGTAGCCCGTGGCGAGGATGACGCCCGACGCGAAGGCCTTGACGATGACGAAGAGGTTGCGGTCCGGCCGGAGCGCGGGCACCGAGCGGGAGAAGAGCGGCAGGCACACGCCGATCACGCTGGCGACGAGGATCGTCGGGATGGCGATCAGCTTCAGACGCAGCGCCTTCGGGACGTTGCGGCACGCGCCGTCCACGGCGGGGTCGGCGCAGGTGTTGTCGCCGGCCGTTGGCGTTGGGTCTGCTGGCGACGCCGGCTGCGCATTGGCTTTGTAGGGAGCGGTGCCGGCGGCGACGAGGAGGACGAGGACGGCGAGAGGGAGAAACGCACGTTGCTGGGTTTGCCACGACATCTTTGCTCTCAGCTTAGCCGCACTGAGCTTAGCTAGCTACGAGCCTACGATCTAAGTAACCAGAAGATCGACGGTTTTGTGCTGTCTTTTAGCTTTATGCCGTGTGCGGCTGTTGTAGTTAGGGGTTGCATATATATAGGGCCTGGAAATTTGGAGCAACTTGGCAAGTACTAGTGGCCTTTGAGCACACAGTGGGTCACACTTGGGGTTAAGGCCAGCCGGCCAGGGCCTCCCTCAAACAAAGGAATTTTATATACAGGAGAAAAAAGGAGGAACGAACTGATCAATCGGGGATGAGAAGTAGCAGGGTACACACAAGAGTTCAGTAGTAGTATGCTATCTGTGATTTAACATTATGTTGGAGCACATTTCAATGTATAAAAAACATGAAAGTGTCGCCTGGCAGTTGGGATTATGAAAACATGCAACATCCATTAAAAAGTTAGTACTAGTATCTCTTTATTCCGCTGGCTCGAGTCAAGTCCAACAGATGATTGTTGTGATTTACATCATTTTTGAGGGAGAACGAGGATATTCCTTAGAGGAAATGGTCTCACTGGCTAGCTCGGCATTCAATGAAATGTGGCAATGAAGGATCCTAGATGGTAGGCACTGGGCAAAGTGGACACTCGCCAATGTGAATAGATTGAGCAACGTCCATAAAAGAGCCAAGTGTTTGTTTTTAAAATAGAAAGAAATTTAGGCTTCTTCATCCTGTAATAAAGAGGAATCGACCTAGCCACCTAGGTATAATAAAATGAATATAAGTTATAAGAGCATCTCTAAGAGTTTTCAAAACCCATTCTCAATCTAAGTTATAAGAACATCTCCAAGAGTTTCCAAAACCCCACTTTTAATGTAGACTTATTTTGACGTAGAGGGAGTATGCCATCAACTAATCGACACCATTCGATTCATATCGGTAGCCAAATCCATCCGTTTGTTGATGACCATTTGTCGTCTTTCATCCCACTGACAATCATTAATTGAAAAAACAACTAAGGCCTTGCTCGTTTTAGTTGTATTGGCTTCATTCCAAAGCGGATTGATTTGGCCTAATTTTGAATCCTGTTAATGATAAAATAGACGATCGATAAAGGAATGGTTCGAGACGGATTGATCTAGGCAGGTTTTGAATACGCCCATTTTTGTATACCAAAACACCTAGATTTTTCCACACGTCTTAAGGTCCAGAACGGATACAACCAGATTGAGCTACACAGATGGATTCACTCAAACTGGGCCGGGAGTAATCCAGGACACAATTCAATCTGACCAAAACGAATATGGCCTAAAGCGTATTGAGGATTTGTGTTTCTATTGGTCCGACCCAGTTATTAGCATGGTTGATCATTCAAATATTCAATACTGTACATTTGCAATCGACGAGAGCATGCGAAAGGTCAAGCATGAGGCTAGGCAGACGGTCATCAACTCATGATCCATGCCTTTTTGGCTTTTTAGTCTACTCACATACTGTACGTCTGAATATACATGTACGTAGTTGCCACAGAGTTCCAGCTTCAAGGTGATATATTCAACACTATCCATGTCGACACTGATAATCAGGTTAGTTCTCAAACCACATGGTGCTCTGCGGGTTTTTCGTATCTTTTTTTTTCGGAAGGAGGTTCTCGATCTCCTTCTAAGCGTAGCCTTTGTCTAGTGGAATGGTTAGATTTTTTTTTTTTTAATTTGCTTTGTATATTCTTCTTCCTTTTCAATATATATCTTTGCCATGTACAGTGTCGGCTTGGCTGTTCCGTCAGTTTAGTGGTAATCCCTGGATTAGCTAGGTAGCAATACGCAGAGAGTTCATCCTAGCTACACGTTAAGTTGTAGGGACTAGGGAGAGTAGTTGGTCAACAGACGAAGCAGGGAGAGAGTAGTTGACGGATTTTTATACGAGCTACCTAAAGTTGACAGTGAGACATCAATCGTTAACAAATTGTTGAGTCAGATAGGAATCAGGATAGACACGCTACTATACCGTACGCATTGTAGTACGTCAGGTACTGAGACGTACGGATGGTGTATATACGACCGGTTCAAGTGATTCGTCTCGCTGTGGAAGCCAGTGCTAGTTCACCGTATGTGGCTGTACGGTCGTTATGCAGTTAAGTTGTCACTTGTCAGCGTCAACTTATCGGGCTAAATATTATATTAGATTTTCCTTTGAATGCAATAGTCAATTTAATTTGCAGAGAAGGAAATTAAAGCACAAACACACTATTTGTGGTGCTTGAAGGAACCACCCGTTACTCCTTGTAGGACTTCTTTTTGCAGCTGACGTAAGAAGAGTTAACTAAATGTAATGAGGTCACATTACTCATGAATTTATACCAATATCTTCTTCTTCTTTCTCTCCTTGTCGCACGACCGCAACTTGCACATAGAAAGCAGTGAGGGCAGTTAAACCAACTCCCATACGAGCTCCCGACGGTTCATTCATTTGGTCATTGACTAGATCAGCTACCCTTGATTTTTACTACCCATCATCGTCTCCTGCACTGGGTCCACCGGTGTCGTCCGCCTCTACTGGGCTCATTGCCAACCTTCTGGAGGGGCTCGCCATCACCCGCTTGCAAAGGCTAGTTGTAGGTACGTGTGGAAGTTGGATGTCCATGGATATCCAACGGATACTTTCTAGTTCAAAAATGAACTAAGAATTCATTTCTCCCACCAAAAATTCGAATTTCTAGTTCATTTGCTAAAAATCATGGATGTCCAACTTCTACCTTTAGCTGCAGGGATCCCCACTACCTGTTCGTCCGGCCAGGTCATTCTAGCTCCACCCGGTGCATAGCTGCCCTTGTCCACTTGCTTCATCCAAGGGCATGCAACACTTATATGAGCCTAACTGGAGTGTTTTGTTTCACAAAATCACCTTCAAACACCCAACCCTTTCACGATCAGAATTGTCTTGACGCCATGCTTTCAAAATTGTGACGTTGGTTCTCTGTTTCAAGATTGAGCCAAATCTAATAATCCTTCCATAGACTAGCTTATGCACCAGCGGGTTCTAAGCCTCACTTCTTAATAGGCATAAATAACTTGCAACAAAGCAATGCCAACACCCATGTCCATTCGTGGGCGGCGATGAAGAACAATCAAGTGCTCTTTTTTCAAGCACCATTGTCGCTTGCCGCTCATTATCATCAACATTCAACATTGCTCCCTGGGATGACATGGTTCAGCCCAAGAGCTTCGGGTGGGTTGGGGTTCAGAGATATTGAAACAACCTTGCTCTACTAGCTCGCTAGACATGGAGATTGTTGAGGGCTCCCGAGTCCCTCGGTGCAAGGGTCCTCAAGTCAGTTTACTATCCCGCCTCGATATACACGATGCAGATGTTGGTTCTTAAGCCTTCTAGGGTATGGAGAGCGTCGTGGATGGGATAGGGGTGCTACGTCAAGGACTGATCAATTGAATCGGGTTGGGTGCAACGACAAATATCTAGGATTTGCCTTGGATCCCTAGAGATGGAATGCTGCGACCACTTCAACCGGTCAAACCCAATCCGCCGGTGTGGGTGTCGGAATTGATCGATCAAAGTTCCAAGAGCTGGAGCGGCAAATACCAAGGGAGTTTTTCTCTCCTCTTGAATGGGAGATTATTGAGAATATTCCACTATGCATGAGGCCAATGGATGGTTTTTGGGCTTGGCACTATGAGAAGTCCGGGAGTTTTTCGGTTCGTTCAGCATACCGTATGTTTATCAAGACGAGGGAGACAGCGTTAGCATGGCTGGAAGACATGCCGAGTCGGTCGAATACAAAGGCACATGAGAAGGAGTGGAGCGACCTTTGGAAGGTCAGAGTTCCATCAAAGATAAGGCACTTTTTATGGCGTCTGGCTAGACAATCGATCCCGACTAGAGACGCCCAACATCATCGCAACATGGCACCTAGCACAGGGTGTTCTTTATGTGGAGGTTTGGACTCTTGGAGGCACTCGCTTCTTGAGTGCAATTTGGCGAAATGTGTCTGGGCTTTGGAGTGTGAAGAAATTACAGAGTTCATCTGTCAGATAGACACCCAAGACCCCAAAGCTTGGTTAGCAGAAGTGATGAAGGGACTTAAGCACGAGGAGCTAACACGGGTGGTCATCCGTCTACGGGGCCATCCGTATGCTCGTCGGAAGGATGTGCACGAGAATGAATTTCAAAGTCCGTTCTCAACACATATTTTTGTGGACCGCTTCTTGAGCGAGCCGGAGGTAGCCTCTCCGAGAATTCCAACGATACAAGAAGTGAAAAGACCAGCTACACACTGGATTAAACCACCTAGGGGATGTGAAAAATCAACGTGGATGTAGAGATTTCCAAGAACAAAAGAAGGGGCGGCAATGGCTGCAGTCGCCTTGTGAGATGAGGCGGGGAAAGTTTCTAGGAGCATCGACTTTGGTTTTGGAAGGATACATAGAAGCGGAGACAACGGAGGTTCTGGCATTCGGGAGGGTCCGGCTTTAGCCGCCGACCTTGATCTTTGGTCTGTATGCGTGTGGCAAGTGACTACGCGAATGTAGTAAGGGAGCATCCATAGCCAAGATCTTGGGGAACATTGTCCTGTTGTTCAGGGAGATCAAGCACAGTATGGGTAGTTTCACAAGAGTGGAGTTCGTCCATGAGGATAGGAATGCAAATTTTGATGCCCACTGTTTAACAAGAAGTTATATCAACTTCTTAGTTGGCCAATATGTATGGTTTAGTGAGCCTCCTGATGGAGTTTGTAAATCATATGATGTGACTTAATAAAAGCAGGCTCTACTTTTCGCTCAAAAAAAATTGAGAGCCTGATTCATCAAGGCTCCAAACTTGAATAGAAAGTGGGGACAGTATTCAACTTCAATACCCGGAGGTGGTTTAACCACATGATATTTATCACTTGACAAAGATGTTTTGTAATGTAAAGCCACATGATGAGAAAAACAACCGCTTTAAAAACTTGATGATGCTTCAGTGTCTGCAGTGGTAATAGCTAGTACTTGCTACATAGTATGTTGTGTGTAGATGAGAGATAAAGAAAAAGATTATTTTATACTATTAGACCCACATACTCCTCTCACATGTTTTTGGGCTACATAAGATAAACCAATTATTTGCTCGTCCCCTATGACTACTCTTTCTCCAACTTTTTTTATGCCATGTCGAGATATATCTAGCTAGCTAAATAGCTAACCATTACAGATGTTCTAATGAGTTATTAGTAGATACATACACTTCATAATAGAATCAGTTTGACAATGTACACAAAGTGCTCCTCGCCAGTACACAATGTTGTGTTGTTCCCTTAGACGGTCCTGCCTCATGCCAAACATCATCCCCATGGAATTACGTTCTTGAGCAAAAGACCTTTTTTTCCCACTTTCCGGAGCTTAATTGAGGCCAAAAATATGAGTGTGAAAACTGCTAAGCGACCGAGCTCTCGAAAACATTAGAGTAGAATAGATAGAAGCACGCTGCGTCCAATTCGAATAGGGCTATGTTGGCGCTTAGGCGTCCGATGGGATTAAATCCCATTGAACGTCCTTCTACACAACACCCTAGTTTTTCGGACCGGACGGAGATCGAACCGGTGAACGTGTCGGTTCATGGTTCAATTGGTCCAACCGTTTAGAACGGTGGTTCGACCGGTTCAAATAGAGTGCGATCTCTGCACAAGACACAAGCAAAAGTGCATCCCATTGGTTGCGTCGCTACTATGTGAAGGTGAGGTGGGGGTTCGAACCCTCTCACCGCACATTTAGCCCCCTTTTTTCGCTATTTCTCCACTCCTCCCACGTAACTGCATTCTGCACTGCCTCTAGCGGTAGCCGGCTTTTTGAGCGATTTTCACCGGTTCAACCGGTTTGACACCGGTTCACTTGCATACCGATCTTTTAAGTGAATCGAAACGGCTAGGGCTCTGGTTGGTATCGGTCGGGCTGCCGGTCCGGTCCGGTTCGAAAAACTAGGCACAAGCCCACCCTCACAGGCCCACCTCCCCCACGCGCTACCTCCTCACTCGCCTCGCTGCCGCCGTACAAGGGACCCGCCTTTGCCTGCCGCGCAACGCCCCCACCTCGCCGATGCCCCTACAGAAACAACATGAAAAATAATCTACTACAACATCTCAAAAAGTCTGTTGCAACAACCAAAAAGAGAACCATTGCAACAACCAAACATCATCGGTTGCAACACTAAAAAAAGCCACCGCAACATGGTGGCGCTGAGACATCACATGCCCTTGATCTCCTTGGCCCACTTGACCTTGGTGGCGCCCGGCGGCGGACGCCTTGGACTTCCATTTCCACATGTGGTCGAACCCTCGAACCCATCATGGTGGAGGCGTCTGAGCTTCGGCCTCCCACTTGACCTTCTTGTCGTGGGCCTCAGCGGCGTAGGGTGTACTTGCGGCGATGGGGTGGGACCGGGGCCTTGGCCCACTTGACCTTGGTGGCGCCGGCGGCGGACGCCTTGGACTTCCATTTCCACATGTGGTCGAACCCTCGAACCCGTCATGGTGGAGCGTCCTGAGCTCGGCCTCCCACTTGACCTTCTTATCGTGGGCCTCAGCGGCGTAGGTGTACTTGCGGCACGATGGGGTGGGAACCGGGGCGGGGTTCGGGCGAGTGTGCGCTCGAGGGCGGATACGCGGTGGCCGAGGGTGTCGAGGAAGAACGGGTCGAAGTCAAGGCCGAGCACCGTGGGGCGTGGCGGCGGCGGCGGCATGGGAAGGGAAGAGGAGGTAGAGGTCGAAGGTGTCGATTAGGGATGGGGTTGGGAAGTGAAGCCGAGCGGGCAGGAGGTGGGGTACAACCGTACAAGGGGTGGTCGTCCAGGAGGAAGCGGTGGTGATAGAGCACGCGGCGGCATCAGGAGAAGAGGAGCCGTCCAGGCTTTATTTTTTTATAATTTGATGAAAGGCGGAGAGCGAGCGACTGTGGGGGCATGCGTCCGACGCTCGCGTGTTCCATAGGACGCCCAATCTGTAGCATTATTTTATTTTTTAATTTAATGAAAGGCGCAGAGCAAGCGGCGGTGGGGGCAAGCGCCCAACACTTGCGCGTTCTATAGGGCGCCTAATCTATAGCATTACCGATTCGAATAGTTTTTTTATCGAATTCGATTCGAATAGTACTTCAACAAAAAAATAAAAATAGTTCGATCCAAATCCAAGATTCGAGTATCCGATCGACCCTCTAATTTAATTCACAATTCAATTCAGCGGTTGTTATCCAAGGGAGGATCGTCCATTGCTTCCCAACGTGTTCGAGAGGACATGTAGCCAGCATGGGTTTAAGGGAAAGTTTGTGATACCTAGATAGCAAGGGGCCCAAGGCGAGGAACCATCTCTAAACGAAAAAAGGGCTTGTAGCGATCAAGTCTAAACTTGGTAATGGCGTGGCGATGAAACATGCTCAAAGCACTGATTTGTGATGGGGTGGGTTAACAAAGCAGAAGACGATAGATGAGATCAAGGGGCAGAATGTGTCATCGGACTAGTTAGGTGCTCAAGTTTAGTACCACCTTTCCTAGAGGAGGGGGCCATGACCACCTTATAAGGGAGAGTGTCTCTCTCCCATTAGTCCCAGCTTTTTCGAGGAATTGGGCCTCTTGCCTTATAAGTGGGTCGTGAGCGCATGAACGCCCAAATCTATGGTGGAGTGTTCGGCTGGGTCTAAGAGGACGCTGATAGAATGTTAGATTGATCTCAAGGGCCCCAGCCCAACGGCTGGCCCATTACCCCTTAATCGCGCCCTGATCGGGGTGCCTAACCCTAATGGTTAGTGGGGCCCGTCACACTTTGCGCTAAATAAATAGGAGTGAGGGGCCTGTAGTGTTCACCCAAGTTGACGGCCGCCCTTTGTTCCCCACTCACATTCCCGAGACCTCCACCGATCGGAGGCAGCGCGGCCGGCGGGGAAGCTCCACCGCCGCCACCATGACGTACTCCTTCCCCACGTCGTCGGCGGTCGGTCGCGTGGAGACCCAAAGGCCGTCGGGATCTACGGCGTCAACACATACGAACAATACATTTGCAAGTATGAAACCGACTTCAACAAAGAACCTAAACCCAAAATGCAACACTCACGGTACTTTTTGCCTATCAAAATCAACCTCCAACCGGTGACGGAAACATTGCGATGTGCCTATGATCCCAAAGGAAACACAATAAAAGGTCATTCTATCTCCTCAACCCATATCCCCGCACGACGGTGTTTTTTTTTTGAGACCACGCCGTTCGCGCGTATTTCATTAAGCGTAAGAAAGTTCGAATACACGAAAACAACGATAACCAAACATTCTCGGCGAAACCTAACCACTCTTTGGATACATCACGTGGGATTACATGGTGACCAAATTTGCGACAGAACCGGCCCGACCGTACTAGGCCTCCTCATCGCCAAGCCCCTCCATATTGAGCTCCATGGCGGAGAGGTCAAAAGCTCCGTCAAAAGCATCTCGAAACGGCGCCGCTTGGACGGTGGCATGCCGCGCCTGAAGAGGGTCCTGACCTTCTCCTTGAGGACAACTGGAGCCTTCCCGCGTCCACTTCGCAGCCCAACTTTCGTAGCAACAGCGATTGGGCCTGCAAGGTCGCATTAGCGGTCCTAGGTCGTGCGGCAATACGGCCACTACGACACAAGGTGTGGGTGGAGGCCGGAGTGCGTGCCCAATGTAGGCGTGGCCCCGACTTGAGGATTGGCGATGGCAGCGGCACACAAATCCTGTCTTCAATCTCTTTTAAATGGATTGCGCGATAGCGTGGCCACGTCCACGAGGGATACGGAGGAGGCTCAGGGAGCAGCAAGTTCCTCTGTCGAAGGGCCCTCCCCGGATCGTCGGCGACGGCGGCAAGGGTCGCGAACACCGCCGCCACGAGATCAGCCCACCACCACACCGGTGGGGTGGGGGCTGGAGAGCGGATGTCACCGCAAGATGCAGCGGTGCGAGAACACGGGTGGCGACCTCGACAAGCATAAGGTCCCCCAAGCGAGAGGCTCAGCGGCCAAACGAGGTTCGCCGCCAATGGGGTCGACACGCGATCGATGTAGGTCGCAGGCGGTGTTCATGGCGACATCCTGAATCAACGGCCACGTTAGTTCGACGAACGAGGCTATCCACCAGCTGACGGCCCTCTGTTGTCGCCGCCCGCCCCCGCCGACGACCGTGGTGGCGTCCCCCTCACGGCGGCGTCGTCGCCAATGATGGGCCACCCACCTGCAGCCGTGTGCATCGTCGGCGTCGAGGGAGCGGGCCGAGAGGATCTCACCTGGCACGGATCGCCGTGTGTGCGGCCGGCGCGGCTACGAGCCCTCGGGCGCCGCCACCTCCGTCGGCGAGCACGGTGTGGGTGCGCGCCGCGCCGCCGCGGCTTCCGGCCGGGCCGAGGTGGGCGGCGAAGCGGTGCTGCGGTCCGGCGCCGTGCGTGGTGCCAAAGCGAAGGAGGCATCGGGGCGAGGAGGTGCACCGGGCGGCGTCGTGGTCGGGCGCCGCACGATTGAAGCGAGTCCGGCGAGCGGGGCGGCCGCGGGCGATGGCGGCGAGGGATGGAGTGGTGCTGGCGGCGACGCCCACTGAACCGGCGGAAGCCGTCGGCATCGGCGGCGCGTGGCCGCCGCGAGGTATGCGTGGTATCGGGGTTGTCACCGCTCGGTAGCGGGGGACAGTCGCTAAAGAGCGGGCACCGCCTCGACCGGGCCAGGACCCGGGTCGCTGGAGAGCCCGAGGCACGCTGACGGCTGGGGGCGCCCGGTCCCGGTCGATGGCGACGACGACGACGGGGCGAGGTCGGCCCTCGGCGGAGGTTGGCACGACCCGCGGCGGTTGAACCCGGCCACTGGGTCACTCCCGGTGGGGAGTGGATGGCAAGACGTGCCGCGCGGCGGTGAGGGCCTCCGGCTCGGCGACCTCGTCCTCATCGTCCCGAGCACTGGAGAAATTGTCCACCCAACGCATCTCCTTGGACCTTCCGGCGGAGGGAAAGTAGGGTGCCGCCTCGGGAAAGCGCCACTGCGGCGGAGGGAGGGGGCATGGGCCGAGGGGCGGCCGCCGGCGAGCCCCTCGGTAGTCCAGCACGGGCGCAGCCGGCGGCCGCGCCGGGTGGGCGGCGGAGCGGACCGCGCCAGCGGGACCACACAAAGCTCGGCGGCGTCGACCTCCCCACCAACGGGGACGATCTCCGCCTTCAGGGGGGAGCACGGCGGCGGGGCCGGACCCGAGTTGCCCGCCGCGGTGAGGGACACATGGCCGCGGGTCGCCGGCGAGGCACCGGCACCCCGGTGTGGTGGGGAAGCGCCGTGGCTAGGGCTGCTGGAGTCGCCGGCGTCGTCATCTCGAGGTGGACAGGGACCCCACGGGGCATCCGGCGTCGCGCCGCGCGGTGCCGCATCCCCTCCGGATATGGGGGCGCCGACCACGGGCCCTGACGAGGTGGGGCGGCGAGCGCCGGGGAGGGCCACCCGGCGGTCGGCCGCGCAGAGGTCCGTCAGCGGCCTACCACGCGGCGCTGAGACGATGGCGGCGCGGTGGGAGCGCGGTTCCCAGCGGCGACAGCCGCGCGCCCGAGGACGCGGCGGGGCCGGTCGATTGCGCGATCGGGGGGCAAGCTTCGCGCGGATCTGGCAGCGACAAAGTCGGATCCGCCCTAGCGGCAACGTGGGAGGGACGGTGGCCGTGACGGCGGGCGGCGGAGGAGCGGCGTCGCGCCCGGATGGCCGCGCCCCGCGACGACGGGAAGGAGAGGCGGAGGTGGGCTGGTGAGTGGGCGGAGGGGAGGAGGGGAGGGAGGGAGGTGGGGGGGCCCGAGGAGGGGCGGGCGGCCGGGGCCTGGAGGCCACCGCGCCGCGAGGTGCGGCGGCCGTCGCCATGTAGCAAACGGGTCGGGAGCGGGAATGGGAGTCCGCCGCGAGTTCTTCCCCCGCGGTAGTCGTGGCGGAGCAAGGGGCCAACCCCGCTGGCGGTGGCATGGCTGGTGACGGCGGCGGCGGTGGGCATGGGAAGCGCGGGGAGGTTGGTGGCGAGGCTCGGCCGGCGCGCGCGGGAGGGACCCGCCCCACCCGATGTCGAGGCCGTGAGGAGAAGAAGCGGCCCTCACTCACGGTCACCAGCGCGGCTCAGCTGCTGCTCGTCGTCACCAGCGCGGCTCAGCCGGTGCCCCGTCCTCACCGCCGCCGGCGCCGCTTCGGGAGGCCCGTCTGGCGTCCTCCGTTGCCGCCGCGCAAGAACCGTCGCGGCGTTATGGGCGGGGACACCACACTGCATCTGGCGGCCAGGGCCCCTCCTTGCCTGCCGCTCTCCAGCGACCGCGTCCGCACCGATCCTTGCAGCTGATCGCCGCCACCCGCTCTGCTCGGGCGGCCACTCGCTGCTCGATGGTAGAGGGGCGAGGCCGGGCATGGCCGCTGACCCGACTTACGGAAACAAAACTGGGTCTAATTACCTGAAAACATTAGAGTAGAATAGATAGAAGTACGCCTCGTGCGATTCGAATTGTACTTCAACCAGGAAAAAAAAAAACACAGTCCGATTCAAATCCATGATCGAAGTATTCGATCGATGGACCCTCTAGTTTAATTCCGGTTCCGGGTCCAGGTTCCAAGCCAGGGAGGATCGTCCATTGCTTCCCAGTGCGCGTCGCGTGCATCAAGCGATGGATCACCGGGACCAGGGTGAGGCTGCGGCAGAAGACAAGACGTGCCCGCTGGCGCTGCTCCCCGACGACATGCTAGCGGACGTGCTCGGCCGCCTCCCGCCGCGTGGAATCGCCGTGTCCAGGTGCGTCTGCAAGGCGTGGCTCGCCGTCGTCGACGCCCGCCGCCTGCTTCGGGCGGATCTCCTCCCCTTGTCGCTGGGTGGGTTCTTCGTAAACTTCCACAACTTGTACCTCTCGGAGTTCTTCGCTCCCCTCTCTCGAGCCCTTCCATCTCCGGCAAGCACAACTACCTTCCTGATGAGACCATATCGAGTTCCTGGGGCTACCTAGATGACCACTGCAATGGTCTTGTGCTGATCCACGACTTCGACGGCAACGGCGACGAGATTGGCTACGTCCTTAATCCGGCCACTCGATGGCTGGCTCCCTTGCCCCCGTGCCCACCCCCGCCCATTGAGATCAAGGGCACCTTCCAATTCAAGTACCTTGCGTACGATCCGGCCGAGTCGCCATACTACGAGGTGGTCTCAGTAACCCGTTCTCGCATACTACCTAGATATTATCTCTACGATAGTGCAGTGGACCCTGAGATTGAAGAATATGAGTGGCCACCATTGATATACACCTTAAATGTGTTCTCGTCAAGAACCGGACAGTGGGAGCATAGGTCTTTTGCTAGAGAAAATGATTCCATAGGGACATTGTGTGGCATGAGGCCGGACTGGCCAAACGACACACGCAATGCTGTGTACTGGCGAGGAGCACTGTATGTACATTGTAAAACTGAATGTGTTATAAGGTACTACATGCTTACTGACTCGTTAAGCATAGTCATTTTTCAGCATCATCATATTTTACGGTTGTTTTCTCATTCTTTTGTTTACACTTTTTTTTTCTAACGACGGTTTCATTTTTACAGAATATCTTTGCTGAGTGCTAAGTATCGCGTGATTAAACCACCACCAGGTACTGAAGTAAATGACTATCCACACTTTTATCTAGGGAAGTCATCTAAGGGAGTTTATTGTGCGTCAATCGAGGGAGGATGCAGAGTTCAAGTTTGGAACCTTGATGAATCAGGGTGTCGGATGGAGTGGATTTTGAAGCATGACAGCGACCTTTCTAAGTCGTTGTCGAAGCATAAGCTTGAGTATTCAAGACCATGTGGGAGTTATGGTCAAAAAATCCAAGGACCTTGGGCCTTGCAGGATGTTAATTACTATCACTATAATCGCAATAGATATCACAATATGGAAGCATCGACAGAAGAGAAAGTTGAATCTACCTTACAAGAATCCGAAGATGAGATATTTACATGGAGCTCTGATGATGAATCTGGACATCACTACGGTGGGTACATGGAGATTCTTGGGTTTCATCCATATAAAGAGATTATCTTCTTGAGAGAGAATCAATAAAGCGAGGATTAGCCTATCACTTGAATAGCTGCAAGGTTGAAGTCTTGGGCAGTATATATCCAAGAGGATATGAGGAATTAACATATCCACTTTTAGAATCATCTTTTCCGTACACACCCTGCTGGATGACACAAACCGGTGACGATAGAGATTGAAAATGAAATCTCAAGCCACGATGGAGAATAGTTCAGTTTTTGTTCTATATTCTTTTAGATTTTAAATATGGATCTCTTTGGGACAATAGGTTGTAACTTGTAATGCAACAGAGTCCCGTTCTGATCTTTATATTTTTATTAAAAGTTGGAATATGGATCGTTTTGGGACAATATACGTTGTGATCTTTGGGTCTGTCTTCACTTTTATTTGTTGCGACGATGATCGTCCGTCGTTCTTGCGAGCCAATGGCAATTCTACCATTATGAGAAGTGGGCTTCGCTAAAATACTACTCCGCGAGCGGGGCCCGCAAATTCACCACCATCATGAAGCATGGCAGCAAGCTAAAATACCATCCCGAGGCCTCACGAGAGTTTTTCTTCCTTATTTGCCCTTCACCCAGGGCGCGTCCCCCATGGCGGCGGCGTGCAGCAGGGGCGGCTCGCGCGGCGCAGCGGCGGGCGCCGGGCAGAGGACAGGACCGGCGCTCGGCGTTGGAGCGGCGCGGCGGCGAACACAGCACAAAATCGAATCGAATCAGCCCGCTGCTGCTGCCCCACGGCGAGGCTCGGGCCGAGGGCGGCGGAACGACATCGACGTCAGGCCCCACTCCCGCCGCCGTGACCAGACAGAACCTTGCGGTGCTTGGCCACGGACTCGCGCGCGCGTCGGCGGGCATCCCGCATCCGCACGCGAACAGCGCCGCCGTGAGGATCCCCGAACTCACCGGCGGCGGCAAAGGTCGAAGAAGTACGCAATGCGCGCTGCTCGCTGTGGAGGCACGAAGTCATACCGAACGAGATGCAGAGCACCAACGCCGCCGGCTGCTTGTACCTCTTGGAATACATTAGCGAAAGTAGTACTAGTGTGATCCTTGATCTGACAAGGAAGCAAAGTACCTGTAATCACAATTTTCTGTGTGCTATCATCATCAACGCAAACTTCGATAGATGTTTCCAATTCCAGAAATACTAGTAGCCGGGCGCGCGCCTCCACGCGCCCTTGCCGAAACCGCATCATGTGAAACTGTGAGAGTCGTATATTGTGGCTGTTAATGATCGGGCACAGACTATGTTCTCTTAGATAAGAGATATACTACAAGCTAGTGCATACAAAAATGGGCTTATGCAGGGAAAAATGTGAGCGTATATATCTGGTGAAAGTAACTTTAAATGGCCACATCAACGCAAACCTAACACATTTTACCAGGACAATGATGATTTCCTTTCACTATAAAGATCAAGCACCAAATAAGACTACTTCGGTTGATTCAAGATTAGGGCAGTCAATTGTACGATATACATAACGTCACTTCACTGAAGATTTAGTGTAGTGTTCCATACTATACTTTCAAATTATATGACTGATAAAAAAACTATTGCTGCCATTGGAAAACTATGCAATGTTTTTTTTCCCATCGAATCCTTCGTCAAGCTTGTATTGCCAAGACTTAGCTGATTGGAATGTGACAGCCTAAGGCTATCTCCAACAGCCGATGTATAATTTTGAGAGGCA
Organism: Hyparrhenia diplandra; assembly: GCA_015847255.1. Taxonomy (NCBI): domain Eukaryota; kingdom Viridiplantae; phylum Streptophyta; class Magnoliopsida; order Poales; family Poaceae; genus Hyparrhenia; species Hyparrhenia diplandra. The sequence continues at coordinate 195,352 of JADLZK010010204.1, read as the reverse complement.
TATGATGTTTTGCATTATGTACAGGAAACGATTAGTCAACCCAAAACTCTGCTTCTCCAACAGTGGATGAAAAAGGAGAAAACCGAAACGCTGAAACACCTCCCAGCCACATGCCGCCAGACGGACCCGATCCTGCCGTACTCGACATGGACGCTGTCTTCAGCTGACGAAGCGCCAGACGTTTGCGTCGTTCTCACGAGACGATGCTTTTTGCCAATCCTTCCGACGGGCAGGCATAACAGATTCTCTATATGCGTCATCTGTTGGAAGGCCTTTTTAATAGGCAAAAAGCACTTTACATAACGTATTTTGGGGAATAGGTGCCTTGTTGGAGATAGTCTAAGGCAAAATAACTTATTAGTACAGATTAACTTTATACAAGGAAAGTAGGAGTATTCTAAATTCTGACCTTCTCATCTGCTATCATGCAATTGTAACTTTGGCAAGTTTCATAAAAGGAAAATATATCTCCCTGCGACAGATAAACTGGCATGCTTTAGCCAATACAAAGGCGTTCACATTGAGATTTCAGTGTCATAACCCTGAAACAGAAGCAGAAAATTGTGATATATAACACAGTACCATGTCATAGAATAGTTTCAGGAACCTTTTAATACTAAAGTAATCAAAGATGTACTCTGACCTCCTTCAAATAGGTTTTGGTAGCCATGAACTTGCCTATGTCAATCTGCAATTTGCCTAGGTCTCCACCTTGTGGGAAACTAAATGAGCTACCAAAATTTGATGCTGGAAGACAATCATCAACAATCCTTAACCAGCACTTTATGCTCATATCATAAAGAAAAACATGACGGCTGGCAAGGACAACCATGGGTGATCCACGTCTTGAGAATGTGGCACATACAACCTTCACTGTACCTGTGATATGTGAACAAAGCAAGGATAACCAATAAGTACCAGTTATTTGAACAAATGCAAACATGCAGAATCTAAGATGCAACCAAGTTGAGATTAACCATCTTAGGTAGCACATGACAACGAAGACTGGATATAAAATAATCACCAGCATCCTTTGCAGATGGCTCATCTGAGACATATGTAGAATAGACCTCGGTGTGTCATTATTCCTATTGGAGACACTGGAGATCTAGATTAAAATAATTTGGTCAACATTTCTGTTTTGAGATTATGCCTGGCCTTATCGAAAACTATGAACCCATGATGAACCAAATGTATTACAGTGTACTAATCGAAGACAGGAAGGCATCACGACTATGTTTTATTACATTGGTGTTTCTATCTTAGGATATAAACACTTCCTTGTGGGATTAAGCCGACAATGAACTTAGTTTCAGTTTAGTGAGCTGAACGTAGATGTGGGAAGGTAGGTCACATAGCTTGCAAGGGAAAAGTTTTATGTGTACACAGCCAAGATAAAAGTACTGAAGCTGGTCACTATGTGTAAATAAAAATTCCAAAGCAAGTCATGAAAAGTCCTGAAGTTATGCGCCAATTTAATCAACTGACCATAGTTGCATTACTAAGAATATGTTCTTAACACGTAATATTTGTCTCTGCTGCACACAACCCAGAACAGTCAAATGGCACACAAAAGGAGGGCATTTTCAAGAAAAATGTAGAATAAAGATGGCTGTCATGCTAATTCAAAAGACAGTGATACATTGAACCACAGAAAAATCAATGAAATATTATGCCACTAACCTGTACAGCTGAAGCGAGGCACTGACACAGCCTATTACTCCAAGTTGGTGTAGCGTCCACGCTACCTTCATTGCTTTCAGTCAACTACCTTCCATGGTCTTCTACCTTTTAAATGGCAAACCAAGAATCTATCATTGTTTCTATCAAATCACACAGCAACTACTCATAAGCCATAGATATTATGTGCTTACACAGTTCAGTCCTAGACTATCGTTGATCCGAATAGCAATGGCATCGTCGACCTAAATGGCCTTAAAAAGCATCACAATAGTCATGGTTAGCAGTAGGTATCATCAAGGATTAATATCAGAAGGGTTTGAAGGTATGAAACATCGTCAGTTTTATATTGGAAGAAAGGTCTCTTACAGTAGAGAATGGAGCTATGAAACATCACAAATTAATGGAAGGACCGTCACCTCAGGAGTGCGGAGTAGAAATACAAAAAAAAATTAATCATCAAACTGCACCCTGCAATAGATAAAGATTGATTTGATTAAATTAAATTTTGGTAGCAGCACATGAGAAGCAATCACAAGAAGCATATTATTTTTAAATAAGCTGCTCTCAGACACATATAGATAATAATTTTGCAGCACATAAAAAGAAAACCCAGTGTACACATTACAAGGCTATGGTGTTTGAACAGTAGCTTATTTCCCTGGAAAGAGATGTGGAAGCTGAAGATTAGGTAACTGGACATACCTCAATTAAGTGGGCTGCATCATTCCAATGATCGTCGAAATTGGTGTCTCCTCCGTCTACCAAAAAAAAACTGCACATTGGTACGTGGCTTCATGTCATCGAACATTGAAGAGAAAAAGAACAAAGCAAAATACAGTAGAATTTTACAATGTTTTTTTTTCCAACACAACTGCCATAGCTATATTTTTTATCAATTAAAAGTAGTCTTGGAATAAGGATGAGCCAATTTTTAGTATCAACTAAATAAGGTACTCTATCAAACATCTGAGAATTGGGACCTGTGCATACATTTTGTCAGATTAAACCAGAGCAAACTGAACTGCATTGGCTGACAAGGGAAAACAGCTCGAAGAGGCATTTTTACCTTGGCGGTTCAGGAAGCAGCTATAGGCTGCATGAAAATTCCACTATATAGTTAAGAGTTTGTGTTAGTACCTGGAAAAAATATGATAAATGCAGTTCCCAAAGTTACAATTCAGATGTTGCCATTAACAAAAAAAAAAAAAAATAGCAAAGGATAGCTATTTTTATTAAGCAAAAGATCTTCCAATCCATTACCTTTTATTACACAAACGGTAATGCAAGTAATATATGGGAAAAAAAGAGGCGACACAGATGCCCATTATTCTAACCTCTAATTAATGATTGCTATGTAACTTAACCTAGCAGAGCTGAATGACTTTTAGGCATCTATTAAAAAAACTAAATTGAATAATATCCAGGCTCAACAAAGATGCTTGAACAATTCGTTAGAAGGTATCATCTCAAATATGTTACCATCAGTCCTCGCCGAGGCAGCAGTAGATGGAAGCTAATTTAGAGCATTTAGAGCAGATATTATGTCAAGCATGCTTACTAATATTAATTTATGGATGCACTGTCTTGTCTATGGACATCAATTGATATGGACCGTTACTTCTAATCCTCTACTAAGAAAAAGACCCTGACGTTTCAAATAACATTCATGGAGCTGAAGTAAGTAGAGAAAGAGGTTTTAATCACATACACACGGAAACGACCCTGACTTAATACAGTTGCATGATTCAGAGCATAAAAATTAGACATGAGCAAACAACTACCTGCATTCCATGCTGAGTGTAAATTTGTGGTGGAAACGGTGCCTACCCTTAGTAGTGTTGCTGATGGCAATGGCAATTATTACACAAAAGCATAGAGCTTGGACACAAACAGATTTTGCACACAACATATGCGTTCCCTCAAACTTTATCAGTGCTCTAGTGCAGATTAGGGGCAATAAATAGAGATTACGGACACAAAAGCATAGAGCTTGATCTGTTCATCAGTTCTCAATAAATAGAGAGATTGGAGAGATGGGTATGGAGATTAGGGCTAAGCACCTGTCTTTCCTTGGATGTATGGAATCAATCCCTCAAAATCAGAAGAGAGAGCAGGGTGCGGTGCAGCAACATTCATCAAATCGAGGGAGCTAGGGTTTTGTGGACCGCACGCCGAACGCTGGGAGCAGCCAGTGCTGTGGGGGAACGAGGCCGACGACCGCCGGCGGTACCTGCTCGCGTCGTGCGGTGCCCGGGGCCGACCACCGCGGAGCCCGTGCACCGGCACCAAACCCTAGGGCAGGTCGACCACGCGAGAGGCGGCCGTCGCAACACCCATCGTGGGCGGCCGTCGCCCTGCCCGGTGCGAGAGGGAAGGGCCCAGAGTGGAGGGGGGAGGTGGTGGTGGAGGAGGCGAGGCAGAGGAGGAGTCCGGCGGCGGCCTGGCGCTCCCCTGTGAGCGCGTCGGGAGGACGGCGAGAGAGCGAGAGCGATTTTTTAACGATGGATTTGGGGAGTGAAGCTGAGTTTATATTGGTCCAATCGGACTGGAACGAGAAGCTACTAAGCCAATTCTAATCGGAAGCTGAGGCAGGTAGAATCTGCTTTAGCAAACCGTGACCGTGTAATTAAAAATCTAACGGCGGTAAAATTTCAGCCCACGTGGGCAGGGGTTCTAACGCAGGAGCTATTGACAGTTCTAGAGTTTTAATTTCATACTCGTGATTGAAAGAGTTAAACATCTTGGTTTTAAAAAAAAAAGAGTTAAACATCTTCAACGCCGGAAATTATATATACTTCTGCCATGGAGCCTGCGCCGCCCGAGGTTTCCTCGCTCCCTGCCCAGCGACAACTGTCGGTGCTTGGCGTCCGGCTCCGAAGCCGAAGGACCAGGGCGAGGAAGGTTTTGCTCAAGAAGATGGGGATCGAGGTCGGCGGGGCGGCGTGAAGATGCGGTCTCCTTTGATGAGGCTGCGGGCTGCCCCCTCACGGGCCCTAATGCCGAGGTCAACATGGAGGCCATGGAGGTCTTCCTTCTTCGGGAAGAAGCGGCGCATCGGTCTGACGGTCAAGCTGAGAGTGCTTGGCGGTCTAGTCGCGACATCCGGTTATCTTGTAATAGGCTTTCGGGTTGCTTCCGGTAGTTAGGTTTCTTGTTTTGTCTTTGTGTTATTGTGTTGTGTTTTGTTTTGTTTTGTTTTGTTTTTCTCTTTCACGACTGATGTCTGCTCGGCATCCGGCTTAGTTTGTATTTGGATTTGGTTTTCCTCCTCTTAATGAAAAGCGGGTGAATGGCCCGATCGCGAAAAAAAACAATTGTCGTGCTTCCTCGCTGTGTCGCAGGGATCTTGGCGACGGACACCTGCCGTTGAGGTGACGCGACGAGTGCCCGGTGGCCGGGAGAAGAGGGCCGAAAAGCGAGAGGAGCCGCGATCGTGCGCCGTGCCGCGGAAGAGGATCCGCCATGCCACGTCGTCTTGCCCTCGTCTGTGGCCCGCCCGCCAGCCGATTCTTGTAGCACGCACGCACACCTCCAAAGACCGCCTTGACCTACCACCCCAGATCGTCCGCCGTGGGAGGGGCCTCGACGGAGGCTTCGCCGCGGCTTCTCTTTGGGCCCGACTCCGTTACGTAAAAGGATGAGGAAGAGGGCAGGGGTAGAAGAGGAAGAAAAAACTCCCAGAGGCCTCGGGATGGTATTTTAGCGTGTTGCCATGCTTCATAATGGTGAATTTGCGAAGCCCCGTTGCGGAGTGGTATTTTAGCGAAGCCCACTTCTCATAATGGTAGAATTGACATTGGCTCGTCAGGTTGCTTGTTTGTCGTGTCTCAGCCAAAGTAATCTCCTTTTTTTTTCTGTTTGATTGAACAAAGCTATTGGGTAACTTTCAAATTTCAATTCAATACTTCACTGCTTTATTACATTGAAAAAGATAGTCGACATGCCAGACAGGACAAATGTCCAAATCGACTTCCCCACACTTCATGGGCTTCATGGACGCCTCCTTCGTCTTCACTATACTATATGGCGGTACTACTAGTAGCAGTAGTAATATTTTTTTGGTTGATCCTGATTGTTGCTTCCTTGCTTTTTTTTTTGTTGATTCTTTGTAGTCGCTTCCTTGCTAGGGAATGTTGGGAGGATTGTTGTTCGATTCTGAGGATAATGCCCGATTATTGGGCTTGATTCACATCACCATGCCCGATAACATCGATAAACGGTAGTAAGTTTACTGTGTGTGTATTATCATTCTGAATGTCTGATAACATTGATCAACGGTAGCAAGTTTCCGGTGTGTGTTAACATTTTGAATGTGTTGGACAACTTAGCTTTCATCCCCCAAATGTCTGCCGACATCGAGAAATGGCACTAGTATCACCTTGAGAGACCGCCTAAATTGAGAGACAAGAGAAAGCGAGGCCGTGAGGACCATGCTGGCAATCTCCTTGAATTGATTTTTTATGTGCTCCGTGGCGTGAGGGCGAGATCAGCCCATACCGGCGCCAAGGATATATGAAGAAAATGGGTTGGTTGTGTGCTTCATTGTCATGAGGTAGCCCTCCTAGCGGCTGTGTGCAGAGTAAGAAGAGAGAGAGACGGAGGTTTGGGGTGGAAACTATCAAAATAAAAATTCCTACAACCCAAAAAAAAAAATATTCAGATTTGGAAATTGTATGCGCATGCTAGCTTTATCTCATTGTATGCTTTTCGGTTTTTTTATTTTGGCTTCGGTTTTGATTTTCTGAAAGATGTCAGTTTTGGCTTCGGTTTTACATAGTGACGAAGAATTCAAGCACCGGCTCGCAGCCCTGGCCTCACTCATGTTTGTTCTAGCTCGCAGCCCACCGTGGACCAATTGCTCTCTAAGCCGCCCACACCCCCCATCCCACCCCCCCTGCCAGAAGTCCCCACTCCCAAACCCCCTCACCCCCCTCAAGCTCTCACTAGTCACTCCCACCAAACCCAAACCTCTTGCTCTCAGCGGCAGCTAAGAGACGGTCGATGGCAACAGGATGCATGGTCTACAGATGTAGGTACCGAGCGGGGATATAGGTGGCAGCGGCGATCGTGGAGTGGGGTTGCAGGAGCCGTGGCAGTGAGTTGGGCTAAGGGGCGGTGAGAGAAGCAGAGCTGTGGGGCCGGTGGCGTCAACATGAGCAGAGGCTAGGGCTGACCTAGCTATGGAGGTCTTTGTTTTTTTTGTTTATAAAACGAAACCGATCGGTTTCTCATTCTATGAAGAACCAATCAGTTAACTAATTTTGGAAACCAAACTTATTTTGAAACTGAAAAAATAAATCAAACTTGTCGGTTTAAACTGATTGCCCAGTCTGGTTGCAGAGTTCCTATTGCAGTTGGCGTTGTGAGGTGGAGTAAAAGGCCAATTGGAAGTGGTTCCCGCAAACTCTAACGCAAGACTTGGGCATTCATAATACTTAACCATGAAGTATTATATGGCTGATAAACGTACGGAGGATAAAGTTTTTTTTGAAGAGAAACACAAGCACAACACCGCAATTTTGTTATGTTTTTTTTTCATTTCAAGCACAATAACCCCAGGTGGTGTCAAAGGCGTCGTGTTGTTTTTGAGCTGGCATCCAGGTGTGCTGCGTACGCAAGCAAATCGGGCCGGGGCTCGTTTGGACTCGTGGTTGTGCCTGGAACAAGTTACTATATCCAAATCCCTGATCCGAGGATCCCATCGACCTTCAAATTCCCGATCCAACCGGCGTTCGTTCCCACAAGTCAATTCAGCTGATATCCGAAGGAAGGATCCTCCGTTGCTGCGCTGCCTCCCAGTACGTGCGCGTCGCGCGGATCAAGCGATGGATCGCCGGGACCAAGGCGAGGCTGCGTCAGAGGATAACACCTGCCCGCTGGCGCTGCTCCCCGAGGACGTGCTAGCGGACGTGCTCCGCCGCCTGCCACCGCGTGGACTCGCCGTCTCCAGATGCGTCTGCAAGGCGTGGCTCGCCGTCGTCGACACCCACCGCCTGCTACGGGCGGATCTCCTCCCCCCTTATCGCTGGGTGGGCTCTTCATAAAGTTCCACAGTTACTACATCTCGGAGTTCTTTGCGCCGCTCTCGGACGGCCCCTGCATCTCCGGCAAGCACGACTACCTGCCAGCTCAGGCCAGAACCGATTCCTGGGGCTGCGTAGACGACCACTGCAATGGTCTTGTGCTGATCCACGAGTACGACGACAACGGCGGCAAGATTGGCTACGTCCTTAATCCGGCAACTCGATGGGTGGCTTCCTTGCCCCCGCGCCCACCCTCGCCCATGGAGATCAAGAACACCTTCCAAGTCGAGTACCTTGTGTACGATCCCACCGAGTCGCCATACTTCGAGGTGGTCTCAGTTACCCGTTTTCATTGGGTGCTCAAGCCTGGAGACTATCTATACGACAGTTCTAGAGATGATGTGGACCTGAGATAGAACAATCTGAGTGGCCACCGTCAGTATGCATCTTACAAGTGTTCTCGTCGAGAACGGGACAGTGGGAGGAAAGGTCTTTTGCTCGAGAAGGTGATTCCAGAGGGACTGTGTCTGGCATGAGACACTGGCCAGGCGAACAACGCAATGCCGTGTACTGGCGAGGAGCGTTGTATGTGCATTGTCAAACTGATTATGTTATGAGGTACATATACTAACTTGTTAAGCATCGTCATTTTATTCAGTTTTATCTTTTTAACAGGTTGTTTTCTCATCATTTGGTTTTCAACTTCTTTCTAACAACGATTTCATATTACAGAATATCTTTGTCGAGTGATAAGTATCACGTTATTAAACCACCAGTAGGTATTGAAGTTGAATATCTAGGGAAATCATCTAAGGGGTTTATTGTGCATCAATTGAGGGAAGATGCAGAGTTCAAGTTTGGAACCTTGATGAATCAGGATGTCGGATGGAGTGGATACTGAAGCATGACAGGGACCTTTCTAAGTGGTTGTTGAAGCATAGGCTTGAGTATCGAAGACCATGTCCACATTATGGTCGAAAAATTCGAGGACCTTGGGCGTTGCAGGATACTAATTACTATTATTATTATGGTCACGATAGAGATCAAGATAAGGAAGCACCAGTAGAAGAGAAAATTGAATGGGCCTCACAAGCATCTGAAGACGAGGACTTTACATGGAGCTCTTTTTTTTTCGAAAGCGTGGACACTACGGTGGGTCAATTGAGATTCTTGGGTTTCATCCATATAAAGAGATTGTCTTCTTGAGTGAATCAATAACGCGAGGATTGGCCTATCACTTGAGTAGTTCTAAAGTTGAAGTCTTAGGCAATATATATCCAGCAGGATATGAGAATGAATTAGGAGATGAACAGCTCTTAGAATCAACTTTTCCATACACACCCTGCTGGGTTACACAAACTGAAGATGAGAATAGTTGAAAAGCTAAGGCAGTTTCCATGTGTTGTGTTGGAGCTTGAAACAGAGTTAGGTCATCTGCCCCTTCACTTTGGGACAATAAGGATGTATAATCCTTTCGGTCAAAAAAAAAAAAAAAAGATGTATTAATCTTTGATTTGTCTTTCTTTTTATATGTTGCAATGATGACTATAAATTCTTAGTAGCTATTTTGTCATATTAATCGCAGTATTCTGTATTTTTTTTCCCAGTTCGAATACTGAATACTTCCCACTGTGGTTCTTAATTTGAAAATGGCATGTGGCATGTCATACGAATATCCTCAATTCCTCTCTGTGGTTCCTCCTCAATTCCTCTTTGTGGTTCCTCTCTTCATAGTATACAAATGGAAGCACCTTCACAGTGCCCTACTAAGTATATTCACCTTCAATTTTGTACTTCCAATATATAACATGATGTTTGTGTACCTTGGCGTGCTACCAAGCATACTCACCTTCAATTCTCTCCATCCAATATATGGCATGACATTTGTGTACCTCATCACTAAGCCAGTGACATTACTGTCCTTCAACAAGTTTCCCATTTAGGTTCTAGGGTTGATTGAAATTAGTGCCACTAAAACATGACTAGTATATTGGAAATACAAGTGACAGAAGATAAAGCAATATTGATGGACAGAAAATTACAAGACATATTACCCATTCCATTTCAGTATATGAATTATGAAGCAAGGGTACAACCCAATAGTACTGCAGCCTATGTGTTTCTATGACAGTCATCATCGATGTAAGAAATAAACTTACAAAACACTTAGACCATCCATTTGACAATGAGTTCCATGCACAAAGGAAATTTTGAAGTTCAACCCAGGGTCAAAAAGTAACATTCTTGCATCTAGCACATACAAACCTAATTAAGGATCTGCCAAAATGACTATATTTCATTACCAAATACTACTAAATAGCATAGAATGTAAATGCAGATCATAGGTGACTACTGTTGTGGTGGTGTGAAGTTACTGCTGTGTTTAGAAGATGGATACCAAATACATGGGTGCAGCACAGTCAAAATCATAGACCGTCTAAGGTGATCCGGGAAAAAAATCCATGTTGAGCAACCAACATCAACCCCCCCCCCCGCCACCAAAAAAAATATCCCAAAGAGAATGTATATCTTCATGATTGTCCTTTCAGAGGCGGCGATTTCACCATACATGTAAAACTCCTGAAAGAATTGCTACTCTTTGATTACCATCCTACTCTATGTTGGTTTAAGCTGAGAATATCAAAGCTTGTGAAAAAAGGTAAAAATAAGAAAATGAGTTACTTTACCATGAAATAAATGAACCTCATAAAAAAATATACACTATACAGTTGCAACCAAAAAAATGAAATTATGCCTACAAGCATGAATAATAACCTTCAGTTTGAAAGGTGAACCTACCAAGACGAGGAAATTTAAAGAACTTCCATATGATACCAAGTTATTACCAAATTATGATCATATATTAGGATCAGCAGGATCTGAAATTAACAGTTATAGCAGGAATGTTGTTCAGATGATCTATGGGAATACCTGAATGCAAAAACAACAACTGGGCCATCCATTAAAAAAAAAAGAGGTTTCCTGTTAGGCTTTTTCTTTTTGTGGATCTGCTCCTTGTCCTTGGTGTCAATTTTCTCTGAGCTCAACAATGTCACCCTCCTCGTCAACATAGTGAATCAGTAAGATAGCTTTATAGCCAGAAGTGACAATAGCCTAATAAATTCACAGATCATTATGCGAAGTAGAGTTCTGACCAATATCGTTGGTAGAAATAAATACCCTCTTTCAGACCTTCATGGTGACAAACAAATACTCCCTCCGGGATGATATTAGAAGTCATTTAGGACAGCGACACGGTCTCTAAAACACAACTTTGACCTCTTATTATTATAAAAATATTTATGGAAATGTGATATATGTATACTTTTATTAAAGTATTTTTTAAGATAAATCTACTCATGTAATTTTTACATTTATAAACTCAACAACTTAAAAGTTATTGATGATTTATATTCCCGATGTTTGACCCAAACCTTGTCTAAAACGACTTCTAATACCATCCCGGAGGGAGTATATTACATTTTGTTTCAAAATTTGAACAATTATAAATGGCTGAAAACACAGTAGTCGGAGGATTATATAAAACAAAAACAGGCCAAACTTACAGTCGGTACCTACCAGAATTTCAGTGCCATCAGTTACCGTCAACAAATGTTGTACATCCGAACCATTTGTAGCTAGTTCAGAAACTCAAACTTTTCTCTGCTTCTTCCTGCGGTCTTGGATGATCCAGACTCTTTAAGGTTGGCTCCTTCCTGTTGCAATGCAACTTTCCTTGATCCAGAATCAATCATGCATCTCTGTCTTGAGATTCTTGTTCCTCTTCATCAGTACAGTAGCCTGTCCGTCTTCCAGAATTCCCATGTTTTCATTTTTCACTTCATTCCTCTGCTAGAAACGAGAGATTTGGCATTTCCAAGAGATTTTTCACTTCGCACGCACGTCGTTTGTGTCTCTTAGGCAACATGGAAGCAAGCTTTTCTTTCATTGGTAGCTCCAGATCGTCGACCTTAGCGAACCATGGGGTTGCATGTTTGCAGGCCACTGAGCACCTCAAATCCTTCCGTGGACAGCTTCGTCTCGGGGAACTGATCGCGCAGGAGGTTGTAACCCTGCATGTCCAGCTCCCGCGCTGAAACATCACCTCGGTGGCGAATGGCGTCGCCGAGAACCAAGGCCACGTGGTGTCGTCAGGCACGCCGAGCACATCGAAGATGGCGCAGAGCTGTCCGTCATTGTTGACGAGCTCCGCCATGAGGCAGCCAAGGGACCAGGCATCGACCTTCTCGTCGTAGTCGGGCTTCTCCAGCAGCATCTCCGGTGTCGGCACGAGCAATTGGCGACGGCGCACGCCACAGTCGTCACCGTCCCTCCTTTCCTGCAGAGTGCCTAGTGTGCAGACAGTCACGGCAGACCTTGGTCTTCCTCCATGTCCACGGTCCACCGACGGAGCCTGGTGCGCGGTGAACCATGTCCACCCGGCCATTGCCAGAGCACAGAGCTGAGCAGATGCTGCAAAAGTCGCATTCGCTCCATCGCCAATGGAAAAGCGCCGGTGGTGGCAACTCCGCGCACGACGGCAGGTGGTTCGGTTGGAACGATGGTGGTGGCAACTCCGCGCACGACGGGGTGAAGAGCGCGCAGGGGTGAAAAGTGTTCGCTCGTTCGACATCGAGAACAGACGTGATGAGTGAAACGCAGTCGGAGTCGGAGACACCCTGATGTTGTGAATTGGCTGCGGATTGCTTGGAATTTACGCGTTTTGCAAGTCGACCGGCGCTCGGATCCATGAAATCTTATAAGTACCAAGCACATTTCCTCGCGCATTATCGATCCATCGCCGCCACCGACGTCACGTCGTCCACCTCTTCTCCTCCCCTGCCTAGGGCACGCATCGCAATCCCCCGCCGCCGTCGCCCTGCTTAGCTCGAGATGGCTGCCTGCGTAGAGCCCGCCGCCGCCGCAGCAAAGACCGGGCTGAAGAGGAAGCGCATCGCCGTCGGGAGCACGGAGCAGTACGAGTTCGACGAGTCCAGCCGCCTCGGCGCAGGTTCCTTCGGCGCCGTCTTCAAGGCGCGCCACCGCTTCACGGGCCAGGTCGTCGCCATGAAGCGCCACAGCCCGCCCGAGGACGGCCACGCTTCGGTGCTCCGAGAGGGCGCGCTTCCTCGACGACGCCAGCTGCGGCGGCGCCAACCCTTTCGTCGTCGGCTTCCGCGGCGTCGTCCGCGATCCCTTCACATCGAAGATGTGCCTCGTCATGGAGTGCGCTTCCACCAGCCTCCACGACCTCCTCCGCAACCGCCCCCGCCGAAGCCCTTCGCTGCCCTAGGCCACCGTGCGCGCCGCCATGTGGCAGCTGCTTACGTGCGCCAAGAAGATGCACGACGCCCACATCATCCACCGTGACATCAAGCCCCAGAACATCCTCGTCGACGAGGACCAGAGCACCGTGAAGATGTGCGACTTTGGGCTGGCCATATCCAACGACGAGCGTCCCCCGTATGAGCAGGCCGGCACGCTGTGGTACAAGGCGCCCGAGATGCTGCTGGACAAGCCTGACTACGACACCAAGGTCGACGTCTGGTCGCTGGGCTGCGTCATGGCAGAGCTCCTCAACAAAGGCAGGCCTCTGTTCCAGGGATCCCACGACGACGGACAGCTCTGCGCCATCTTCAATGTGCTCGGCGTGCCTGACGACAGCTCGTGGCCATGGTTCTCGTCGACGTCATTCGCCACCGACGTGATGCCGAATCTGAAGCTGAACACGCAGCGGTACAACCTCCTGGGCGATCTGTTCCCGGAGACGAAGCTGTCCTCGGAAGGATTTCAGGTGCTTTGTGGCCTGCTGGCATGCAACCCCGACAAGAGGCTGACGGCAGCCGCCGCGCTGGAGCACCCATGGTTTGCCAAGGTCGACGCTCTGGAGATACCAAAGAAGTTGAAGCCATCGTCTGCGTTGCCTACGACGAACAAACGACAGAGGTTGCGTCGTGGTGTGTGCGTGTGACTTAGATTTAGTTCCCTTTGATCCTGCTTCTATCATGTAAAATTAGTATGTTGCTGTTGCGAACAGATCGAGCTTAAGCTCCTGTAATGTAAAGTTATGAGCACTGTGATGATGTAAAATTACATTATTTCAATTCATGAAACATTTTTTGTTGTCCTTTTGAATGAATTTCAATTGATGAATCTTTTCTGTTGTCCTTTTGAATTAATTTGATTGGTCTTGCTGTAAGCCTGTAACCATCCACGGTGAACGCTACGGCATTATTTCAAGTTGCAACAAGAAGGAGCCAGCCAAAAAGTTGAAAAAAAGAGTTGGGTCATCAAGACCGCGGGAAGAACCAGAGACAAAAAATTTTCAGAGGAAGGTCAGGAGGAGCCTGAACGAACTGAACTCAGTCAGGTTGTGTTTCCTGATGAAGACACGGGAGGCTGGACCAATTTGATGCTGTAACAAAAACTGGGACATTGGAACAGGATCATGTGGCCATACGCCTGGTGTTTTTTTAAAAAAAATTTTTATTTCTTTCGTAATTTACAAATAATATTGTAGGAATCTGGAAGTTTCAAAAATATACCAAGTCGCTTTCTGATGGACGAAGATTGGCCCCTTGGTTTGCTTCCTGGTAGTCCCCCGAGTTGCCAAAGTGGCCTAATTTTTTTTTTTCTTCCAGGGAACCGGATTTCTAGCAATTTCCTAAGCCAGGTTTATAGGAGTTTAGAGGATGTTTGGTTTAAGAAATGCAGTTCAAGTTAGGGACCTTTTGGTTTCAAAATGTAGTCCATCATCTTTTAATTCCTCATTTTGTTTTTGTTTGATTTGTGAAACAAAATGAGGTAATATATCAGCATCACATTCAGTCATTCCCCACAAAGTTTAAGCGATAGACTTACCGTCTCATCTGACGCAAGATCATCTAAAAACAACATTAAATTGCCCTGTATTGCCCAGAAAACTTTAATCAAAGCCATATTTTCTTTGTTTATCTGACTATAAGCCGTATGTGATCGTATGTCCATGGCGATATTCATTTTTCAGACCATTGTGGATTTGCCTTCGTATTCCACTCCAACAATGGCCGTTAACTACTAGCTCGTACAAGGAAGATACAGCACTGATGTCCGCTGCAACTATTTGCAATGGAAACAATGTACTCGGTATCCTGCAACACTGTTACTCTGTGCAAGTACATATTCAAGCAGCAATAACGTAAATTTACTCAGTACCAAACTGGAGTCAGCCAATAATGTACATCTTTTCCGTAACACAATACAAACCAACAGATATACAACGTCCGAAACAAACATCAACGGGGCACAAGAAACCGAAAATCATCCAGTGTCCTCATTTTAACCAGAATCTCACTTACGAAGGAATGGAGCTAGAAAATCTATCAGAAGTACGCAGGTATGGCAACACACAACATATTATGCCATGTTGAGTTGTTTCCTCGGGCTGAAGGGATTGACCAAACAAATAAAAACAAACAGAAATTTCTGACAACACAACTGGTGTCTACTCGCAAAACTATCATTTCTCTTGTAGAACTTTGCAAACCACTGAAGAATATGGATCTGTATTGGGGGCCAGAGACGTATAAAATGTTGGATGTGTGCTAGACAAGCCGCAAGCCAAGAATGCGGATTCTATCAAGACAAGCAAGAATAGGCGCAAAAACAAGGAACCTACCAACAACCTTACATAGAGAGAGGCAACAACAGTCTTCTCTCTCGTTTCTTAGCCAGCTTTCTTTGCCTCAAAATATACAGGCCGGCAGGGAGAAGAATACCGAGTGAGATAATAATAGCACTAAGCCAAAAGTGCCTGAAGTATAGCGTCATGTACGAAGATATTATCAGAAAACAACACAGCAAGCCCCATGATATAGCTCCGATAACGTCACGCCTGCAGAATGTAGAAAGCAGATACATGTTAAGGTCATTGAAGAAGCAGGTGTAAATGTGCAATCTGCCATGAGTAACAACCAGCTGAGAGAAGAAATAGTTTTCCTTCCAACAGTATTGCATGATATGTTAAGAGAACTATCAGCTTCCAAACTGACATGAAACATTAAAAAGCAAGGTTTAGCATTGCCATTCCAGGATCATCAAGAAAGTGAATGCTGTATAACTTAGGGAAGAGACAATAAGCTCTTTTGAGTGATGTGGTTAAAAATGCAGTGGCAAATTTATCAACCAGGGATAAAAACCCACCAGTGCTGTAGTGCTACATTCAGGCAAAATTATGAGATGCAGAAACCAGCACAGTTTGAATCTGGGTACACATATTCATTTGCAAAGAAATGGTCACTGATTACGCATCAAGTGGCAGAAGGTGGAATTGACAATTCCGTGAGTATCAGAGTATGGAGTGTATGGACATGTCAAGTGCCTATAGTCCCCCGAGGTTAACATCACAAATCTGGATAGAGAACACAGCAAGATCTGCAAGATAATCACCAGCACAAATCCACAACTACTGTTCTAAGAAAGGTCAATAGCCACCAAGTGCCTTCCACAACTATATTAGATTATTATTACTATCTACACTACGAACTAACAATGCGTGCACGAAGCCAAACAGAATTCAGTCGCAATACTGACATTACCTACAACGAATGCAACTCGACCCACTGAAGTTGCGACACAAAACCTAACCACAGAGCACGGTAGTACCAAATCTAGCACCATGCTAGTCCAGGCCCGCGAGATCTGAGCACACTGCGACTACCCCATTAGCACGGACGGACTAGGCAAGAGTTTCCGGTCGGGGTTTCAGGGGAATGGAGGCGGGCGGGGGATTTACTTGTGCTGGGATCGGATCTGGTAGTCGCGCAGCTGCTCCACCAGCTTCGACCGGGTTATCATCGCAGATACCCCGGCAGAAGCCGCCGGCGCCGACGACTTCGCCACCACCGCCGGCCTGCTGCTGGTCCTCCTCTTCTGACGGCGTCTCCCCGGTTCTTCCACACCCTGCTGGATCTCCGCGGCCGCCCGATTTGGTGGCGTAGGGGCTCGGCTCGATTTGGTGGGCTGCTGCAGGTGGATTTCGCAGCGCCGCGGTGGCGCGGTGGGTTGGGTTGCGGGGACTTGGGGTTGTGGAAGGGAAACGGGGAAAAAGTCGTCCAGAGGACGCGACTAGGCCACGAGGGGACAGACAATCACAATTCACAAAAACAAATTTCGCTCCGGTCTTACGGCTTGGAAAAAAAATCAGGTTCGCCCAAGCTGATCAGAACAGGTGAACAGGTCGCTCCTGTCCAGTTCATAAGCGTACCAAGATTCAAAGTCCATAACATTTCCTCTTTAATTTATCAGCAATTTTAAGTTTGAACTATTACAATACAATGTTTTTATTTAAACGGGATCCATTGCCTTACAGCCATGGCGGCCGAAGTTACATGATCAAGAGAGGAAGGGGAGGTAAGAATTACATCAAATGGAATGTGCTCAAAAAAAAAAAAAAAAATTTGGTTGGTTGGTTGGTTGGTTGGGGGGGGGGGGAATCTGCAGCGCCACAATTGGATGGAGGATTTACACGTCATAGTCAAACGGTTCTTGCTTGAGTCCAACCGTCGGAAGACCACCGCCGGCGTTTCCAAAGTTCCCGGCAAAGGACGAGGATGAGACTTAAGCGCACCACGAGCACTATACCCGACGGAGCATTAGTGTCCCAAAGGGTGTAACTCTGGCAATGTTTTTGAACTGAACAGGGTCTCCACTTTTTTCATTAAATAAAAGAATGTTTATGTACATAATTTACGGGGCTTCCAGACTCAAAGAGAAAAGAACCAAAAAAAAAAGTTACATATAGCTACCTCTCTCGTTACTGAGTTTCAAACTTACGGATGGTTTGGCTTTGATATAAACCAAGCCAATTTCTTCTTTGAACATGTGTTTCCATCTAGTGAGGTTTCTCTCGCCCATTGTCAAACACTGTGATGTTTCTCATCCTCCATATAGCCCAACAAGCCGTGATGATAATTTCTCCGAAAATCACATTATTAAAGTTGCTTCTTGCTTGAATCATCATATCTAGAGGCTCGAGGGCAAAGTCCCATGGATAGGGATCGAGTTCCAACAATCCAAACTAAGAGGGCACCGAAGAAAAAGATGGAAACAAGTTTCTTCAATACCTTGGCTGCAGCCTATCTATGAGAAGGAGCCAAAAGAAGAACTTATGGTTGCCCATATTGCTAGCACCCCATAGCCATTTTAGAAGTGGAGAACATTGGTTTGAACCTAACAAGAGGGAATACACTTTCTTACTGCTGTATTTTTATTGCCCCACTTATAGGTCCACACATCTTGCAACTCCCCATCCCCTTCACCAATTTCCAAAAAGTCAATTAGCTCTTGAAGTTGATTTGTAGCTAACTGTGGGAGAGGCATAGGACTGAAAATTCTTTCCATTTCACCATTCAAGAAGAATTTGACCCAACACTTTAGTTTCCTTGCAAAGGAGAACAGTTAGGGTATTTGTGAATAAGCTCTTGATCTACCCATATGTCTGACCAAAACATCCGCGAGAATTTCCTTTATTGGGTTTACAGGTGGTGAAGGTCTTATAGGAGCTGAAAAGTTTCATAACATCCTTCCACCAAAAGGTCCTTTTGTAACTCTGGCAATGTTGCTACTTCCCCACCCAACTTTGTTTCCGAAGCTCACATCAAAAGGGCATACAAAGATTATATGATCTGTCGTCTCGCTACCACCGTTGCACAACTCACGGTATCATGTCCACGATCCTCTTCACGGGAGATTGTCTTTTTAAGCATTGAATCACCGTTACGCACAAGTAACCAAGCAAAGAACCTCACCCTGGGTGGCACAAAATTGTTCCAAACGAAGGCGAAGAGTGGAGATTTCTGATCCCCTCGAGCAGTCGCTTTGTAAAAGAGGCTTGTGGACAACATATGGTATGTAAATATAGATGGAGTTTATTTATTTATATTCCAATTCTTGTAGGTGAGTAATTATATAGTTGCACTACATATATGTTAAATATTCAAGTTACAAAAGCGCATTTTTAAAGCAAGTTTGAGCGTTTACCTCTCGTGCCACGTTTTACTACTAGAGCTACCGGGCCATATCAGCCCGGATGGGCCCAACTGCCCAATAACATGCCATGTGTAGGCTCGGCCTCGATTGACATACTACCACGAGGCTCGCGCGGCATCCTCTGCGCTTTCGTGCCGTGCTGACTTGCGAACGGATGCTGCCGCCTACTTGAAAAGGGGAGGCTTCCATTGCCTCCGGATCCCCGTAATCTACACACATACTATCAACGATGGATACGGACCGTACAATAATCTTGAGAAGCTGTTTGAGAGAGGCAAGCAAAGGCAACGTGGTAAACCCAAAGCAAGGGACATCGTTCGTTCTCTCTTCGATTGCCCCGCGCTGGCCTGCCTGGGAAGGCAGCTTTGGTTCTTGGCGTGCTCACCTTGGAGCTCGATCGAGCTCGATAGACCAGCATCGCGTCTTTTGTCTACTTGTTGATTCCTGTCCTCTTCTTGACTTTCAAGCTAACATGATGTACTCTTTGCGACATCTTGGAGTTCCTATATACAAAAATAATCAAAGTGCATCCTAGCTGTTGTGTTTGATGCTCGTGTACTTGTTTCTGTTGGTAAAGATTGGTTCGATCGCGGACGGGGAAGGATCGGAAAAGCGCGCGGCCACGAAGACGACGAACCTGATCCAAAGTGATTAGACGATTGATGCTGAACGAACAAAAGCGGCTACCAATGGATGGGCCGGGTGGCAGCTGTGTTCCATTAGGCACCGCTCAGCGCAGCTACTCTACTCACTCTGTGCGAGCTTGGAACCCACGCGCATAGCCAGCCCATGGATACACGATTAACACGGAACCACTTTCCTTGGAAAGGCAACATCAAATGCACGGCAGTTCAGTACAGTACAGTACAAACTAGGAGTATCATCGTACTCGTACGTATAGTACGAAAGAAATTAAAGCCACAGAGCCATTGGTGCGGCCGTGCCCGAGCGTTTGTCGATCCCTACGCCATGACATGATCAATAGTCCACCCCGGACCCGGACGGCCTCGAAGCCACGTTTAGTTAATTTGAAAATTCTTACCAAAAAAAATTTTGGATTTTTGGACTCTCTTTCCATCACATCACATTAAATCTGGCGAAAGCGTATGTTCGGGCGATAAATGTAGGTAAAAAAATAACTAATTACACAGTTTTGTTGTAGATCGCGAGGCGAATCTTTTGGCTGAATTAGTCCATAATTGGATGATGTTTACTGGCAAACAAACGAAACGTCTTTATAGTGTCTTTATAGAAATCGAGAAAAAAAGTCGACTTTTCTTTAAAAATTTAAATTTTCTAAAAAAGCAAGCCAAAACAGTTTAGTTACCCCACGCACAGTGTAGAAAGTGAAAAATGGAACATGCATGGAGGCTCTGTGGAACGCGGGTGGACGACCGTACCGCGGGCGCGTTCGTAACGGCTCTCTCCCGCCCGCCCGTTCCTCATCGTCCTCTGCCTCTGCGAGCCTTGTCGGGCGGAGGTGGGTGGGAGCGCCCACCGCAGACCGCCGTCGTTTCCAGGGTCCAGCGACCCGACCGCCGTCCACGCGCCACGGCCCACGCACGTGGCCACAGCTCAGCGCGCGTCCTCTCCTCGCACAGTCAAGCCTCCGTCCGGCACACGTACACTGGGCTGAGCTAGCCCGTGTCCGACGGCCGCACGCCACGGTGGGACCTTCCTTCTATCGCCATATGCAGTGGGTGGGTAGGGTAGCTCCCGCGTAGGCATTCATCTCGTCATCTGGCCGGCGGGCTCGTCAAGCTCGCGTCACACGTTTTAACGGCTCCACTCTAATCTAATCCTAACACACACTGCCTGAGGCTGTGCTCAGCTCCCACACCTGGCCTGGCCTCGCTCCTTCTGCTGCAGTGCAGCTCGTCCCTTTCCCCCATTCCCCCAAATCTTCTTTCTCCATCCAATCCAATCCCTTTCTTCTGGGCTGGGCTCTGACAGGTGACGAATCCCATGGCCATGGGCGCCGCGGCGAGGAAGCCCGCCGCCGCCACAGCTCTGCTCCCAACACTCTGGCTCGTCTGCCTCATCTGCGCGTCGAGTGAGTAGCAGCAATCTCGTTCTTTTTCCCTTTCTGCGCGCCCAGCGGCAGCGATCTCGATCGCGAGTCCCGAGAAGTGCACGGAAAGTTGGCAAGAAAATCCATCCAGGCTTTACCCGTAAAGTTCTTCTGGAACTGGCAATGGATTTCATCTCTTTTCTGGCCTGGATTGCGTTGCGTTGCGTTGCGTTGGGGGCAGGATTATCCTATCCTGCGTATATTTATCGGCTGGCAGTGGCAGCTTTAGTTTCGTGTCATTCATTCATTGTTTGCCCCACAATGCACCGTGTGCAGAAGCTGCAGCGCAGCCGTACATCGGCGTCAACTACGGCGAGGTGGCGGACAACCTGCCGTCACCAGACGAGACGGTGAAGCTGCTCAAGTCGACGTCCATCTCCAAGGTGCGTCTCTACGGCGTGGACGCGGGTCTGATCCGGGCGCTGGCCGGGTCCGGGATCTCGGTCGTGGTCGGCGTGGCGAACGGCGACATCCGTCGCTTGCCGCGGACCCGGCCGCGGCGTCGCGGTGGCTGGCCGCCAACGTGCTGCCGTTCGTCCCGGCGACGACCATCTCCGCCGTGGCCGTCGGCAACGAGGTGCTGGAGTCCGGGGACGCGTCCCTGGCCGCGGCGCTGGTCCCGGCCATGCAGAACCTCCGCGCCGCCGCCGTGGCCGCGGGCGACGGCGCGGCGGGGATCAGGTTCTCCACCGTCAACACCATGGGCGTGATGGCGCAGTCGGACCCGCCGTCGACCGGCGCGTTCCACCGGACGTGGCGCCGCAGCTGCAGCAGATCCTGGCCTTCCTCAGCCGGACCGGCGCGCCCTTCATGATCAACCCGTACCCGTGGTTCGCGTACCAGTCGGACCCGCGTCCGGAGACGCTGGCCTTCTGCCTGTTCCGGCCCAACGCCGGCCGCGTCGACGGCGGGTCCAAGATCAGGTACACCAACATGTTCGACGCGCAGCTGGACGCCGTCAAGTCGGCGCTGGTACGCGCCGGGTACGGGAGCGTGGACATCGTGGTTGCCGAGACCGGGTGGCCGACAAAGGGCGACGCCGGGGAGCCCGGAGCCACGGCGGAGAACGCCAGGGCGTACGTGTCCAACCTGGTGTCCCACCTGCGGTCCGGCGCTGGGACGCCGCTGATGCCGGGGAAGTCGGTGGAGACGTACCTGTTCGCGCTCTACGACGAGGATCTCAAGCCCGGGCCCACGTCGGAGCGCTCGTTCGGGCTGTACCACACGGACCTCACCATGGCGTACGACGCCGGGCTCACCTCCTCCTCCTCCTCCACGCCGGCGGCGCAGCCCAAGCAGAGCGGCGGGTGGTGCGTGGCGAGGGACGGCGCCTCGGACGCGGAGCTGCAGACGGACCTGGACTACGCGTGCTCGCAGGTGGGCGTCGACTGCGGCGCCATCCAGCCCGGCGGCGCGTGCTTCGAGCCCAACACGGTGCGCGCGCACGCCGCGTACGCCATGAACCAGCTGTACCAGGCGGCCGGACGGCACCCGTGGAACTGCGACTTCCGGGCGTCCGCCACGCTCACCTCCGAAAACCCAAGTACGTTACGTCGTCCCTTTCTCTGTCAATCTCTCTTTGCTCGGGAATTTTGTTCATCGAATGGAATCATCATCGTGCTTCTTGGTAATCGTCACGGAGCGTAAGCCGTCGCTGCTCGGACGCTAGAGTACGTCAGGCCGCCGACATGGCCTGCTTTGTTGGGCTTTGTCCATGCAGATTTTGCGGCGTGCATTTGCACGACCATGACAATGGTGACATGACATGTGCATGGTGGATGGAATCAGCTTTCCATCATCCACTGTCCATGTGCTGACAGTTTGCACACGCACAGCGTCTGCACTAGTCCACTCTGCAGTGATGAGTGACCCCTGCGCTGCGGACGCTTTCTGTCGTGTTCCGCACTTCGCTGGAAAAAAATTTCTAGTCCATGCGTGATCACAGAGTAAAACAGCGTGACACCCAAGTTTGTCTCGGGTATCTCTGTGCTTGCTTGTTGTTGGACTGCCGATTTTGTTACCAAGTCAGTACGTGTACCGTCAGCAATCGTTTTCTTGCCGGAGAATTTGTTATCTTTCTAGATCCCCTTTTTGCCAGAAAATCTAACTCGTTTCTCTCCCTACGACCCCTGCAGGCTACGGCGCATGCGTGTACACCGGGGGAGGCCAATAATGCACGCGGCACGGCGGTGCTAACCCCGTCCCCGTGGCACATGATTATTTTTGCGAGTAGTACGTACCATGCATGATGGATTGCCGAGTGAAAAAAGGTTGGGCCTATACAGGAGGCTACAGCAAGGGCTCTGGACGAACGAACCGAATAAAGCTACACGAATAATTGTGGTTGTTGCCGTGGTGTTGTGTGCATGGATTGCGAATGCGATCCATGGAATGGAGGCGAAGCATCCTCTTGTCAGGAGAAGTTTCCTTTCCGCTGCCCCTGCCTGCCCTGTCTTTGGATAGAGGCTGGGGCTATGAATCTGTGAATGTGATTGTGACTTCGTGTAAAAAAGAACTCTTTAGATGTTGTCAGTGTCGCCGCCGTAAGCTTCGTGTACGTAGTGCGTGCAAAATGTCAAGTAGAATTAGATAGTTTGTACTATCTACTATATATATATATATTTTAAAAATAATCTTGATACTCTTCAGCTTTCAGCATGCGATGAGGCGCCATTATCATGTTATTACGAATGGGAAAAGGTTTCTACAGTCAACGTGCTCCGTCAACGTCGAATCGTCGATCGATGACGGCGGTGGCGGGTGGAATTCGTTCGATTAGTGGGTTGGACCCACCTTATCGACCCTTTCTGTGTCGCGCTCCCTCTCGACTCGACCATGAACCACGTAGCGCCCCCGTCGCAGCTACACGTACGAACACGAACAACACGGCTGCCATCATCTTTTCTGAAAAATCGACGACGGGCTCGACTTTGAACGGACCATTTGGCGAAAAAAGCTTGACTAGCGCACGATACGCATCCTGTTACAGCAAACTCCCACAAAAGGAGAAGAGACCGGAGGCAGCCAATTCCGCTCACGTTCAGTAGCAAAAGGAAAAAGCTTGGGCAGAAGCAGAACCAGCACTAGATAATTCCTAACCCGGCATGACAATGGTCCTGAGATGCTTTGTTCACAACAGATGAGATCGGGTAGGAGTGGCACTACATGGATGAATGAAGTCGTTGATTCACACACACTAAAAAAAAAGGTTGCTTTGTTCACAAGCATTTGTTTGAGTATGCATGCCTAGAAAAAAAAGGCAAAGAGGTTTATATAACTAGCGTTATGAACCAAACACATGTCAAAATGAGATAGTCTTGTCCTGTCTCATTTTGTCCCACGAACCATAGTCACATGGAACGTGGCCACGTTTCACGTCTTAGGAATGTGCGTTCCCGTTCCAGGAACTTGGGTCAGTTTTGTCCCAACACTGGAAAATCCTCTCTCGATGATCGTTCTCATTCCACGATCCTCGTTCCATGACCCGATCATTCTGGGAACTTTTGTGATTGTGCCACGAACACTATTTTAGAGCCACAATGAGAAGGCGCACAATAAGATGGCAAAATATAGAGCACCATAAAGGACAACATTGTGAAAAAGAGTGTGTTTCAATGATTTTCCATGAACATGCCAAGACATTGGTGTGCATGTTGGTTAGCTGTAGGTAACTGAACCCGATGAGATTCTATAAATTCTTAACAAATATAGTTAATTCTTAAGTTTTTTCTTAACCTTCACTGTATCTTGGTGATTGCTAGATTCACCCTTGCTTGCAATAATGATTAGAGTTTTAGCTTTCAAACGGCGAGCTATAGAATTTTTACTGGTTGCCTTCTCCACCTACTAATAGCATTTCTATTGTAGCCGTTGTAATGACTCTTTGCAAAAAAAACTATAGCTTTACTATATTAGTACGTTGTTTAAAAACATGTTACAATGCATTGTAGGGATTATTAAGCCCTGAAAGAAAAGATCAGTAGTACAGTACATTCAAAGATGCTGTTTCTTAAAAAAGAGTGCAATCAGCTTCCAACTGCTTACCAAGAATGTGACCCTGTTAACTCGCGAATTATACGATTCCCTCAACGGTCACTGAGGCTCAGCACTTCAGTAGCCTGCCATATCGCCTGCCATATCCCCCCACACCAGCCGGGCCCACATCCCAGTGGTGGGACCCAGATGTCATGCTCTGTACGGGCGAGCAACGCGCCCCAATTCTTCCCAAAAGGCAAAACCCAACGCGTCCCCAACAACTCACACACTGCCCCCCAACCTCTCCCCACCTCCCTCCTCCACTTTTTGTCAGTTTCCCGTCGTCGCCGCCACCGCCGCCGCCTTTCATCCTCCTACTCCCGCAGCCGCCTCCGTTGGGAGCTCCCCGTACCATACCCACAGGCATTAGAATTTCCGCTCCATGCGTGGATCCTCGTAGATCCCCCACCGGCGTGCACTCGAATCCCGAGGCTAGCGGGCCGCGCGCGGCACCCATGGCGTCCGTGGCGGAGCTCAAGGAGAAGCACGCAGCCGCGACGGCGTCGGTCAACTCCCTGCGCGAGCGCCTCCGCCAGCGCCGGGAGACGCTCCTCGACACGGACGGTGAGCCCCTCTCTCTCTCTCACTCCCCGCTCCTCGTCGGGAACCCCTCTCGTGGGGGTTCGGGGAATTCGCGGGCATTTGCTGATTGCTCTGTGTGCGCGCGACCGCGCGGTGCAGTGGCGAGGTACTCCAAGTCGCAGGGGAGGGCGCCGGTGAGCTTCAACCCGACGGATCTGGTCTGCTGCCGCACGCTGCAGGGCCATAGCGGAAAGGTTGTTGACTTTGGTCTCTCACCTCCATTTCGGGTTCGGCGCAACTTTTTGTGACTTTTCCCGGTTGCTTGTGTGCAATTGTGAGTGTCAGATGGGTGGGATTTCTTTTTTGCTCGTGCGATTGTGGAATTTGGAACTTGGAGTCGGTAGTGATTGCAATTCCTACCTGCGATAAGTAATAACTGGTCAATAGGATCGCCTCCACGGCGCGTGCTTGTTGACCTGGATGGCGTTTTGTGCG
Source organism: Hyparrhenia diplandra (assembly GCA_015847255.1). Lineage (NCBI taxonomy): Eukaryota > Viridiplantae > Streptophyta > Magnoliopsida > Poales > Poaceae > Hyparrhenia > Hyparrhenia diplandra. The sequence continues at coordinate 169,495 of JADLZK010010204.1, read as the reverse complement.
TCCTGGGCTCCTTGTGGTGTCCTTGCCTTGAGCCTCAACTTCCTTTGGATAATGTCAGAGATTTTGCCTAATTACCAGGATTTACCACCATTCAGGTTTTGTCTTGTAAAATGTATATCATCAGATTCATCCAGCGAGCAAGGCTTACTCTACCAAGTTATAAAACTGTTATGGGCGTTTTGCAGTATTTAACCACAAAATGGTTCTTAACTATACTGATTTGGCATTGCATACGTAATTAGATAAGCCTTACTGTGACAGAATGTGTGGTAAGGTTAAAATGGAGTGCAATTTGGTCTATGAGAAGTAAACATTTGTCAACAACTGGAATGGGTCCATCAGACCATCAGTATGTAAGTTTGGTCCTGTATGATTTTAGTTTCTTCTAGCAGGCCAGGTTAATCTTACCAAGCGAACAGAATTTTGGGTACTTTGCACTACGTAGGCACAGCTTGGCTCTGGTTACAGTGAGTTAACACTATGTCCCTAATCAGATAATATTATCCTCAGGCAGAATGCATCTTTATGTTGAATTGAAGTGTGAATCTGAATTTTGATAACCGTAGGTTGCTATAATAAGATCTAAAAATATTAGTGAATAGTGAGGACACTTCATATCCATTCGTTCCATAGCCCTCAGGGGAAGAAAAAGACCAACTCTAGTACTTAACCATCAGGCATACAGGAGAGAATCAATGGTGCAACTGGATATGTGTTAAGCTGGGCCAATCATCATTCAATTGAAGTCACTGTTGCCACTGTAAGTAGTGAACTGGTGATAGCCAGAGCTCTTCCATAGAACAGGTTCCCTTTTGGCTTGTTACAAAATATATAGTGCAACATATTTCATGTTGCACATTCATATGATCACTATATCGCCTACATGATACTGTTTGAAAACCAATTGTAGTTGCAGCATGGGATGTGGATAAACCAGTAGCTTTCATTTATCAGAGTGATAAGTTTGCCTTTTTATCCGTTTGATTATTCCACAAAGATGATTAATACTCCCTCCGTTCCAAATTATAGTTCACTTTGGCTTTTCTAGATACATTGATTTTGCTATGCACCTAGTTATACACTATGTCTAGATACATGGTAAAAGAAATGGATCTAGAAAAGCCAAAGTGAACTACAATTTGGAACGGAGGAAGTATATGATAATTGTTTGGACCCAGAGTCTGAGACTCTGAGTAATGAAGACATAAATGATACCATTGTGAGATTGATGTTTGAGTTATGGGACAAGATTCTCTGCATGTACATTCTGTTGCAGAGATACTGTAGCACCACATGAACCTGCCACTGAAGTATCATTCTATAATTGGTGGCTAGAGGTAGTGAGGTACAGGTAAATAGTTTTGTAGTCTGTTGGGTTCCTCTCTGTAGAGTTACTATATGAGGGAAGAGGGATAATGTTTACTTAAAATGAGGGATTATTTCTAGGGGTTACATTAAGTCATCGCTGGAAAAGGAAATCATTCTTTCTCTTCATAAGCAAACTAGCAGGATTAAATATCATCCCACTATTTTGGTGGTAGCCTTTGTTTGTCCTGGCTTTGATGCCGCTTCTAAAAAGAGCTTCCAGATTTATTGCCATATAACTAGAGTAGAACATCTCATGATGCCAAAATTATGAAAATTTTTGGAGCCATGAAGTTCCAACTGTTCAAAATTGCGTATATTTGGGTTTTGTGGTGGTTCTTGGGAATTCAGCACTTCAGCTTCCTTTGTAGGGTTCTACTTGCAAAATTGCTACATGAAATGGTTAGTGGTGTTCTATTAACTCCTAAGTCATCACAGGTATATTCTCTGGATTGGACCCCTGAAAAGAATTGGATAGTCAGTGCCTCTCAAGATGGAAGGTTAATTGTGTGGAATGCATTGACAAGCCAGAAAACGCATGCCATAAAGCTGCACTGCCCATGGGTGATGACGTGTGCTTTTGCACCCAATGGCCAATCTGTTGCCTGTGGTGGTCTTGATAGCGCGTGCTCTATTTTCAATCTCAACTCTCAAGCAGACAGAGATGGGAACATGCCAGTATCAAGAATTCTTACTGGACACAAGGGCTATGTTTCATCATGCCAATATGTCCCAGATCAGGAAACTTCGCCTTATTACTAGCTCCGGTGATCAGACATGTGTTCTTTGGGATGTTACTACTGGACAGAGGATATCAATATTTGGAGGCGAATTTCCATCAGGGCATACAGCTGGACGTTCAGAGGTAATTGTCTGTTCTTTGAGGACTGCATATTTTAGTTTCATGTGTAATGCTGCTAATTTCTCTCCTCAAAGTTAATGGGTACCTTCTCACATACAATTTTAACATAGGCTGTTGCGCACTAGGTTGCTAGCTTTACCAATATGTCAATGTTATTATTCATGTGGAGTTGAATAAAGTTTACCTACATAAATGACTGATTTGTACTTCGTATTTGTTTGCTGCTACAGTTGGAAATGAAAGCTTACTTTTTAGCACTGACTGTAATTTTAGTAATAACAAGTACTCCTTCCATTCCAAAATGTTGGTTATTTTAGTTCGTCATAAGTCAAACTTCTCTATTTACTAAGTTTATTGAAAATGGACCAACATCTACAACATCATGATCCACCATGAGATATGTCACGGCAGTGCATATTGTGTGGGCATGTCTTGCGCGCTTGTGTGTTTGTTGGAATGGAGTTGGAGTACTACGATCTTCACTGGTAGCACAGTAGGCATTTGGGTAACACTCTTGCCTAAGGTTGCTGATATTACATCACTTATTCTGGTTCTGGATGCAATTCCCTAGTACAAGGCACTACATACCAACTAGTCTAGCCTATGCATATGTGCCAAATGCGTTGTCTTTCAACCAACACATGAACATCAAAGTAATATATATGTTGCTGTTTACAATGTTAACTGAAAGTGCTTGTTCGGTCTATACTCTTTTTTATGTACTTGTTTGGTTCTCAGTTCTCTGATGTTTCCCTTTCTTGTTCAGTGTGTCCATCAACTCATCAAATACAAATATGTTTGTCTCTGGCTCATGTGATACAACTGTGAGGCTGTGGGATATCAGAATTGCAAGTCGAGCTGTTCGAACCTACCATGGACATGAGGGTGACGTTAACAGTGTGAAGTTTTTTCCTGATGGCCATAGGTTTGGCACTGGCTCAGATGATGGCACATGTAGATTATTTGATATGAGAACAGGGCATCAACTTCAGGTGTACAGTAGGGAGCCTGATAGAAATGATAATGAACTACCTACTGTTACATCTATTGCATTTTCGATATCAGGAAGGCTACTTTTGCTGGTTACTCGAATGGTGACTGTTATGTGTGGGACACACTTCTTGCTGAGGTTTGCATTTTTCACCATTTGCCATGGAATGAATATAGCTTATTATGTATTACAAAGAAAAACTAATGCCCATAATTGACAAATTACTGTTACACTTTACTGCATCACCACTGTCCAGTTTCCTTCTAATATATGACATAATTGATTACAGTTCATTTTTGTGAGCCACATAAATTCATAGTTAGACAATGTTCAGCAAGCAGTTAACACTAGTTATAAAATCTTATGTTAGATAAGCGTAACTCCATTGCCACTCAGTAGCAACATAAGCTGCAAATGTGATTATTAAGTGAAATTTAGCCACAGGGGAAAGCAATGGAATATGATGAACTAATTCCCTAATTTTCCCTTTGCATATGCTCCTCAGTAACTACCACAATTACATGAATTGATGTTTGCATTGGGCCCAGGACCATAAATAAGTAGCCTAGCTTCTGTTCCGTCCATATTAGTCCACATATCATCAACCTGCATAGGTCATGCATACAAATATAGAGGATGCTGCTGCAGATCAGCTTGAATTGTATCAAGAGATTCCTAGTTAGTGCTATAGGACAAGAGGTTTAGAACGTTGGTTTTGTATTGGGCCAACTTAATGGATAATTGTATACCTGCATTTAAAAGCATATCTGGGTTCATGTTATTGTGAATGCTTGCCGGTCAACTCCGCCATTTTTTGGTATGTTTATCATTATTATTGTTTATGCTACCTTCTCTTGTTAATTTTCATTGAAATTTTGTTTGCAGGTGGTACTTAATTTGGGGAACCTGCAAAACTCTCATGATGGTCGTATAAGTTGCCTTGGGATGTCATCTGATGGGAGTGCATTGTGTACAGGAAGTTGGGACAAAAATTTGAAGGTAAGAACACTCAAGGCAGATCGTTTTCATTGACTGCTTCCTCAGTTTTGTTGAGCTTTTATGTCTGGGACACTAAAAAGTTGTACTGTAACTGAAGTAGTAGTTGTACTACATGCGTACTCACCTTAAAGCTTAACCCCTATTCGAAATGAATACTTTTCATTAGAGTACAGCGTGGTTAAATCTTTACTTGGTATTGATAATGAATACTCTTTGGATTGAAATATCGGTACTTCTTAGTTCTTGATGCCTAGGATGAAATAATGGATTATGCTCTTCTTTTCCGCACTCAACACGTATTCTATCGCTAACCCTGAGAATCCCCAGATAAAGAGTAGCTTGGTGCAAATTTCAGTATTTCTGATATGAAAGTTGCCAATTGTTGAAAATTTACAGATTTGGGCCTTCAGTGGACACCGGAAGATAGTTTGAAGGCCAACATTTGTCCCCCATGTTGTATGTTCCCTGCCGCACCTTAACAACAGACAATGGTGATCGGTGATCAACTCGACTTGTCCTGGGAATCGCTTTGTTGTTTTTTGTAGTATAGAATCTTGTGCACTAGGCCCTATGTTTGATTGAAAAAAGTGCAATTTGTCTCAGGGCTACATCTTGTTGAGTTAGTAACTGTTTATACTGTTATTACCAGAATATGCGTAACGTGTGACCTGCCTTTTCTTTGTACAACCATTTTACTTTTCAGATTTAGAGAAGTAGCATGTATATTCGGAATCAATTTATCATACCAGTTTGCCCATTGCCGAATTAGGAACATTAGCCTCCCGTGGCGTACTATGTATTCTGTGTTTATTAGTGTGGCTTATTTGTGTATTGCGTTGAATCACTGCTAGTATCCCCCACTGACTTTCATCTTGGTTTTTACTTTGGGAGGGAGGGATTATATCCAAAGTTATTTGTATTCATTTCAATTGGATATTCTTATTTAAATTTGTATGAAAGTACTTGACCTTGTCACTTCTTAATGCACCACTTTCTTCTCACGATACAAATTTTCTTTTCCCAATCACTTCTTAATGCACCACTTTCTTCTCACGATACAAATTTTCTTTTCCTAATACGTGTCCTATATCTATTTCAAATCTCTCCTTGTTTTCATTTTTTTTCAGCCATTCTTAATTCCCGTATATAAACCCAAAGCATTTTACTCCCCGCTACACTGGCTCCCGTGATGTGGTGTTGTATGTATGGCGTTGCTTGGTCGTGCAATCTCCGAGAAAAAAGCGAACGGATTTTGCGGCAACGAAGAGAAAGTTTGTTGGTAGTACTCCTAGTCCTAGGTACCTGGTGGGTGGCGGCATTAAAATGGGTGGCAGGCCGCAGACCGCATCGGAGACCGAGACCGAGCGAACCGGCTGAGGAAAATTTCGAGCGAGCAGAGGATGGCGGGAAAGTTTGCCGCCATCTCCCGCGCCGCCGCCTGCCTATTTAGCGCCGCCCCCGCAATCTCTTCCTCTACTCAACCCCAACTCCTGCCAGATTTCTTCTCCCCATCTCCCGCCGCCTACATCCAAGAAGCCTCTCCACCTCAGCCATGGCCGCTACCAACGGCTCCGCCGCCGCCGCCGACTCCGTCCAGGAGCCTGTCGTCGCCGCCACCACCGAGTCCGTCCAGGAGCCTCCCCAGAAGATCACCAAGATCTCCCCGCTGCTCAAGGTGAAGAAGCTCTCCGACAAGGCCGTCCTTCCGTCCCGCGGCTCCGCCCTCGCCGCCGGCTACGACCTCTCGAGGTACACCCTTCATCTCCACCCCCAATGCCCAAGAAATCCCCCAGTGGCGCGCAGATCTGTTGACGGTCCTCCTGTTTCTTTGGTTGTTTGTTTGTCAGTGCCGTGGAGACGGTGGTGCCGGCCCGTGGCAAGGGGCTAGTGGCGACCGACCTCTGCTTCGCCATCCCCCACGGAACCTACGCGCGCATCGGTGAGCGACATCTCTTCTTTCCCTTCGTTCGTTGTCTCGTTTCTTGTTCGGCTGTTCCGCCCGCGGGTGTTTGACGAAATGTTTGGCCGGTTCTGGTCGCCTCGCAGCTCCTCGGTCCGGGCTGGCGCTGAAGCACTCCATCGACGTTGGCGCGGGCGTGATCGACGCGGACTACCGTGGCTCCGTGGGGATCATCCTCTTCAACCACTCCGACACCGAGTTCGTCGTGAAGCCCGGCGACAGGATCGCGCAGATGATCATCGAGGTGATCGCGACGCCTGAGGTCGCGGAGGTGGAGGACCTCGACGCCACCGTCCGTGGCGAGGGAGGGTTCGGATCCACCGGCGTCTGAAGATCCATCCATCCTTGACGGCTCCTCCTCCCCTCAGGACTCAGGCAGGGGTCAGGAAGGAGGGGGATTGGGTGTCTAGATTAGGATGGTGATGATGGGGATGCAACCTTTGGTGTCTTTTGTAGGCTGCAAGAACTCGTGATGTTCAAAGTCCCACCCACTATTGGCTATCCTGCTACTAGTAGTAAGATTAGTACGTCGTCGAAGTTTAGGTCGCGTAGTTAGCTGAAATGCTGAATGCGGGTATTGTCGAGAACTAGAGTTGATTGTGTGATCTTATTGTGCGCCAATTGTGTTAAATCATTTCTGGAGATCCATCGAATTGCATCCATCTATGTCGTTTCTAATCTGAAAGGATAAATTAACTGGAATTTGACTGCTTCCGCGGTTTAACTGCCCGCAGAACTGCAGAATGCATCCTTATGTTGGGAATTTGGGGTCAGACCAGATCCCCAGTCAAATTGAGGCATACTGAGACTAGATTGCAACATCACGTATTCACACTACGGAAACAGTTTTAAGGTTGGCGCCAGTCCTGCACGATCACGAAGTAACAGAGACCTGAGTTCTTGCCATGTGCGCCGGTCGTATTTAGCTTGAAAGAATGGCCTTTACGAACTAGTGGCATTCACTCTGTTTTCGATAAGAACGATACTTAAATCTTTGACCATCAGAAAATGACCTGGCGATTACAACAAATATTATTTTTGTAAATTACGAAAAAAAATAAAAATTTTAAAAATCAACCAGGCGTATGGCCAGATGATTCTGTTCCAATGTCCCAGTTTCTGTTACGGCATCAAATTGTCATTAGAAACCACAAGTTCAGTTTGTTCACGCTCCTCCTGAGCTTCCTCTGACAATTTATTGTCTCTGGCTTCTTTGTTCCCACTGAGTAAAATGGGTTGACCATCTCTGCATTTTTGGCAACCTACCTACAAGTCCTCTCCACTTTTCAAGTTCGATTCGCCATCGCCAGAGGTGGTGCAAGTCGTTTGTGTCGAATGTGAACGTGAACCAATGTAGAGAATGAAAAGTGAACATGAACCAATGCAGAGTTGTTTGTCAATGCAGAGGTGGTGCAATCTGCAAGCAGGTGAACCTGAACCCATCGTTTGCTTCCCAGTAGTGTTCATCAAATGTATGTGACTAGTGAATGGCGGCGCTATGCGCCGGTGAATGGCCATATGAACAAAGGAAGGATGCTAAAATAGTAAATAATTATTACAAAGAGGAGACGATGACAAAGGAAACTAAATCTTGTTCAAAGTACGCATACACATCCATCATAGATGGTACTTTAATTGTTGTTCTTAGCCAAATAAGTTCAAATGTACACAAATTACAGGTAAACATCGGTGGGTCATTGCATGCAGGGAGCTGACAATAGATAAGAGTGACCATGCCACTACGAAGGCAATATGGGGTGTTTAAGCTTGGTAGGCAAAGGAACCGGATGTAGTTAGCTCCAAAGGGTCGCTCCAGGTGGACCCAATGCTAAAGTCGAGAATCTGCACATTGTTGAAGAAGTTAGATGGCGCCCGCGGTATTTAGGTCTGAATTTTAATCACTAATAATCATACAATTAATTATCATCAATCGATATATTTAGGTCTGAATTTTAATCACTAATAATCATACAATTAATTATCATCAATCGATAACAATACATTTAATTTCCTAAATTTCCCGTTGTCAAAGCAGTAGCTCACAGAATATAGAATATGAAGGTGTATTAACTTGATTGTTCTCATATAAGGCGTAGGCTTCATATTTATCGAAGGCATGATACTAACAGTAATAAAGATGACTCCTCTCAGCACATGCCACAAAGGAAGATTGGTTACTGGATCCTGCAGTTATCGAGAAAACATGACCTCAGTAATATTCCAAAGAGCCTTCAACAGGACTACAAAACCAAAAACAATTATAGATAATACTCACTTTGAAAGGAATAGGGCTAAGATTCAGATAATCATTTCTCCAATCCCCAACTTTCCATGAAGAGCGCCCACATCCAAAGTGGATAATGTTAGTCCAGCAGATCTGCCATTATTTTACAACATTAATGAGTTTCCCCCCTCAATTCTTAAGAGGCATACAATATTTCTCACACATTTCAGATGCTAACATAAGAGAATCTGCAATGTCTGTGCCATAGAGGTAGAGATAGAATAAAAACCACATAGCATAATTATGGTTTATGTCACTATAGAAAACCCGATAATGACATAGAAAATAGAAAAAAAAAGTTCACCTTAAGGATCTAACGGACACCCAACTGCTCTAAAGGGCTTGGTGTCTACTGAGAATGAAGTGTTCTATTGTTTCCTCTTCTATGATAATAGCAAATGGGTACAGTGTGAAAATACGAGAAAATGGTAATAGTCATGAGACTCTCTCTAGAAGATGACCCAATTTATCTGCAACCAAGCGAGATAAGTTAAATAGAATAGCAACTTTAAACGATATTTGCCAATCCGAAAATGATAAATCCAATGAGAAGAACTATTTGAGAGACAACACGTTCTTATGAGGCATCATTACATGCACGTGTTTGCAAGGGCTTCTTGGAAGTACTTGTACAGTAGAGAAAAATTTTGTTTAAATTGATGTTCAAATGATGTAGGAGCATTGAAAAAAGTGCTAGAATATTAAATTATTGAAAATGGGGCATAAACACACTAAAAAGTGCAATGACACACTTTACTTGGAATAGTTCTGCAAGGTGCCAACCTTCCTAAATCATGAGATGACTCATATTATGATAGTATAAAAAGCATTTTGTTGCTGAATTAGGTTATCAGAAACAATTCAATTTCCTAAATATAGAATTTATAGGTTAAATTTGTTACGGATATGTCCCCTGTCATGTGTGATAAAATCCATGATTCAAATTTTCAATATGTGTTGTAATTCAGGGTTTCATATCATTACCGTCACTTTTAATAACTGAATAGAATATTTTGAAGAAAATAACAAAACCAAGTTCCAACTGATACATGAACGAAGATATTACTTAGTTACTTACCAAAGCAAAGAAATTGATCACAATAAAATCCCCACTAATGCTTGGGTCGTTCCCAAAAACTTCTTCCATAGAAGACAAACATTCTTTCCTGTGCTCCATCTGAATGACCTTTTTCCGCATCCAAAAGGACTCATGCTCATTAATTGATTGAACAGAATCACCTAAGAAAGATAGTTGCATGAATAATCTTTTTTTTTCAGGAAATTACTGGACCACATGTGATTCTATTTGCCTCCTGGCAGTGGCACTTGAGATATTCTCTACTTGTTCGGCGGCGAGGACAGGCGGGCATGACACAGGCATGTATTTAACATTGTTGGCTGCTAGATGTGCTGACAAACTCTGCACCAAGTTCATTACATTATGGCACATGAAGTAATTGTAAACCTGAGTATGAAAACTGCTCCCCTTTTAGCAAGCCTACGGAGTTGTCATATTTGAATCATAGGTTCTATGAGGTTGGCTTAAGATGACTGGTGATCAGATATCTAAATTTTTTTGGAACAGATAAAGTGTTAAATAAAAAAAATAGTGAAAGAATGATCTTGACATTATCACGCTTCTTTGATGGGATTAAAAATATGAATATGTTTGAGGTGTCATGATCGTTTTCATTTTTCTATGGGGCATGTTTTCCAGTAATGGCAATTCATCTACTAAAGTATATGATATTATTTACCTATGCTGGACTGATGCAAACGGTAGAGTTTCAGTAGAGAGAGTATGCCCGTTCCAGCTTTTGCGTTTCCTGAAATTTGTTGAAATGTCAAAGCAGGGTAGTATGAGACGTAAAAGTAATTAGATTTAGTTGACTACTAAGTTGACATTTTTTGACTGACCTGTGATGATGGACTTGCTGCGATTGTTCCGTTATCATCTGCTCTGAAGGATCTCTCTTGAGCACATATCTGATAGGGTGCTTTGATGAGACATTCTTACTACTTCCTATATGAAATAATCTTTTCTTCCCAATGACTGTTTTGAGAGCAGATGACTGGTTGTTTGGTTCAATCTGCATGTTTTGTGAAGCTTGTAGAGTTGAGCATTCAACTAATTCTTCTACCACAGTATAGAGAGCAATACAATCCAGTGTGGATGAACTATCTTTAATTGTGAGAGGAAGCTCGCACTTATTAGTTGTAACTGAAACAGAGTCAGCAGAAAAGCAGCATTGTTTTTTAGACCAAAGGCATTCACCCGGCTTTATTGAAAGCTTAACGAAAAGCAGCATTGCTTTTTCTAGAAGCAACAATATATGGTAGTAGGGGGTGCCTTACTCTGGGGATTGCATCGGTAAGCAACAATATATATGGCAGTGTCTATAACTTAAAGGAAACGATGACAACAATTTTCTTAGAAACACATAATCTATCATCAGATGGAACAATAAAAATATAGGAATGTTATATGTTTTCGGGAGGAACCTGATTTGGAGAGCGAACACCTCAACGATTACTATGCCTGGACTCTGAAGAAATATGCAGCGTAACAACCGGCACCAATGAAGCAGCCTACAATTTTGTATGATGTATCCTGCACAAAATTAGAGGGTAATTAATTTATTATTATACACAATCCAGAAGTCCTTATGGAAATATCGTCGAACACACACCCACTTGTTTTCAGCCCTTTGTACTACAATCTTATTGCAACTTTGCAAGCATACACATCTAGCAATATATATATATATATATATATATATATAGGGTGCACTTTTTATACACCCTAAAGTAGTTACACCCACCGAGAGTACACACAGGATTGAGGGTCCGGCCGGGCTGGCCCGTTTAGCCTTGTGGTTGCAGTGTTGCACGGCCGCATTTTTTTCTGGACGCAGTCACTAGATTAGCGGCTACATGCACTTCTAAACTGTTTTTAAATATGATTATCGGTTGCATGTGTCCATACTAGTTTTTCCTGAAGGACGTACTGATTCATACGGAGTATATGCATATATACTTGACGCCCTGTATGTACACATACTGCCTAATATAATGTGTACATACATGATATCAGAGAGAGGGTATACATACTAATTCTAGGACTAATAAAATATATGGGACATCGGTATGTACTTTTTTTGACGTATATACTGAATTAAAAAAGTTGTAGATGGCTACAGAATTGCCGTGACAAACCATCAGGGCCACCCTACATTCTTTTGAAAGGAAGTATGTGTACATACTTCTTAAATGGAAGTATCTGTATGTACTTTTCGGAATATAGTATGCATATATACATACAATTTGTAAATAATTTTTTAAATAAAGTATGTATATATACTTTTTGAAATGGGGTATCTGTACATACTTTTTTTACTATAAGAGTGCTTATACATACTTTTTTTGAATAGAGTGTGCATACATACAATTTAGATACTACAGGTGCATACACGGCAGGATTAAGTATACGTACATATCATTTAAAAAGGAGTATTATTAGTACATACTTATACATGGGTAGTATGAGTAGATACAAGCTGGAACAAAATATTTAAAGTACACTATACAAAACATGTATCTAGTGATACTCTATGGAGTCGAAAAGTAGCAGGTGATACTCTAATTCTAAATAATGTATCGAGAGCATCATGCACATTCATCCTGCGAGTGCCGACGATTCTTGCAGTAGTAACACCTAAAAAAGCAATGAGAGAAATCATGCGGTTCAGAATCAGCAAATTAGTAGTGTTCTAGTACCTGACTACTCCCGTTCATCCAGAAAATGGAGCACCAGAATCTCTGATCTGATATGAAACTGTCTGATCCGATCTAAAACTGGAGGTAAAAAAATCAATGCTTAAAAAGCCTTGTGGAATCTGAATCCATCGTATATTCCACATAAAGTGAGGAATCCGTTCAGGCATAGAGAGAAAAGAAATAGATCTCATCGCAAAAAAAAAGAGAGAAGAAAAATAGATCAAGGTTGTGACGGAATCCATTCAAGAAGCCATAGCTAGAAAAGAAAGCGATGCAGAATTAGCCAGACAAATGAAAACGCAACAAGCCACTCACCAGGGAGCTCCATCCCGTACCTGGACGTCGGCCGGCCGGGGAGCCGGAGAACTCCGACCAAGGCCACATACCACTGCGGGAGCTGAGGAGACGAGAGGCCAGGAGAGCACCGGCTGATAAGGTCCACCTCGCCGGCGGCCAGAGAATTCTACTTGGAGCCGACGCGAGGAGCTCCACTCCCGCCGCCAGCCGGTGTACGTGAGGTCGTGCTGTTGCCCCTACCTCCTGCGCCGCTGTGCGTCATTGCCATGGGTGGAGGACGTCGCGCCGACGTTGAGATGCGATGGCGATGTGCCGGGGAAGATGCAGGCGGCGCTAGATCTTGAGCGGTGGGGCGGCGCTGGTTCGAGATGCCGGACGTCGTTTCCCCATCCAAATAACGTCCGGATGGATAATTGTAATGATTAAAAAAGATCTCGATGAATGAAATACGACCGTACGTATGCATGTTTATCGGATGTAGTTTGTTTTACCCGCTAAGAGAGTCCGCACGCTTGCTGTACGTGGTTTTGGGTTAGGGAGTAACTACACCTAGGGTGTAATATATATATATATATATATATATATATATATATATATATATATATATATATATATATATATATATATATATATATATATATATATATCAGCTCTTTACCAAACTCACTGCTTCTTGGACTTGATATAGTCCTGGAGCGCCTCCATCTGCTCCCTGGTCGACGACTGCTCGTTGTTCTTGATGGACCGGTGCACGTGCACGTCATCGTAGGTCATCACCCCAAAGAACACCAGCCTGCAGTTCTATCGAGCATGCAGTCCTCAGCGATGACGCTGTCGCCCCTGCTGCAATTGAGGAGAAATCAGATGCCAACTATTTCATATTTGGAGATAGGAACACAATTGAAGAAGAACGCACCTATGTCTGCGACCATTGATGAAGGACACAAATGCATTAAGAAGAGGAAGTGAAGGTCCAAAAGATGAGGGAAAGCACACCGAACACTGTCTCCTCATCTTGGTACTGACTAAGCTTTCCAGAGAATGTGCTTTTATACACGTAAAAGAGGTGATGTGCTTAGGTCTCCATAAACAACACCAAAGCTCTGGTAAGCTAAAAGCAACAGATTCATGTAGTACTGCCTCCGCTGAAATCGCAAGGCAGAACAGCCGTTAGGAAATATTTTCACAGCGGAGAAGAATCATAGCCTGCAAATTGAAAGCAGTGATCTAAAGTAGTACTAAAATGCTCATTAATTAATATCATGCAACCAAAAAAACAAAAAGGAAATGGTTCGTGTATATATGTAACTGAAATGACTGTTTACACGACAACTTTGGCGATAGAAATATGCCCATGTCTGCTTAACATCAGTGATCCCCGATTCAGATCAAATTGCATACATAGGTTCGCTAGTTTCCGCTTCCTGCTCCACCATTGTCGCCACAAGGCCCACAACATAACCGAAACACTTGCAGCAGAGGAGCAGAGGAATCGGATAATAGTAAAACTGTACCGTTCGTGATTGGAACCCAAGGGAGGAATGAATCAGCCAGGGAGAGATCAATCTAATCTCTGATCCCCGCAAGGATCCCGCACCGGAATCCCTTTGAATCCGACCCCGCGAGGACAAACCCCCGACACAACGCAGGCAAACCCATCGGGTGGGCACCGGCCGTCGATCCATGCCCACCCCAAGGTCGCCCCAACACTAACGACCGGGCAAGGAGGATGAAGAGCGAGGAATCACGGCAATGAGAGAATGAGAGGTGGCATCCGTGCCGGTAGGTGGTCGGCGCCCGGCGACGCCGCCTCGGCGTCCATCGATCAATCGATTTCGAAGCGGCGGCCTGTGGCGTCCCGGCCGACCCACTCTCGTTGGGGAAACGCTGGCGACGGTGGTGCACCGCCGCCCTCGTGCCGGGCCACCGGATCCCGTGCGCCGCTGGGCGCGCCGTGCCCGCGCCAGCGCCCGCCGCCGCCCGCACGCCGGGCAGCCGCTGCCACTGCCTGCGCGCGCCGCCTGCGTCACGCTGGCCGCCCGCCCGCATCGCCCCGCCTCCACCCGCCGTGAAGCACGCCGCCGCGGGGCCGGCCGCGTCGCGCCGCTTCCGCCCACGCGCTTGGTACGCCCAACCGCCGCCACAATGTAGGAGAGAGGAGGGAGAGGGAGGCGGCTCGGGCCGAGAGGCCGGGCGGGATTAGGGCTAGGGGTTGGCTGGCTGATGCTATATATATGAGGCAGAGGAGGCAGCCGCACCGTTGGATCGCGAATCGGACGGCCCAAAATAATTCGGAATGACGTTGGCCGCTGGGTCACCAGTTTCCTCCACGTCCAATTTACTCTTTAAATGCTCTTTGTGGCTCATCAGAACACTTGCGTCAAACCTCAGAACACTTGACAGGCCATAAGATTCAACGCTTCTAAACCAAACTGAAAAGCATCTGAAGATATGAGATAACACTGACTGTTGCATTATAGTAAACGCAAGAAACAAATACTACACGTACGTCAACACCTCCAATACTTCACCCATGCATCAAGGTGGATTCCTAATTTCCTCTCTGCGGCAAAGGTGGGCCGATGAGGGTTTATCAGGGTCCGTCGACCCCAATAAAATTTCTAAATCCTTTGATAGTAAATTGCCACCGATCATAAGGAGTGTCCAGGAGCACCAATCATTCGGCAGATTACATATCGCAATTTAGTCACTCGTCCACCACAAGGGTTACCTCGTTGTGACCATCGTAGAAACCACTGTGATTAAGCTATAATCCTAAAATTTGTGACGACTTCCTCCATAGATTGATTTGGATTAAAAAAACTATAATATTTACTTGACTTAGGACATATGTCAAGCCTCTTTCTCACTAACAGGCTGTGCAAAAGCCCAAGGAGGCCGCGGCTACGAGAACACATGTACTAGTAGTCTTTTTCATCAGAATGGTATTCATTTTTGTTTTTCACTTGCTACTAGAGCCACATCGGCTCATCATGTGGTGTAAAATTTCTATTTTCTTTTACCCTCCCTTTCATTTCACCACTTCCTTTTTCTCTTTTATGAGAATAAGGAATCGTTGGGTATAAATAAACACAGGACAAACGGCAAAATGACAAGAAAGGAAAAGGGATATTTACCCCCACGGTAAACCGTCTAGATTATCATGCATTAGGTGTTTTATAAGTATCGACAATTCCCTATAAATTGGACTCCTGTACCCCCTCAGGGAGACAAGTATGTTGGTTCAGTATACAAGCTAAAGGGTGAGGATGATCAAGAAGGGGAAGTGGTCAAAGGAGGAGGATGATCTGATCATAAACCATATTCAGAGGCATGGGAGCATCGGTCGCAGCTGGCAGGCCTTAGCCAACAGTTTAGGTTCGTATGCATACTGCTCATTCATCTCTGTTTGCTAGCATTGTATTTATGATCGTTGTAATGCATGCATAAGCTAAAATAAATTGCTATTTCAATGGCGCTCTGCAGGGCTGAGGCGGTGCGGCCGGAGCTGCCGTTCCAGGTGGCTGAACTACCTCCGGCCGGGGCTGAAGCACGGCAATTTCACGCTGGCCGAGGAGAGGATCATCTGCAAGATGTACAGCAAGTGGGGAAGCTGGTAAGTCTCGCATGAACTCATTCTCCATGTCCACTGCAAGTCCAAGTAGTAGTGCATCTGACAACACGAATTGCTATGATCATTTTCACAAGTTTTAACCCATTCGGCAACAACTGCAGTCTTTTACTCACTGATTTCATATCAGTTAATTACTCACTAGATTAGAAATGTAGTGCAAAAGAATTGTAGCACTATCACTGACATGCTGCAAATTTCTTGGCGTGGTGTGTTCACCCAACAGCTGGTCCGTCATCGCCGCGCAGCTTCCCGGGAGGACCGACCTCGCCATCAAGAACTACTGGAACAGCACGCTCAAGAAGAAGTACCAGCTCTCAGTGGCGAGAACCGGCACCAGACGCCGCCGGACCTGCCCGGCCGGCAGCACGTCGTCCGACGCCGCCGGGGTTCCAGCGCGGGGCCTGCAGCTAGTTGCCTACTGCAGCGAGGAGAGATCCACGGCTGGGTCCTCCATCCCCGTCGGCGGCGGCCAAGAACCGATCGCAGCGGTAACAGTTAGTGGACCGGTTGTGGGGATCGAGCAGAAGCTAGCCATGGCGAGCCGACTGCCTCTGGAGAAGACGCTGCCGCTGCCGCTGCCGCCACCACCGGCCGGTGATCAGATTGGAGAGAGGCCGATGGACATCGTCTGCGCTCCCCTGTCTGTGGTCCCTCTGAACTTCATGGAACCGGAGCTGCTGACTTGCATCTACGACGAGTTCGATGACACTGATAGTTTCTTGTCGTGGTTTGATCATCACTAATCTGATGATAGCATCATAGGTCAATGACTGGTTCAGAGATTATAGATGGCACTGGTAGGATTACCTGTAGGATTGTCAATCTGTCATGTGTTGTGTACTTGTGTGTTCTGTTTCTATTGTCTTCGTGCGTTACCGTGGAATTAACACTCTCTGTTGTTTAGGGCTAACGAAGGTTGTAGTTGTGGGTTGATCTGGTAACGGTACTTTTCTTCGTTTTTAAACACTGCACATGTTTCTTTAGGCACGTTCATCTTTACTGAATAAGAATTTGGGGATCAATCTTTTATGCGAGTGGTTCATTGCCTTTTCTTGTGCTTTTAGAGAGAAAAAAAAAACTGTTTTGAATGCATCAAAGTTGCCAATCTCTGCAATTTGCTACAGGAATCAAACTACTTCCAGTTTTGAATTAAACAAAAGTACAATCTCATTGCCTTTTCCAGTATTTTCCTGATAGACAAGAAAAAGAACACGGTGTCTCTGTCTTTCAATATGCCAAAGGATTTTTCCTTTGTCTCTGTGAAAAAAAAACAGTTGCTTAGAAAGGCGATAATGTGTTGAAAATGGCATAAATATGCATCTTAGGACATTCACAGAGTTTTTTTGTCATCACCTGCATTCTATACTTGACAGGAGTACTTGAGAAGGTCAGGATGGTCCTCTGTCTGGCCACTGAAATTTGCAAAGCAAGCGAGACATATTTGTTCAGAGACAGTATATATAATTTGACGAGGATTTCTTTTATTTTGTTTTCTCAACAGAAATTTGGACATGGCTCCGTGAAGCATTTAATTTAATTTATTTACATATTTTGGAACCTAGCAGTTTTCTTTTGAGAAATCATGAATCAACAAAGCCAAGGTTCGTGAGTACCATTTTTGAGAGTGAAAAGGATAAGGTAGGAAAACGACATTCTGAAAGACATTTTGGAAACGCCTAGTATTTCACATGCATCGATCTTCAGTGATGAAGTGAGGTAAGAGTGATGCAACAGATTCAGACTAATATATGCATGGTTTCTGATGAGCTTAGATGCCTTACTGGATACTAATTCGGTAAAAAAAAAACAATGCATTTTCCATATTCAAAGAATGTAACTGAAAAGTTCAGGGAATGTAGCTCAAAAGGACAATAAGGAAACAAGTACAACTTCGAGCCTAACAATTACTTCTGTTTAACTGGGTCACGTTGTTCAATGGATCATTGAGCGGATAAGAGACTGAAATTACCGGTAAGCGGCAGGCTAATGTTGCAGAAATGCCTAGTACATGAGCCCTTGGTCTCTGAAACGCCTAGTATTCTGAATGTCAACATTTTTCAAAAGACAGATAGGTTACAGGTCTGATAATGGCAACAGTTTTAAGCCGAACCAACAATCATATATTCTGAAACGCCTAGTATTCTGAATGTCAACCACTAGATTTCATCAGCCGAAAACAAACAATAAATTAGAAACAAAAAGCAAGTCATCAATCGATTATTTTTCATCAGAACAAGTGTGAAAAAATCATCACTGTTCAGAACTTCAGAGTTCATTCAGTTGCTGCATTTCTTCTGCCTCTGCAGCTTTCGTTAGTACTGTACATACCACATGGCATTATTCTTCAGTACACAGTAACATCTCCATCTTCCTGAAATCACATGTTATGATTTTTCACTTCATTACTCGGTTTGTCTCCTGCTAAAGAACAAGAGATCTGGCATTACCAAAATTCAGAGACATCTAGGTGCCTCAGCGCTCACCGTGATGGTTACAGCAAGGTGAAAGTGGGCTTCACAGTAAGAAACAAAAGGGTTTTGAAAAGATGCTTCCCCCTCTGCTCTGTACTCTATTTTACTTTTGTTTAAACCTTTTTCGTTTAATAAAGTTACTGTAGGGACTTCGGTCCCTCCAGATTCCTCAAAAAGTTACATGTATCACTCCCTTGTGATTCTTGTTCTTCTTCATCAGTAGCCTTTCATCTTCTTCCTGAATTCCCATGTTTTGATTTTTCACTTTTCTGTTTCTATCCTGCTAGAAACCAGAGATCTGGCATACCAAAATTTAGAGAAATCTAGGTGCCTTAGCGCTCACCGTGGGATGGTTACAGGCTTACAGCAAGACCAATCAAATTGATTCAAAAGGACAACAAAAAACGATTCATGAATTGAAATTCATTCAAAAGGACAACAAAATTTTTTCATCAATTGAAATAATGTAATTTTACATCATCACACATTACATTACAGGAGCATAAGCTCGATCTGTTCATAACAGCTACAGACTAATTTTACATGATTCAAGCTGGATCAAGGGGAATTAAATCTAAGTCACACGCACACAACACGACGCAACCTCTGTCGTTTGTGTGGCGTAGGCAACGCAGACGCAGGCTTCAACTTCTTTGGTATCTCCAGAGCGTCGACCTTGGCGAACCATGGGTGCTCCAGCGCGGCGGCTGCCGTCAGCCTCTTGTCGGGGTTGCACGTGAGCAGGCCACTGAGCACCTCGAATCCTTCCGTGGACAGCTTCGTCTCCGGGAACAGATCGCGCAGGACGTTGTACCGTTGCATGTCCAGCTCCGGCACCACCACGGTGGCGAATGCCGTCGACGAGAACCACGGCCACGTGCTGTCGTCAGGCACGCCGAGCACATCGAAGATGGCGCAGAGCTGTCCGTCGTCGAGGGATCCTTGGAACAGAGGCCTGCCGTTGTTGACAAGCTCCGCCATGACGCAGCCTAGCGACCAGACGTCGACCTTGGTGTCGTAGTCAGGCTTGTCCAGCAGCATCTCGGGCGCCTTGTACCACAGCGTGCCGGCCTGCTCATACGGGGGACGCTCGTCGGTGGATATGGCCAGCCCAAAGTCGCCCAGCTTCACGATGCTCTGGTCCTCGTCGACGAGGATGTTCTGGGGCTTGATGTCGCGGTGGATGATGTGGGCGTCGTGCATCTTCTTGGCGCCCGTAAGCAGCTGCCACATGGCGGCGCGCACGGTGGCCTCGGGCAGCGGCGGGCTTCGGCGGGGCCGGTTGCGGAGGAGGTCGTGGAGGCTGGTGGCCGCGCACTCCATGACGAGGCACATGTTCCAGGTGACGGGATCGCGGACGACGCCGCGGAAGCCGACGACGAACGGGTTGGCGCCGCCGCAGCTCGCGTCCTCGAGGAAGCGCGCCTCGCGGAGCACCGTAGTGTGGTCGCCCTCGGGTGGGCTGTGGCGCTTCATGGCGACGACCTGGCCCGTGACGCGGTGGCGCGCCTTGAAGACGGCGCCGTAGGAACCCGCGCCGAGGCAGCTGGTCTCGTCGAACTCGTACTGCTCCGTGCTCCCGACGGCGATGCGCTTCCTCTTCAGCCCGGTCTTTGCTGCGGCGGCGGCGCGTTCTACGCAAGCAGCCATCACGAGCTAAGCAGGGCGACGGCGGCGGGGGGATTTCGATCACGAGCCAAGAAGAGGTGGACGACGAACGTCGGTGGCGGTGATGGATCGATAATGCGCGAGGAAATGTGCTTGCTACTTATAAGATTTCATGGATCCGAGTGCCGGTCGACTAGCACGAACGCGTAAATTCCAAGCAATCCGCAGCCAATTCACAACATCGGGATGCCTCCGGCTCCGACTGCGTGTCATTCATCACGTCTGTTCCACATGAACACAACAGGGCTCCTCACCGTATGCACGTCGTTCTGCCACACGATCTGGCCGAACAGCGCCGTCTCTGCTGCGCCATGCGCGCTCGCGACCGGCGTCCGGTACTTGTTCCTGAACACGACGGTGTAGTTCTTCTTCTCGTACGGCTCGCCGCCGAACTCGAGCGTAGCCGGCGTCACGGTCACCTCCACCAGCTGGGGCGGCGCCACCATCACGGCGTAGGTCTCGGGCCCCTCCGACACCTTGGTCACGGTGCGAGTCAGCACGCGGACGTCGGTGCCGTTGTTCAGGTCCGCGATGAACGATGGGTAGTTGAGGCCGCCGACGCCGCCGGGGAGCGTCCTCGTACAGCCGGCGAAGCCTGGCACGAACATCCGGACCTGCGCCGCGGTGTAGTTGAGCGTGCACAGGAAGTCAACGTAGTCTCGCTCCGTGACGTCGTAGACTGGGCCCGGGTCGAGCGCCTGCTGCGGACGCACGAGGCCGGCACCGGCCGCGAACGGCGTCGCGCCGTCGCCGGCGCCACCTCTTCGACCGTTGTCCGCGATGGGCCCGCCGTAGCTGTCGATCGTCGTCGCGGTCGTCGTCAGCGCCGAACGGATCATGGCCGGCGTCCAGTCAGGGTGCCTGTGCTTCAGCAGAGCCGCGACGCCAGCGACGTGCGGGCACGACATGGAGGTGCCCGACACGATGTTGAAGAGCGCGCGCCTCGGGTCCTCCTCGGCGCGCGTCAGCGGCGACTCGACGGGCCAGGCGGCGAGGATGTTGGTGCCTGGCGCGATCACGTCCGGCTTCAGGATCTCGCGGACGACCTGGTTGGGGCCCCGCGACGAGAAGGACGACACCATCGGCGCCGGGTTCTCGCCGGTGACTGTGCGGCAGGTGAAGCGGAACGACGCCACCGGGTAAGGCTCCGAGCGGACGTACGCCGCCAGCTTGTCGGCTTCATCGGCGCCGAGGACGACAGCAGGAAAGGTGAACGCCTGGGCTACGAGCCCATCCATGCGCCAGTCGTGGGTGGCGACGGAGACTAGCCCGCTGCCGCCGGCCCTCTGCACCGCAACGCCAAGTGATGGAGCACCGAGATCGCCGGCGCACACGACGATCTTGCCCATGATCCTGTCCGGCACCAGGTCCTTGGCTGTGCAGGCGCTGGGCAACAGCGGGACGAAGTCTGTGCGGTTGGCCGTGACGGCGTAGAGAGACTGGCCGGTCAGAACCTGGCCGTTCCCGAGCGTGACGCTCGCTGGGAACACCCGGTCCATGGTGGCGGCTCCGGCCGTCGTGATCCACGGCGCCACGTTGCTCAGCGAGGCTGCGTCCGGGCCGGAGTTGCCGGCCGAGCAGACGACGAAGACGCCCGCGCACGGCCCCAAACAAGGCGATGGACATGGGTTCCTTGTAGAAGTCGCCGTCGTGACTCCCAAGGGACAAGGACAGGATGTCGACGCCGTCTTTCACAGCGGCGTCGACCGCCGCGGCGATGGCCGACATGGTGCAGTAGCCCATCGGCTCGCACGCCTTGTACATGGCCACCTTCTCCTTGGGAGCCACTCCCCTCGCGGTCCCGCTCGCGAACGCCAAGAAGTTGGCGCCGGGAACCTCGGAGCCGGCCGCCGTCGATGCCACGTGCGTGCCGTGCCCGGCCTTGTCCCTCGGGGACTGGAAATCGTGCGCCTCGTTTCTTGCCGGCAACCCTTCCGTGCGCGTGCCGACGCCGGCGGTGAAGGTCCTGGCGCCCACTAGCTTGTTGTTGCACATACTGGCGTTGAACCGCTCGCCGTCGACGCACCGGCCCTTCCAGCTCGGCCGGACGGGGTGAGCCCGATGTCGTTGAAGCTGGCGCTCTCCGGCCAGATGCCGCTGTCGACGAAGCCAATGATGACCCCGTCGCCGAAGTTCGTGTCCGGCCAGATGCCAGAGTCCTTGTCGAGCCCGAGGAAGGCCGGGGACCTGGTAGTGTGCAGACGCACCACCTTGTCCTTGAATACGCCGGTGACGCCCGGAGTGCTCGACAGGCGCCGGGCCTCGTCGACGGTGAGCTCGGCGGCGAAGCCGTGCATCACGGTGTCGTACACGTACAAGAAGCGGGTGGAGTTGGCGGCCGGGGAGAGGGAGGCCACCATGGAGGTGTACCAGTGCTCGAGGGTGGTGAAGCTGGACGGCTTGGCGACGTGGTCGGCGTAAACAATGTAGGCGCTGGAATGCTGGGGATTGTGCTCATGACGGCCGCCTTCGCTCTGACTGCTCGTCGGCGGGATGGCTACTGAGTGAGCGAGCAGCGCAAGCAGAAGCCAAAGGGTCAGGTGATGCTGGGGACTGAGTGTCATGGACGAGGACGACGCCATTGTTGATGTGGTAGAGGCTCTAGGGATCGATGCCTGGTTGTTTATATACCCGCGTGAAGGCTAATTGGCCTAACTTGCCATTGAGGTGATGACTAACGTGCTACGGGCACGTCGAGCAGGGTGCGGCATTTGTTGCTTTTTTTTATATATATACATAGTTTTTGTTGCAGTTACAATGAGAGTGCCAGCACTTGTTCGGTTCGATCAAACAGTTCGACTGCGTTTGGTACCAGCCATAACCCAGTGCTTCTAAGCTACTCTAAAAATGATTTTTAGAAGATAGTCCTTTTGATTAAGAGAGACGGTAAAAAAAAGATTTCTCGATCTCCCAAAATACATATCGATTTTCAGAGATGGTCAACCCATTTTACTGTTAAACATGATAAACTAAAGTATTGTGTAAACACCGTGATTAGTAGGCAAGAAATTTCGGCCAAACCATATGAATTATTAGAATTATATGGTATAGTTCCCCAAGCCCATACATAGAAATTCTAATAAATCTCAACAGTCATATGTTCTTTCATGGACTTTAATGTTTAAGCCCATAAGTAGATTTAATGTTTAAGCCTATAAGTAGAGGTAGAAGATGCAACATTAATTATTACCATACTGCTAATTATTATGGATGCATATGTTCGCCTCACTATATATGTGTACCAATTTTTTTTCTAGATAAAACACACAATATAATTGGACTTACGTTGGGAGTTTCCCAGTCCTAATAGAACCAACCATGCGTGGTAGGCCGTAGTGATCCTGACCGCTATGTGCACTGACGGCGACAACAAGTCCTTGAAAACCTTACCCTCAATCCTTAAGGTGGTTTTGTTTTTTCGAAATCTCTCTTCACACCATTGCTCCTAACGTCCATAACGGCTCATCTCTTCCAAAAGCTATGTTGGAAAGTTGTCTCCGCCGCCAACAAGCTCATCACATCTTCAACGGGAACTACCTCCACCACTCATCGACAACTTTGTACCATCATCAACAATAGCGTCTCCACCACCTGTCTCCCTCTACAGTGGTACGCACCTTCTGATCTCCAATATCTCTTTGTTCATGTTAATTTGGCTAGTATGCAAACAATGGTCATATTGGTATCTTTGTTCATGTTGTATGAGCCATGCTTACACTAGTTTTTATGTTCATGTTGTCTAATCTCACTGGTATACGAGCTACTCTTATACTAGTATATGATATTATCATGATTTATATTCTTGTTTGAACATGAAAATTGCTAATTCATCAGAGTTTTGGGTCAAATAAAGTATCATTCCTGACTTGTACTGATGAGAAGTTTTTTACTCAACGATTTTACACTAAATATTACATAATTTTAGGTGGCAGAAGTGCGCCATGTGATAAAATTTTTCATAAATTCGACACGCATTATTCCTTACATATTGAGCATACATCTTAATGTAATAATGAATAATGAAAAATCGAACAAGTGTTCCTCCCCACATGACTACCCACATCGCGTAGCTTAAAATTCCGACTTGCTAAAGCTACTCTTAATTTCTGTCCACGTTAGCACAATAAATCTACATGGAAATGTTCCTTGTTTGTTTTGGAAAAAACAAACTTTTTTTTCTTCTAGAGAAACAAACCTCCTATATCGATATTCCAAGATGTGTACAACTTACCAAATAAATGTCAGTTCAGATGGAAGCTGACTCTGTGTACCTTCATTCTTAGTTTGATGTACTAGTCACTAGTGCGAGAAGAATTCTCTAAAATTTTGCTTAGTTCTTTTTATCATCTCATATTCTCATATACAACTTACCAATTAAATGTCAGTTCCCTCTCCTCCGAATTGTCCTCAGCTCTGTCCCCTGACGCATTTCTCTGAATTAATTTCTACTCTTATGAAAAATTACATGTATAGCTTTGGCATGACATCTAAATCAGGTGGATGCCAACTCTTACGAAGAGAAGAAGTTATTCTTAGTTGGATGGGGTACTGGAGTAGCCACTCTGAAGATAAAAATATCTCGGTTTAGAAAGGCATGCACATGGTGGCACTTGCATCTATCCAGCCATCTAGGAAAGTGGCCATATTCTGTTGTGATCTTTACAAGAGCAAGGTCTAATGTGTACAGTGGCGAGTGCATCCATCCAACCATCTAGGAAAGTGGCCATATTCTGTTGTGATCTCTACAGTAGCAGGATCCAATGTGTACAGTAGCATGCTAATCTTCACAAGTAAATTGAGGAAAGAGTTACAAGTTTTTCATGATAGGGATGTATGGGTTCCTGCTCCTCCTTTAGAGGAGACATGGGCAAACCGTCTCATCCCTCGTTTAGAAAGGCATGCACATGGTGGCACTTGCATCCATCCAGCCATCTAGGAAAGTGGCCATATTACTTGTTGTGATCTCTACAATGAGCGGGGTCCAATGTGTACAAAGTGGCGTGCTAATCTTCACAAGTAAATTGAGGAAAGAGTTACAAGTTTTTCATGATAGGGTGGTATGGGTTCCTGCTAGTCCTTAGAGGAGACATGGGCAAACCGTCTCATCCTTCGTGGCACTTTTAGCGTACAAAAACACGTCGGTCCTTTTGCGTGTCGGTCGCGGCAAACCTTACCTTTAGAGAAATGCTATAGAGCATCCGGTTGTTTTACGAGCCTATAACAACCGGATTTTACATGGTGGCACTTGCATCCATCCAACCATTAGGAAAGTGGTCATATTCTGTTGTGATCTCTGCACTAGCAGGGTTTAATATGTACAGTAGCGTGCTAATCTTCACAAGTAAATTGAGGAAAGAGTTGCAAGTTGTTCATGATAGGAAGGTATGGGTTCCTGCTAGTCCTTTAGAAGAGGCTTGGGCGAACCATCTCATCCTTCGTGGCACTCTGTGTACAAAACACGTCGGGCCTTTTGGCGTGTCAGCGCGGCAAGCGTTACCTTTAGAGAAATGTTATAGAGCATCCGGTTGTTTTACGAGCCTGTAACAACCGCTTGGACCCTATGAAAAATTTGTTTGTTTGCAAGTGCTAAAACAACCGGTTATTTGTTAGACAGATCCTACTTTTTATTTGGCACAAGCACAGGGACTGTCTAAGCACAACTTTAGGCACAAGCATATGGTGACAGGACAGTCTAAGCACAACTTTGGGATATCTTTGCTTGTTTTGTTCACTTGTGACATTAAAATATATTTTGTAGGTACCATTTTCATAAAAGATTTTATGATTTTATAACCAATTTAAGCATTAGAGGAGAGGTACAATTACGGTTTATGATTTTATGATTTTATGAAAACAGTACATTTTCATAAAAGATTTTCACTTGTGACATACTAAGCAATTGCATTGCAGTTGTATATGTGCTTGTGTGCAATTCTTGTATCTTGTCGGCTCAAGCAAGGCCAAATACGCTTATCTTGTCGAGATTCTAGACATGACACAACCCTGACATTCGTTGTATTTACATGGTACAAAATTTCCCATGCCATGCTATGCCACAACGTTGTGCCATATCTTAGCTCTACAGTGTCTCCACAACTCTCATGCAGCTGTGCCATAGCCTTATTAGTTTGCTTTATGGCCCAAGTTGTGGCGCGCCGCATTTTGCTTAGGCGTTTTTAGTTCATTTTGATGCCCTGGCTCATTAGCAAGTAGCGGCAGGAGCCAATCAAATTGAAGCCAAAACTTTCAGTCCATTTACAACTTAATTATATGGGATTTGAAGTCGATTCTATAAAACTTTCTAGATACTTTTAACTGTTGAGGTTCGATCAGTTGTTGCTGCCTTGGCTCACGGGTTTTACCAATGGAGAGGCGACGGAGCCCAAAATGGTGCTGGTTTCCTTGGCTCCTGCTGTTTACCAGGCTTATTTCGAACAGTGAAAGGGTAGAGGAGATGGAGCCACCCCTACGACCCATCCAACCCAACCAAACGAGCGAACCCGAACCGAAATATGCATGATTCGATTACGAGTGTGGTTGATTCTCTGGCGAAATTTGCCTATTTGGGAGGGTAATAACCTTTCTCTGCACTGCAGCAAGGCCCTTTCAAATCAGGCGTTGTTGACCAGTGACCACACCGAAGCAAAGCCCTGCCTGCTGCCGTGAGGGCATGTTTGGATGGAGGCATGGAGTACTTGTGCGGTAAAAGTGTTGTCGAGAGTTGCACGAAAAATCGATGGAATCTGCCTGGCTAGGCAAGTTAGGTGATGATACGTTTGGTTAGAAGCACATTGCACTGGAGAAGCTAATAAAAGATATAATACCATTTTAAAACATACATGGTTACTATTATTACATATAAACAATGATAAATAAAATTATCCACATATTTTATCAATTAATAATATATTTAAAATTACAAATAAAATTAATAGATTTCCTACCTATTTGCAAAATGTCGGAAGGAAAGACGTGCGAGGAATTACAATTGTGTACATGGTGCTAGTGCACGTTTATTGGTACTAGTAGACCACTTGAAATCTAAAAAAAAACGTAATTTGGACTCGTGACTAGTGCGGGGTTTATTGATGTACGTTTTTATCCGATGGAATTTCGTGTATGCAGAGACAACAAGTGATGAGAACGGGGCGATTAGTCGGGCAACCCGGCCAAACCAACGGCGACCGTTTTTCGGTGTGCACGGTGCAGGGCGATGCACGGGAAAGACATCTCACCGGGGCTGCATCCAAGCACGACCGCGAGGGCAACACCCGGTCACCCTACAAAGCCGAGGCACTTTTATCCGGTCTCAATCCAAATACGCCACGAGGGCTTGTTTGGTTTGAACCCCCTGGATTATTTTGCCCGGCCTCGGTAGCTTCCCCTGGGTGTTGCCCGAGATGCGTTTGGTTGGAGCCACGAAAATGTTCCCTGGACCGGGCAAAGCGCGGCCGACCAAAGCCACCAAAAAACGGCGCTGGCTACAACACTCACGGTTGCACGGGAGATAACTAGTACTAGTTGGTTGAAATCTGTGTAGAGTTTTGTCTTTTTCCTATCTTTTGATTCGTATACTTGCTGATTCTTTGGTTTTGGAATATACGTGGCAGTTGATTACCGATTAGTACTAGTTACCTAGCTGCCCAAACGTCCTTCCATCCATTAGCCCTTAATTAATCATGTGTATGTATTAGTTAATAATTTATTAAATTTATTTATTTAATAATAATAGTAATAAAATGCATTTATTTATATTATTTAATTGTTTACTTCCTCAATCCCAAAATAAGTACACATATCTAGATGATTTTGTTATTATAATAATAAAAAGTTTTTAATTGAGAAAATATATAGATGATTTTATTTATTTATTGTTTATACAGTATAACCGTCTAGGTTTAAGTATGATATTATGTCTTTTATAAGCTTTTTAAATGTGGTGCTATATCTTTTTTTTGTCCGGGCACCAGGGCTACCAACCAAACGAACTATCTTCTAACTTGTCTAGCGGGGCAGATTTCATCAAATTTCCGCACAACTTCCATGCAATACTTTTACCAAGCAAGTACTCAGGGCTTCCGTCCAAACAGGCCACGAGTGCGTGCGCCATGTGGTGACCCACGACGAGTTCTGCAACCTCCCGCACAGAGAAAACAGCTCCAGCTCCTGGTTTCCTGCACTTCGTTACCCCTTTCGTCGTTGCTGGACATCTCGCCGAAGTGCGCAAAGGCGAACGCTGGCTTGGACGGCGCAGCAAAGCTTGCCGTTTATCCGTGGTCCGTGGAGCATGACGAGGACGTCTTGGATGCATCGTCGGTCCGGCCAGGTTCTCCTGAAGGCTGCAGCCCAAGGTGGATGCACCTCATGCACGTCTGATTCAAAGCATGGGTCACAGCGCAGTGTTCCGCCTTCCCGGTAAGAGAATCACCAGGACCACAGGAATCCGAAGCTGCAGACGTCTACTAGCTTGACTGAGACTCTTCGGCGGGACGTACAAGAAATCATCTCGTGATGTAGTATCGTCAACACGGCGGGACGTAGTATCTTCGGCGGGACGTATATGAAATCATCAACACGGATGACTTGAGAGATCCTCCAATGTTTGAAAGATTCATCTCGTGATTTACAACCAAATTGTATAATTAATTATTATTTTTTACTTACATCCAAAATTGATGTGATGGAAAGAGAGTGCTAAAACTTAACTTTGGATGTGTAGTACTAGTATTACAGTGTCCCGACAACTTGGCTTGTGGCGACCGTCTTCTTGTCGCCGTTGACGAGCTAGCCTTGAGGTCATGGTCACCTTGACCTGCGAGTGCTCATGAAGGTACAGAAGACCTTGGTGATTATACGGTACCAGTCTAGCAGGAGGTGTCTCTCAGGCACTGCAGAACACATATGCGCATGTATACATGCATTCTAACCACACTCGTAATTTCACCTATCGGGCAAGAACCCCCTAAAAAAATAAAGTTGTAGGTGTTGGGTCATTTCTTGGGGAAACGAGATTGGTGGATTTTAATAATTCAGTACGGTTGCGTTTAGTTTAGGGGCGAGACGAACGATCAATGTGACTAAAGAGATCCACTGAAGGTGCTACTACTGTTGTCATCTACAAACAAGACCGAAGAGATGTTTCGGCATTATGGCTACTACTACAGAGAGGACAATAATGCACAACAAGGGCAAGGGAGGCTTGATTGATAATAAGATTAGGGTTTAGGGTTTAGAAAGTAGCATACGACATTAACAACGCGAGAAGCGCCGACCCCACCAACCCGGCTTAGGGCTGACTCGGGGGCTTAGGTATAAAACTAATTACTCACATACTAATTTGCCCCGTTAGTTTGGGTGGTGATGATTTATTCCGAGAGAAAGATGCTGGCGGTGACTAATCTTTGTGAGAGTACTTGCTAAATGGCTCGATAAGCGCTAAGGTAGTCCAAGCAAACAAAACAAATACAAGGGCAAGGGATCAATCAAAATAAAAGGGTATGTATCTTTGAAATCTGCCTCTGGTATACCTGGTTCTTGTTACATGTCTTGTATATTCAATGAGTTAGCTAAAAAAAAAAACTTCATCAAAACTCATATCCAATAGACTCTTTATTTTGCTGAGCTAGCTATCCGTTTTCTATTCTCTCCTCGCTAGCCAAATATAGAAGACCTTGTCCCTCTAGTCATCTTTCCCTTCGGTGCATGTTGGATTTAGAGAAGCTGTTGGATTTCTTTATTTTTTTGCTAGCTATTTCATTTTACATAATAGCTAAATTAGGATTTTAGCTACCCATAGATATAAGAGCTCTTGGAGATGCTCTAAAGCCCCTTTGATTCTCTTGTGTTTGTATACCGAACAACAAATTTTGTTGCTATTGTTAAGATTTGGCTGTCTGGATTGCACATTCATATATGGCATTTTATCTCCCTTTTGGCTGGGAAAACATGTGGTGCAAACCACATCTTAGATGCAAACCATTTCAAAAACCATACTTCAATCATTCAAAAAGAAAATTAAAACTTGGGGCATCGCATACACGAACCCAAAAGTGACCGCAGGCGCCACAACCCACCCCGCCACCCTCCTGTTCTCTCGCCTCGCCGTCGTCTAAGCAAGGTCGCCGAAGACCTACGAGGACGGTGGTAGCGGGTCCCTCGCGGCTGGTCCCCATCAAGGGAGCACTCATGCATCTCCCGTCGTTCCTAGAGAAATTAGAGTGGCGACGATGGCTCCGATCGGCGCCGAGGAAATACGGATCCGGCGATCTTCCTCGCCTACATGCTCAGCATGTTGCTCCTCGATCTGCCCCTCGTGTCCTGTTTGACGAGATTTTTGTCAAATTAATTAAAATCCATGTGCATACATATATTTGTGTGTCGCGTCAAGAGAATTAGAAAAGAAGAAAATATACGCCGATATATGTATGTGTGTATACAACAAGAAAGAAAGAGAAGCAAAGAAGCTAATAAGGCTAATAAGGCTTCATGCTGCGGCGTATATGCATATATATGTCTTACATGCTAAGAAGCTAATATAATTAGCTTTGACATACTACACGGCCATGCACGTATGCATGCATACACTTCGATGTGCAAGGAAAGAAGCTAGCGCGTGCAGTTACGAGACGCGTATAAGCATGCGCTCGTATACGACTGGAGCTGGCTGTACAACGCGTACGTACGCGGTCCATGTCATGTATATTCCGATCCAGCCTATCATGACTCGGGACTAAACGTGAGAAGGGGGCCAAATAATGTCATCGTGAACTTGGGCTTGATTAGTTTAGGCCCATTATTCAGCCAGGAAACAAGTCAATCAAGTATGGCTTGGATATTTTGCAACGGCAGTCAGATAAGGCCCTGACGCTGAGGCCAACTTGGAGGCCATGGAGGTCTTCCTTTTGCGGGGGAAGAAGCGGCGTGTCGGTGCAGCCGGTCTGGCCTGAGGACGCTTCCGGTCTAGTCGCGACATTTGGTTATCTTGTAATCGTCT
Source organism: Hyparrhenia diplandra (assembly GCA_015847255.1). Lineage (NCBI taxonomy): Eukaryota > Viridiplantae > Streptophyta > Magnoliopsida > Poales > Poaceae > Hyparrhenia > Hyparrhenia diplandra. Next base: position 138,194 of record JADLZK010010204.1, on the reverse strand, counting down.
GCCGTGTTGCATCCAGTAGTTAGGTTGCTTGCTTTGCGTTGAGTTGTTTTGCTTTGTTGTGTTTTGTTTTGTTTCTCTTCCCCAGCCTGATGTCCGCTCGGCATCAGGCTTGGTTTGTACTTGGTTTTGGTTTTCCTCCTCTTAATGAAATACGGGTGAATGGCCCGATCGAAAAAAAAAAAAAATAAGGACGTACGTACTTATCTTGTGAAGCGAATCCTGATATCTCGGCAAGCCACAAACCACCTCCTGGCGGCGCGTGCGTGCATCCCCAGGAAGTCTGCCACAACCCTAACCTTGGCCTATATAAAAGAGCAGCCAGGACTCCAGGGAGAGAGGATCACACTTTGCATCAATGCGCCGTCAGGCTGCCGAGCAGGAAGTGTACCGCTGCCGACCGGAGTAGAGCCCAGGCGTTGGCTTGGTCCAGCCCTGCCCTTGAATGGGGAGGAGACTTGCATCCACGCACACCGTCGGGCTGCCGCCGGCATGGCGCCATGGAGGCCATGCATCCATCCACGTTCAGGCCATGCTGACTTTAAGAGGAGGACGGACGCGCACCCTATGCGCTCCCTATGGCCGGAGATGACGATCGGCGGCAGCCGGGCTAGGAGAGATCTGTTCGAGCAGGCCATCGTGCAGCCACCACGTTGCCGTCGGCCAAGATACCAAGTAGGCGCCACGACGACGACCGGGAGCCATCCATCAGGTGCATGGAATCGGATGACCGAGGATGAGGAAGGCAGCCTCCGATACGGCGCTGTCGAGACAGATGTACAATCCTGGCCTGAACTCGTATGCGCCGGGAGATTTGTCATCATCTACACGTACTCCTCGTTGTTGATCAACATGAGGAAAATCATCAGCGTATACATGTATACGAGCGCCTCTTTGTTCTCATCGGTAGCACGGGCAGGGGGTCCTGCACTGGCCGGCAGGCACGTTCTTGTCGTTGGCGTCACAAGGCGGATGCCACATTGGCACAAGGCAGGTCGCATGGAGGGAGCATCGTGCCTTGGCCGCCGTCACAGCGCCATCCATCCACGACCCGGCTGCGCCACTTGGCCGCCGGCCAATATCCATCGACGAGCCGGCCATCGCATTCGAGAGAGAGAGCGACAAGGCGAACGAGGGCACATCGTCGAGTCGGTGCTGCTATCTGCATCGCCCTCATGCGCTAGCTACCCGACCGACGTGCAAGAGGTCCAGTCGTATGCATGGAGTGCAAGGGCATGTGTATTTCCCATGGCGAGGATATACGTATATATCTTATTCTATTTTTCTTGCTTGGTTCTCTCCTACTTGCATGCAGGAACGACCCGTCTGATAACCATGGAGCCGCCGGAGTTAACACTAGCGCGCCATGCCATGGCGTGCTAACGATGTCATCTTGATGTTCTGGCCGTGCTACGTTGGCTCCATCTACCACGTCACCAACATCGTGGCGCCATGTCGATGTAGAAAGGCTCCGGCCACGCAAGGCAGCTGCAACGTGCATCGGGAGGCTGATGCGTTGCACACACCAGCTGTCACCCCGAGGAGTATGGGGACGGTCTTCATTGACGTCCACAACCATATCTGTCTTCACCATCGACGACACCGCCGAACGACGAAGGCGAACCTGGACGACGTCGACGATGGCTCTGCGTCTACGCCGACGCTGTAGCCGCACTCGAGATGCGAGGTCAGATGGCTCGGCACATACACCAAGACACGACGAACGCGTCATTGGCGTCCATGGCAAGGTGACGCGCACATGAGCAACTCCACTGCCTACTTCGCCACCACGCGTCCCTCTCGGCGCTGGCGAGCCAGACAACGAGACGCACCCACCACCACGGAGGTGAGCCTCGATGCCGTCATCAATGGCTCCACACCTACGCCGGCTGCCGTGCACCAACGACACGCATGCCAAGCAGCGGCTGATCGACACAACGCACACGCTCATACGCCGCCAGGCTGCCGAGAGAGAGATTGCTTCTCGTAGATCGACTTGGAGTTCTGCGTGCACCATCTTTTGTCCTACATCATTAGCTTGCACATCGCATCTGCCTATGCACAGCGGCGTCGGATAAGACGACGATGAACACGGGAGATGACGATGAACACAGAAGCCGGGCGCTCGATGCGGCTGCCGGGCATCGATGAGGGCTGCAGTCCGAAGACGGCGTAACATCTGCGCGTCAGAGGCTGCGCATCCAAACGTGTGTGCAGACGGTCGAGAGTGGCTCGGCTGTCTATTGCGCGCGGGCACGGCCGCTGCATGCTGATGGTTCGGCCTCGGCGAAGAGATGCTGCTGATGCCGGGCGTCCATCACAGGAGCCAAACTCATCCGTGTGTGTGTGCATATCCGCACGTACTATCTATGCATGCATGTGCTGTTCGTGTATGCAATTCATGTGATAAGTGGCAAATAACATTCCATGTGTATGTATATGTACGAGTATAACATGCATGTGAATATCATATCATTATGCGTGCCGATCTGGACGAGTGCGTCTGCGTCCGAACTTCAGGTGCATCTATATACGTATCCTGGCTGCCAGGAATATGGCGCCGTATTGATACGTCCATCGCGTTCGCCTACAACGTATACAACGACGACGGCGAGTTCAAGTCTTCATCCACTACTTCGACTACTTCATGATCAAGTCCCACGGCGTATCCCGACTCGTTGCTGAAGTCAAGTCATCGATCCGATCTACACCGACCATGCGCGTGCTACTTCCACTACATCTACATGTGACGTTTGACCGACGAGGAAGACGACACCGGCGGCATGGCTCCTTTCCAACCATGTTCTTCAAGCGGCTCATGGACCGACGAGGCCATGGATACGCCGACGCCATCCACATCTACACCAGCACACTACATGGAGGCGTGAAGCGAAGACCGACAACGGCGACCACAACGAGTTTGTCGGAGGTACTCCGTGATCTTAATCAGGGGTAATTAAGTAGGTGCCTTCCGAGGCCCTATGAACCATGAAGACCACATCGCCCAAAATCAGATTGCGCCAGTAGGCTACCCATGGAGCGCACATGTATCGGGAACCTATATTTGTATTTTCATTAAATATAAATAAAGTTTGTGTTCCCTCTATTTATTTCTTTTTATGTACTTTAGTACAGACACCTTGCGCCCAGCGCATTTATTTTATTTCGCGCAGAGAGATCCTCCTCTTGAGGTGATTTTTGCGGGCATGTCCCATGTCCCTGCCTCACAATATTTGAGATCTCTGCTGGACACGTCGCGGGGGCCGGCACCCGCCTGCACGATCCTAGGATCTCGTGGTTGTCTCCCTCGCCTACATGCTCGCGGGTGCCGCTTCTTGATCCACCCCGTGTCGCGGAAGGAGGCCTGGCGCACCCACCGGCTAGCCAAGCAACGCAGCCGGGTGCGGGATACGGTTGAAGCAGCGCTCGCCTTTGTCCCGAGTGTCTCTAGCCACGCACCGCGCGCGCTAAAGCGGGGACCATGGCCGGAGATCCGCCCACGACCGTGTCCCAGCGGCGCTCGCCCGGCTAGGCTAGGGGGGGGTGGTGGCTAGAGGCGGCGGGTGCATGGGGTTGCGGTTGAAGCCCAGCGCTGGCGCGTGCCTAGGTCTGCACCCTATGTGTTGATCGGTCAGCGCAATAAGCCTTGATGACCGGTCCTCAGCGTAGAAAGGCGAGGATCCAACGAGAGCAGGTTCCATAAGAAGCGGAAGTAGATCCTGTCGACTTCATGTGATTGGCTAGTTCTGATTGGAAGGCGACAAAGAAAGGTGAGCTAAGGCCGTCCGCAATGGTAATAGCTAGTGCTAGCTACGTAGTACTGGCGATGTAGAGGTGAGAGACAAAGACAAAAGACTATTTTGTACTATTAGACCCACATGCTCCGCATACATACATGTTATTGGGCTACTTGAAATAGTCCCAGCTATTTGCATGTAGCTAGTGACTACTCTCTCTTATTTTTTTTAGCACGTCACATCTAACTAGCCAAATAGCTAACCATTGGGGACGTCCTAACCGGTGACACATGACGCGTCAGCTCACTTGAAAAAGATAAAGATGGCATAACTCGCATGCGGCAATGTCGCATTAGGGGCGGCGGCGACTTGATGGCTTCCACTAACCAAATCTAGTCATTTTAGAAGAGGATATCGCGGTATGCCAACGTTGTAGTTTTTTCTTTTCCTTTTTTTTCCCTGTTTTTTTTGTGTTTGTGTTCTCCTCTTTGTTGAGGTTTGAGTATAAGTTCTATTGTTCTCTTTTTGTGGATATAGAGGCTGGATTAATAAAAATCCATTATCTAAAAATATGCACTCACGTGTAAAAAATGATATATGTAAACTCAAACTACAAGAGTCCATACGAAAGTAATAATTTCATATGCATATACACTACAAGGTAAAAATCTTGAGTTTTGTCGTATAGCAAATATCTAAGTTTAGCATAAACTATGTACTAAAAAAGCAAAACAAAATATAATTTAAAATGTAGGGATTAGGTAGTACTGTTGAAGAGATAACCACTATACTGCGCTTCTTTGACATTTTTTTTTTTTTGAGAAAACTAGCTCTAAGGCCTTGTTCTAGAAGCAGATCCCTCGACCTAATCGCAAGTGTCTTAATAAATTCTGGGAGGGGACTCATCCAAACATAGAAAATACAAGATCAACCACCATTTAGCGAAGCTTTCTCTTACAAAGACGTAGGCCAAAGATAGTACCTTTCTCTCGAACAAATCAGCACCGGCCAGGGATTAAAAAGTGTTCTAGGGATTATGAGCCACACCATTACATGTTCTAGGGATTAAAAAACATCATTACACATGAAATGCTCTTGTAGGAGATCATGGATGTCCCTAAGCAGCATGCCACAAAGTAGCGAGATCCAAAGTTTAGCTTCTAAAAGTGTTTTTGTTGTCAAAAAGCAAAACATAAATCAAAACGGTATAACCAGAAGTTGTTTTTTTTTTTTTTAGAATTAGCTGTTTTTGTGTAATACAATTTTCATAGCACCTTGGACCTTGCTTTCGACTTTTTATCTTTCAGTTTCTCAAATAGGTGGGAATAGAGAGACATTTAATGGTTGTTTCAAGGGAGATAAAGAGTGGAGGTTAGGTTTCATAGTTGTTTTAAAACAAACAATTCATAAATTTTTTCGAGCACTTGGCTTACATTAGCTTTCTTACGGGGCCATAGTTTACAATAGTTTTTGCTTAGCTCACGGCTGAATCTATCGTGCCCTAAGGATGCCCTATGTATCTTTTTCGGGACTTTTTTCAATGAGGGCTTGTTTGGCGGGGGCTTTTTCCCGCTCCGCTCCGCTCCGGCTCCTCCGGAGGAGCCTCGGCCAAACGGTCCGAACCGGAAGGAAGAGCCGTTTGGAGGCGTTTGTTATTAAAAAAAGAGGAGCCGTAGCCGTTTTGGAGGAGCCCCAATTTCGAGTTTCTCCAAAACGGCTCGCCTCGAATCTACACATGTATGATAGTTTTGTTTCACCTAGTAGTAGATTTTTCGTTAGGTAGGTTGTATACGGGTGTGTTTAGATGCCCTCAAAAATCGGCATCGTTTCCAAGCGAAAAGCAACGTAGCACTTTTTGTTTGTTTGTGGTAACTATTATCCTACCATGGGATAACTAGGCTTAAAAGAATCGTCTAAGTAATTTACATCTAAAATCGCAATTAGTTATTTTGTTTACCTACATTTCATACTCAGGACATGCGTCTTTTGGTACATTTAATGCTTCGATGTGATGGGAATTTTGAAAATTTTTTTTGGAGAAAAGTTGGGGCTCTAAACACACCTACCTACGAGGGACTAAATATCCGTCGAGTGTGTTTAGTTCACCAACTTTTCTCCAAAATTTCCAAAATTCTCATCACGCCGAGCATTAAATGCACCAAAAAGACGATGTGTTCGAGTATGAAATGTAGTTAAACAAAATAACTAATTACACAGATTTAGATGTACATTGCAAAGACGATTCATTTGAGCCTAGTTACCCCATGGTAGGATAATATTACTACAAACAAAACGAAATGTGCTACAAACTTTTCAAGCCTTTAATGCCAATTTTCGTGGGATCTAAACACACCAAATCTTATTGGTAGGAGTACTAGTCAGTTCAGAGAACCAGAGTTCCTGTCTTCGGAGGGCCTACACGAATAGGGTGTTTTAGATCCCCAATTTTGACTTAAATTCCAAAATTCCCATCACACCGAGGCATTAAATATACCAAAAATAATTATGCCCGTGTATGAAATGTAGGTAAACAAAATAACTAATTGCACAGTTTAGATGTATATTGTGAGACGATTCTTTTGACTCTAGGTATCCTATGATAGAATAATATTTACTACAAACAAACGAAAAGTAATACAGTGCTTTTTAGATCGCTACTATGCTAATTTTCAGGGATGTAAACAGAGTGTTTAGTACCCTGAATTTCACACCACATCGAAGCATTAAATGTACCAAAAAGCCGCATGCCCGGAGTATGAAATGTAGATAAACAAAATAACTAATTGCACAGTTTATGTACATTACGAGATCTATTCTTTTGAGCCTAGTTACCATATGGTAGGATAATATTTACCACAAACAAAACGAAAATTACTACAAGTACCAAATTCAGTGCTACAGTGTCCAATTATTCCGTCGTACTGGACACAAATGGTCGAAGTCTTGTTGGTAGTAAGTACTCCCTCCGTCCCATTGAGTTTGTCACCCCCTGAATTCGTGCCATCTTTTTTCGATGACTCGTCTTATTCAAAATTTTTACACAAATATAATTTATTTTTTATAACTTATTTTATCAATAAAGGTACTTGAATAGTGATTAATTTATTTTATTATTTACATAAATATTTTGAATAAGACGGATGGTCAAACATAAAGTTTGAAAGTTAAAAACGGACAAACTCAAGTACTAGTCGGTTCAGAGAACCAGAGCACTTTCAGAACCAGTCTTACCTAAAAGCAAACGCTGTCTCTGAAGTCATGGCCGCCGCTCTACATGCATGGTCATGGTCTCCGTCAACTGCAGGGCGTCAGGGCGAAGCTGACCAGATGGCCACCGGGGTTTTGAAAATGGATGGGGTCATTATGACATGTTAGCACTAATAAATACTAAATCCGTTTCAAATTGTAGTTCGTTTGACTTTTTCAACCCAACTTTAACCACTGTCTTATTTAAAATTTTTGTGCAAAATATCACTTCTTTTATTGTGGATTGCTTTATTAACAAATGGTCTTTAAGAATGACTTAAATTTGACTATTTTTGTATAAATTTTTGAATAAGACGAAAGTGGTCAAACTAGAGGTCAAAAAAAGTCAAACGAATTATAATTTGAAACGGAGGGTACAATATAACTCTATTGAAAACTTTGTAATCAGTCGGGGTTGTCGGAACCTGTTAGTATTATTGTAGCTTCGCCCGCGTCAAGCAAGCAAGGGGGAAGCGATCAACATCTGTGAGCCACATGGCAATCGCTCAGCGGCCGGGCAGGCCGGGCTCTAGCCCCCTAAAAATAGGAAATCAAGGTTAATTACTGTAGCAAAAACAAAAATTCATCATTAAATCTCCATACAAATGAACATCTCCATTGTTTCAGCCTCTCCTAAAAATAGTTTTGGCTTCGGGGCGTTATTCAGATGTGACGAACGGCTGCAGATAACCGAGTTGTAACAATGCATAGGCCAACTCAATATTAACAATATGTGGCGACAAATCGTTCCACGCTACTGATTTTGACTTAGGACCAGCGTGGTCTCTTCGCCAAGATAATGAGGTTACCCATGCCCTTAGGCTACCGGAATCGTAAGTAGTGAAGTCGCCGTGCACAGATTCAGTGAGAAGCCGCACCGCACTGTAGTCTGCAGGTAACCACTCCTCATGGCCGCCGCCGCACCCCTGCACGTTCAACATGGCCTCCGTCCTCCTCCTGCTTCTCTTCTCCGTTCACAGCCACGCGTTCAGCCTCATGAACTACCTCTGCAACAACGGCAGCTCCTACGCCCTCAACTCCACCTACCACTCCAACGTCGTCGCACTCCTAGGATCCCTGTCCGCCAACGCGTCCAGCTCCGCCGTAGGCTTCGCCACAGCCACGCTCGGCAACGCCCCAGACCAGACGTGGGGCCTCGCGCTCTGCCGCGGCGACGTCAACGGCAGCGGGTGCGCATCCTGCCTGTCGCTCGCCACGGACGACACCTTCGGCCGCTGCAGGGGCATCAGGGACGTGTCCATGTACTACGACCGCTGCCTCCTCCGGTACTCGGATACGGACTTCCTGGCCATCCCGGGCGACGCCGCGGCGACGGTGCAGTACGGCGCCAGCACCAACCTGGTGGTGAACGTCACCGCCGGCCCCGGCCGGTTCCTGGGTCTCGCGGCCGACCTCGTGGCCGCGCTGTCTGCCCTGGGCGGCGCGGAACTCGACGGCGAGGTACGCCGCCGGGGTGGTTACGTCCGCCCAAGGGTTCACGACGACGCACAGCAGCTTGGTGCACAACATCTACGGGCTGGTGCAGTGTACGCCCAACCTGGCTCCCGAGGCGTGCCTGGCGTGCCTCGGCAGGCTCAAGGACGAGATGCCCGCCGTCTTCAACGGCTCAACCGGCGGCCAGTTCAACGCGGTGTGGTGCAACCTGAGATTCCAGGTGTTCCTCTTCTATGACAGCAGCCCGGTAGTGAAGCTTGTTGCACCTCCGTTGACGCCGGCTCCGTCGGGTGCAGCAGTCCACGACGATGGTAGGCTAGCTCTTTTCATAATTTCAGACAGACAAATAGAAAACCAACTCATCTCCTTAATCGCTCTCTCATTATCTGCATTGTATGTGTTTGTATCTGCAGCAAAGAGGACAAGGGGAACAGAACATGCAGCAACAGTAGTGGCCATTGTTCTCGGGGTCCTAGTTGTCCTCCTCCTATCCACGTTCATGATCTACCTCTGGAGAAAAGCACAAGTAAAACGATGTGAGTTCCTGATCAAGTTCTGCATATATATCTTGATACAGTAATTCAGAAAACATAAATATTAAGAATAAAAAGAACAGAATGGTAGAGATGAGTCTCAAAGCAAAAGGAACATGGTGAAAATTCGTAACTTTATCTTCTTAATGAAAAACGGGTGAACGGCCCGATCTCGAAAAAAAAAATTCGTAACTTTACTGGTGAATGATGTGAATGAGCATGTGTTATTTGTATGCAGATGCAGATGCAGATGCGGATGCGGAAGAAGCTGACGATTCTGGGTCGCTTCTCTTTGACCTGGCAACACTGAGAAGGGCAACTGCAAATTTTGCACAAGAGAATAAGCTTGGACATGGAGGCTTTGGCGCGGTATACAAGGTACCATTACTATTTTGCTAGAGAGTAGAGACACATCTCTTTTGGGACATCATATAATAAACACGGTGCCTGGAATTTCAGGGCTTCTTGCCTGATGGACGGCAAATCGCCGTGAAGAGGCTGGACAAGGCTTCAGCGCAAGGCCTCAAAGAGCTGAGGAACGAGCTGCTGCTGGTCGCCAAGCTTCGGCACAACAATCTTGCAAAGCTTCTCGGCGTTTGCTTGATGGGACAGGAGAAGCTGCTTGTATACGAGTACATGCTTAATCGAAGCCTGGACACCTTCCTTTTTGGTACAAGAACACTACATCCTGCGCCGATGCCAATTAAAAATCTTCGACACCTCAGGATACGAGATTTACATTTTTTTTAGGACGGATGTAGTATATCACTAATGTCTGCGTGGCCTTCTTGCAGTCCCTGAAAAGCGTCCATTGTTAAACTGGGAGACAAGGTACCGCATACTCTATGGAACAGCACGAGGCCTGCTATACCTCCACGAGGATTCACAGATCAGAATCGTGCACCGCGACCTGAAGTCGAGCAACATCCTGCTCGACGGCGACATGAACCCGAAGATCTCCGATTTCGGGCTGGCAAGGCTCTTCGGCACCGACAAGACTACCACCATCACGAGCCAAATTGTCGGAACGCTGTACGTAATCCCACATTGCTCTGTGCTGTGTGTTCTTCCTTGTTCGTCGAACAATAGTTTCGCGGCCTGAAAATTCAACTATTCTCAATATATGTTTGGCAGAGGCTACATGGCGCCGGAGTATGCAGTTCTTGGGCAACTCTCGGTGAAGCTTGACGTTTACAGCTTCGGAGTCCTGATCCTGGAGATCGTTACTGGACGGAAAAACACCGACATGTTCGAAACAGCAGCCGGAGAATCCATCATTCTGCTGAGCTACGTGAGTTGCAGTCCCCTACCTATTCATCTTAGTTTTCACATTCCATGGAGTCACCTTTCAGATAAAATGGATCATATATTAGACACCACTCGGTCAGAAACACCATAGTACTACGTACTTTGTACATGATCCAAGATCTTATATTACTAGGTGTGGGACCACTGGGTCAGAGGGACCGCGCTGGAGGTCGTGGACCCGTTCTTGGATTGCCAGGCCCCGGAGATGGAGAGTGAGGTGGTCAAGTGCATCCATCTGGGGCTGCTCTGCGTGCAGGAGAACCCGGTGGACCGCCCGACCATGCTCGACGTCCTCATCATGCTCCACGGCCAATCCTCCGGCTTTGCACCACCGTCCAAGCCGGCCTTCGCCTTTGCGTACGGGATCAGCTCCGATGAACGGGGTAACGTGTCTGCTGCTGCTGCTCCTGCGTTCTCTTTGAACGGGATGTCCGTGTCCGAGTTCCAGCCAAGATAGATAGAATCACTCAACACACTCAGACACGATAGTAGATATAGATAGGGATGCAAGCTGGTGCACCTGCGTGTTGGATCTTTATGTATGACTTTGCGAACACATGGTTGATTTAGGTCACATGTGTTTAGTTTTGTGATTGAGTGATTGTCAACGGTCAACATTTTAATTCTATTTTCTTTTATCTTTTCTGCTTCGGCTATGTTTCACCGGCATACATGGAGTGTGTCGAAGACGTATCTCTTGGTTCGTGTTGTGCGTGGTGTGGAGCTCGGAGATGGTAGGCGACGGGCGAGGTGAAGGGGCCAAGGAGGATGTGCCGGGCCGACGGACCGCTGGAGGTGAAGGACGGACGTGAGGCTTGGACCGAGGGACCGGATCGCCGGCGGCTAGCCATGGTGGGCGACATCCGGGACATCGACGGATGCAAGAGGGCGTGGCAGGACCGTGTCGATCGGGTCAAGGCGGCGTGCGGCGCGCGGCGGGAGCTCGGATGACTTGGCGACTCGAGGCGATCAAGACGGCGATGACACGTGTTGAGGAGGTTTGGTGGTTTGCCCTCAAAACCATCGGGCGCGGGTTTGGTGGTTTGGGCCTCAAAACCATCGGCGGCGGGGGTTTCGCGGGTTTGGGCCTCAAAACCGGGGCGGACGTTCCGGTGGACGGAAGGGCGGCACGTGGCGGCATCGGGGAGGTTGCGTGGATGCAAGGCTACCGATGAGGAGGCGCGGTGGCCGTCGGATCGAAAAAATATCCGAGTCGACCAAAATAGCCCTAGGGTTAGTGGTTTGGCTCATATGTATCGGAGGGCGAAAATAGGGATGAGAAATAAGGACCATATATAGAGGATGGCAGCCATCCTCCCCTCTTTTCCTCTTCCATTTTCGTTTTTTATTTTCCCCAATTTTAGGGTTCTTGTTTAGAGGTCCAAGAACACCAAATTGGTGACTTTGTGTGGTGATTTTCGAAGGGAAGGGCAGCCCCAATCCTGCCTGTCGTATCCGGGCTTTTGATCCGTGTTTCTTCCTTCTTTGCTGTGATTTTCGTTGGGATATTTTGGATCTCGTGCTCTGTTCTTGTTGTGGTGTGCAGGGGAACGAACGAGCTGTGCCTGTCATCCAGCAGCGAAGCGGCGAGTGGCAGCAGCCAAGGGCGACCGGCTCCCTGCCCGGATTTCCACGCGAACAGGCAACCGGGCGGCGGCAGCACACACACGCGGGTGCGTGTGGTGGCCTGACCACGCACGGCAGCTGTCTTCGATAGCTGGAGAGAGGACCGGCAGGAGCTGGCACCGAGCGGTGCTGCTGTGCACGAGCGAGACCAAGCACCGGCCGTGAGCGACTTCAGGTCCAGGACATCGGCAGGAGGCCAGCTCTAGCAGCTTGGCAGCAGCTGCGCTCGGCAAGGTGCCCCTGCACGGCTCGGTCCTGCTGTCCAGCGCCAGGCCCCAGCTCCTTCTCGTGCTGCGTACAGGGCAGGAGCCATCGGGCGGCAGAGCATCACACACGGGAGCAAGCTGCAGTTTCCTGGCAGCAGCTGCACACGGCCATCTCTCCAAGAACAAAATCAAAGGTCGATTTTTCTCCTTGTGTTGTGGATTTTGCCTTCGAGCAAATCAATTTGCTTCTTTTGCAGGGCTGCTTGATCGAGTTGTGCTTGTGAAAATCCCAGTTTTTAATCGTCACAATCTAGTTCCTTTTCTTGCGCTTGCAAGGTGTTTGTTGAAATGCCGCAGTAGTTTTTTCTCGCCACTCATCCGCAACGTTTAGTTTGGTTTCTCGGTTTGTCGATTAGCGAGCTGGTGCTTGTCTTTGTACGATTTTGGCCTTGAACTTAGCTTGCTTGCTTTCGGCCTTGTCACCATCATGCTACAGTACACCAATTTGTTTAATCCTCTTAGTTCAGCTTGCTGCTTGAGTTGAGTCGGTGAATTTGTTTTGGAAATTATTTCTTGCCAATTTAATTCACGGTTTATTCTTTCGAGCTCCGAATTGAGATCCGGTTTTTGCGATGAATTTTTATCGATCCGAGGAATTTATCTTAGTGCTCCCGTCACAAGTTGACTTGGGTATCTAGGTTTCGAAAACCCGCTTCTTCTCAATAGGAGTTGGGTACCTCTTTTGGTCCATCGGTTCGAGAAGTTTGTTCGCCGATCTTTTTCTTGCCGTGTGTGATCGTTTGAGGTGTCCCGCTGTGTTCCCAGGGAACATCCACCCAATCAATTGGGTCGTGGACATCTCGGTCTTTGTGAGCTTGTCTCTGTGAGTTCGTTTTTTGAGGTTGGGGGTTGAGCCGATGACCCGAAATTGAAAAGGAAAATCGAGGCTCCCATTCACCCCCCCTCTGGTCGCCGTTTCGGTCCTTCAATTGGTATCAGAGCCGGTTAGGATCACTTCCACCCTAATCGGTCCGTGATCCGCAAGAAGGCGACATGGATCGTGGTTACGGTCACTTTGGCAAACCTCCGGAGTTTGATGGCACCAACTATCCCTATTGGAAGATTAAGATGCAAGCACACCTTATGGGGATGGATTGGAGAGTGTGGGAGATTGTCGAGGATGAGAACTACCAAGTGCTAGCCGCTCGAGTGGGTGAGGAACAAATAGCCCAACACAATGCCAACAACCGAGCGAGGAGCGTTTTGTTCTCTAGCCTCAAAGACACTGAGTTTGAGAGAGTTGCCACTTGTGAGACCGCTCGTGAGGTGTGGAGAACACTTGAGAGTTACCACGAGGGAACCCCACAAGTGAAGGCCCGCCTATATGAGACCTACAAGAGAGAGTACAATAACCTAATCCAAAATTGATGGCGAGTCCATCGATTCTCTCTTTGCTAGATTTCGGACGATCTCGCAACAAGCGGGCTTAACAAGCCGTCGGAGAGGCTTGATGAGCACGAGAAGGCGATGAGGCTCTTATGCGCTCTGGATCGAAAGGTGTGGGGCGTGAAGGTGTTCGCGATCATGGAGTCTCGCCAACTACGACACCCTCACACCCGACGAGCTTTATAGCAAGCTCAAGTCCTCCGAGATCGAGGCCCGGCTCGGGCGAAGCTCAAGAACCCATCTGCGCCGAATGTTGCACTCGTCTCGGGTAAGGGCGGTTCCGGTTCTTACGCTAACCCATCACGAGATCTCGTTTGCCTTGTCTTCTTTGGTGTCCGCGTGACGAGGAGGAGCGGATGGAGTGCCTTGGGGACGACGAGGCGCTCGTCATCGGTCGATTCTCGCGGTTCCACAACAACCGCTTGAACCGTCGGCGTGGCGGTGGTCCCAAGAGAGGATGCTTTGAGTGCGGCGATCCCACCACTTTGCCGCCGCTGCGTGCCCCAAGAAGAGCAAGGACAAGTATGACTCCGACAAAGCGCAAGGACAAGCGCGAGTACATCTCCAACAAGTACAAGTCCAAGAAGGGTTTTTCGACAAGGAGGCGATCAAGAAGAAGTACCTCAAGCGTGCCAAGGAAAACAAGGACGCCTTCTTCGCCTCCCTCGGCGATCTCGACAACGACGGGCAAGCTTCCTCCGGACGAGGAGCCCGAGCGCAAGATCGAGGACGACACGAACGGACTTTGCTTCTTCGCCGACTCCAAGCACGGGGGCTTCGCACCATGGCCCTTGACGGAGCGGTGATCGACAAATAAGCCGAGCCACACGGCGGCGACTCTTCCCCGAGGTATCTCCTACAATCGAATCTCTTACTTATGAGGTTGACTCCTTGGGTGATGCGCTTGTGTGTCAGGAGAAGTTGCTCAAGCGAGTAGCTAGAGAGAGGAAGGAGTTTAAGGAGAAGTGGGAAATGGCTATGGTTGAGATAGAGTTGCTTAGAAAGCCTGTGGATGTGTCTGATGAGGCTGAGTGTGACGCTTGTGCTATGCATATGTCTAACATCATGTCTTTGCAATCCAAGTACTCTGCTTTACTAGATGAGCACGTTGAGCTGAAGGCAAGGCCTATGTTGTTGAGTGCGTGCAAGTCATGTCCGGGCTTGCAATCGAGTTGGCGAGAGAAGGTTGCCAAGCTTGCTGTGCTTGAGAAGGCCAGCTCAGATAGCACTGTGATGAAGTGTGCTAAGTGTGAAGCTTTGGAACTTGAGGTGACGTCTTGTAAGCATGACAAGGGGAGAGTCGAAGAGGAAAACACATACCTTCGCTCCATCTTGAGTTGGGTGTCTAGTGGAGAGCCACGGTTGGGCATGATGATGATGAGTCGAGTTCAAGAGGGAACCGACACATCGGGATTAGGCTTTGCAATAGGTGGGAAGGGTGAAGTAATCTATGGCAAGGTTGGTCAAGGTAGTGGTTTGAGCCCGAGTGAGAAACCCACAAACACTCCCAAGTTGACCAAGGTCACCCCACCGAGCCTACCAAGCCCATTGTGCAAAATGGCATTCTCAAGAGACTCCAAAGACTCCACCTCCTAAACAAGTATGGCTTCCTAAACCAAACCACCTCAGGAACCCACTTGACATTTTGCCTAAGATCCCTGAGGAAACCCTTCCTAAAGCTAAGGCCACAACAAGAGTGAACTATCCACCCAAGAGAGTGAACCAACAACCACCCAAGAGAGAGGTGAGGTATCACTGTGAGTATTGCCAGAGAGATGGTCACTTGTTTGAGTTTTGCTTTAGGAGGAAGAGGGATGCTAGGCGTCAAGTTGAGTTTGAGAACCGTGACTTGTATCACCCACCACTTGGCATGTATGAGAGGGGTGTGCAGTCGGTTCGTAGAGACGGTTCTTTGGACCTAGAGGTAGGATGCCTCAGAGGGCTAGGCCACAGTTTGTGAGACCCCGTGGTGGTCGTGCTCCGCGAGTGGATGTTGATCCTCGCTTTGGGAGCTTTGAGTTTGATAGGAGGAGTGCACCACGCTTTGTTGCGCGTGGTGGGCACTTTGGGAAGAAGGGTCATGGGATGTTTGTTGTGCCTAACGTCTATCTTGGGCAAGATGGTCAACACTGGTATTCTTCCAAGTTTACTAACCCCAATGTTGTGCCATTTGCTCATCCCATGTTTTTCCAATGATGTAGGTGATCAAGTCTTGGGTTTTCGAGTTTATGTTTGTTAACCCTTTGGGATCCAAGACTTGGGTTTCTTTGTCCTCTAATGTGTAGGTATGAGGACAAGGGGTGGAGAAAACGTGCTTGGTGGAACTTGATTCTTTGTCGTGGTGTGATCAAG
This sequence comes from Hyparrhenia diplandra, assembly GCA_015847255.1. Classification (NCBI taxonomy): domain Eukaryota; kingdom Viridiplantae; phylum Streptophyta; class Magnoliopsida; order Poales; family Poaceae; genus Hyparrhenia; species Hyparrhenia diplandra. Next base: position 122,288 of record JADLZK010010204.1, on the reverse strand, counting down.
ACTTGATGGTTGTCTACACCTCTTTGATGGCCTCCAAGAGGCATGTGCCTTATTGTGACACCTACACACAGTCGGTGAGCTATCATATACACTCATGCCTTGTACATTCATGATTTCCCTACTTGTGGTATGCGATAGTTGTTCATTTGCTCACTTGTATATTGCTTGCATGTATTTTACTTATACCATGGTAGGCTAGCCATCTTATTTATGATAGCTTTGTGTTATCTTGTGTACTATATGTCATGCTAGCCTTTGTGCCCTTTTATTTCCTAGTTTTATTTTGCTAGGTGTCTTTGGTTGAGGGGAGTTATGAGTTTGCTATCCTTTTTGAGGGGTAGTTTTGTAGGCGATGTACGATTTGTAGCTTTAGGCTTGCTTTTGCTTTGTGCATCATCTTGTATCATATTGCATTCATCATGTACACTATTGCACCTTGAGCTTCTTGTTTATATTGATCACAATGAGACTATGCTCGCTTTTAGTGTAACAATTACATGTTGGTGCTTATAGCTTGTGCTCTTTCTCGCTTAATTGATATATGTTATGAGCAAAGTCGCTTTAATGTGAACTTGCTTAACAACGATGAATCTTGCAAAATGTTCACCATTGAGATAGTTCCTAGCATGTTTAAGTTGTTGAGATCCTTTGTGCTTATCATGTATATGCTAGGTGACTATGTCTCATTCATCGAAGTTATACACTTGCTTAGATGACCACATGCTTTTATCCGCTAAAATCTGAAATCTAAGCTAAGTGTATGGAAAAAGATCGAGATGGGTCCATACCGTCCCCACATCCAAGTCTTGGGACTAGCCGCTCATTGCACTTGAGTTGAACCTGAGCTTGGTAGTGTTTGACCCGCACCATTGTCTTAAGCTTCGATTGCTCACACGCATAGGCTTGACATGGTTGATTAGTAAGGCCGACGGTTGTGGATAACCACTCGCAACATGCTTTGTCCAATGCTTGTAACCGCCGCAACTCCGATAACTTGAAGTTTTTGACAAGTGTTGGCTCTGTTTTTGCATGATGTATAAACCGTGCTTGGGGTAGTTCACTTGATATACATGTGTAGCACTTGGTAGATTTCCAAATTACTTGTGCTATGTGCTATTCTTTGTGGTGAACACCTTTTTCGATATGCTTAAAATCTGAATCAAAATGCTTTCAAGTCATATTTCATATCTCTTGATCGGTTTGAGCACCGTGTTAAGCACTTGATCTTGTTGCCATGACACTACCTAGAGCATCTTCTCATTTGGATTGCTATAAACTTGAGCTCCCTCATTGCATTTTCATGCATTTCATAGCTTGATTAGTGCATTTGCCAACAAGGGGAGAAAGATACAAAAAGACGGTGACTACATTTGTCCGGGGGGGAGCACTTTGAGCTAGATGTGTTGAGGGTCTAGTCATGCAGGTGTGAAAGTAATTAGTTTGGAGCTATGCTAGTGGTGTTGAGCCCGTTCTACCTCTTCTTGAGGACTAGCCGTTTGTTTAGCTTGGTTGTGTCGAGCTTTTTGCCCATGTCTTTGGGAACCAAGTTTTTGCTCCATGTTTGCTATCCAAAGATTTTGTCTTAGCTTCGTCTAGCTTTTGTTCACTTGGATGTGCTATCTTCTACCTTCTTCTGTCTTTGTGTTGAATGTTGACAATGCACTCATCAAGGGGGGAGATTGCGAACACATGGTTGATTTAGGTCACATGTGTTTAGTTTTGTGATTGAGTGATTGTCAACGGTCAACATTTTAATTCTATTTTCTTTTATCTTTTTCTCGCCGCTATGTTTCACCGGCATACATGGAGTGTGTCGAAGACGTATCTCTTGGTTCGTGTTGTGCGGTGTGGAGCTCGGAGATGGTAGCCGACGGGCGGCAGGTGAAGGGGCCAAGGAGGATGTCTTGGGGCGACGGACCGCGGAGGTGAAGGACGGACGTGAGGCTTGGACCGAGGGACCGGATCGCCGGGCGGCTAGCCATGGTGGTCGACATCCGGGACATCGACGGATGCAAGAGGACGTGGCGGGACCGTCGACGGGTCAAGACGCGGCGGCGTGCGGCGGCGAGCGGGAGCTCGGATGACTTGGCGACTTCGGGCGATCAAGACGGCGATGACACGTGTTGAGGAGGTTTGGTGGTTTGCCCTCAAAACCATCGGCGCGGGTTTGGTGGTTTGGGCCTCAAAACCATCGGCGGCGGGTTTTTCGCGGGTTTGGGCCTCAAAACCCGGGGCGGACGTTCCGGTGGACCGGAAGGGCGGCACGTGGCGGCATCGGGGAGGTTGCGTGGATGCAAGGCTACCGATGAGGAGGCGCGATGGCCGTCGGATCGAAAAAATATCCGAGTCGACCAAAATAGCCCTAGGGTTAGTGGTTTGGCTCATATGTATCGGAGGGCAAAATAGGGATGAGAAATAAGGACCATATATAGAGGATGGCAGCCATCCTCCCCTCTTTGCCTCTTCCATTTTCGTTTTTATTTTTCCCCAATTTTAGGGTTCTTGTTTAGAGGTCCAAGAACACCAAATTGGTGACTTTGTGTGTGATTTTCGAAGGGAAGGGCAGCCCCAATCCCCGCCTCGCCTGTCGTATCCGGGCTTTTGATCCGTGTTTCTTCCTTCTTTGCTGTGATTTTCGTTGGGATATTTTGGATCTCGTGCTCTGTTCTTGTTGTGGTGTGCAGGGGAACGAACGAGCTGTGCCTGTCATCCAGCAGCGAAGCGGCGAGTGGCAGCAGCCAAGGGCGACCGGCTCCCTGCCCGGATTTCCACGCGAACAGGCAACCGGGCGGCGGCAGCACACACACGCGGGTGCGTGTGGTGGCCTGACCACGCACGGCAGCTGTCTTCGATAGCTGGAGAGAGGACCGGCAGGAGCTGGCACCGAGCGGTGCTGCTGTGCACGAGCGAGACCAAGCACCGGCCGTGAGCGACTTCAGGTCCAGGACATCGGCAGGAGGCCAGCTCTAGCAGCTTGGCAGCAGCTGCGCTCGGCAAGGTGCCCCTGCACGGCTCGGTCCTGCTGTCCAGCGCCAGGCCCCAGCTCCTTCTCGTGCTGCGTACAGGGCAGGAGCCATCGAGCGGCAGAGCATCACACACGGGAGCAAGCTGCAGTTTCCTGGCAGCAGCTGCACACGGCCATCTCTCCAAGAACAAAATCAAAGGTCGATTTTTCTCCTTGTGTTGTGGATTTTGCCTTCGAGCAAATCAATTTGCTTCTTTTGCAGGGCTGCTTGATCGAGTTGTGCTTGTGAAAAATCCCAGTTTTTAATCGTCACAATCTAGTTCCTTTTCTTGCGCTTGCAAGGTGTTTGTTGAAATGCCGCAGTAGTTTTTCTCTCAGCAGCTCATCCGCAACGTTTAGTTTGGTTTCTCGGTTTGTCGATTAGCGGTGGGTGCTTGTGCTTTGCACGATTTTGGCCTTGAACTTAGCTTGCTTGCTTTCGGCCTTGTCACCATCATGCTACAAAGACACCAATTTGTTTAATCCTCTTAGTTCAAACTTGTCGCTTGAGTTGAGTCGGTGAATTTGTTTTGGAAATTATTTCTTGCCAATTTAATTCACGGTTTATTCTTTTCGAGCTCGAATTGAGATCCGGTTTTTGCGATGAATTTTTATCGATCCGAGGAATTTATCTTAGTGCTCCCGTCACAAGTTGACTTGGGTATCTAGGTTTCGAAAACCCGCTTCTTCTCAATAGGAGTTGGGTACCTCTTTTGGTCCATCGGTTCGAGAAGTTTGTTCGCCGATCTTTTTCTTGCCGTGTGTGATCGTTTGAGGTGTCCCGCTGTGTTCCCGGGGAACATCCACCCAATCAATTGGGTCGTGGACATCTCGGTCTTTGTGAGCTTGTCTCTGTGAGTTCGTTTTTTGAGGTTGGGGGTTGAGCCGATGACCCGAAATTGAAAAGGAAAATCGAGGCTCCCATTCACCCCCCCCCAGTCGCCGTTTCGGTCCTTCAGACTTACAATATTTGTTATTGCAGTTGTGTAGAAATATTATTGATAGTAAATAATGAACTAGTGGAATTTGTACTCGACGAGGACATTTATGTTGGAATACAAGAATAATTGTGATCGACTCTAATGTAATGTAATATATATTATACATACATATCTTGCCCGCGTACAGCACGGTGAAAAACATGTGTACTAGAGATTAATACGTTTTAGATTTAAAATACATGGTTGTCTAATCATGGTCAGTGACATACTTCCTCCGTCCTTTTATCTCCTTCATCTAAGCAAAAAAATATTTTTTTTCTAAAAATCTCCTTCATATTAGCTTGGAACTTGTTTACATTTATTGCTCTTTTGGTGCTCATTGGTTGTCCGTGTCGGAGTTCCAGCCAAGATAGATAGAATCAATGAAGACACTCAGACACGAGAGTAGAAATATAGATAGGGATGCAAGGTGGTGCACCATCGTGTTGGATTTTTATGTATGGCTCTCAATATTTGTTATTGTAATTATTTATCACCTCTATGTGTGGAAATACTAAATACTATTGATAATAAATATGAACTCATGGAATTTGTATAGTGCCGAGGACATTTGCCGGAACACAAGTATTGAGGAATAATTGTGATCGACTCTCTTTGGAATATATACATTATGTACATACATATCTTGCGCGATCGGTTCTCGCAGGTTGTTGACCCATATAATAAGATTAGAATTAATCTCACATATACAATCCAATTATAGAACATGAATCAAATATGTGTACTGAACTAATATATTTTAGACTCGAATATCGGGTGCAATTCGATCGTGGTTGGTGACACGATTCAGGGGTTCACACGATTATTCGAACATTGGTGTCACAACATCTGGAGGTTCAGAGTACAAATAGATCTCACTAGCTTCATTATACATTGTGAGCGGCACCACGGAAAAGGAGAGTAATAGAGGGTGGACATCATAGCCCAAACCCTACACAGCGGGTGGCCAGCGAAATTTGCACGTCCTACTGTAGCCCGCTAGCGCATAGTCTGCTTGTCGTGTTGGACTTTTTAGAAACATAAATATACAGTATAATATAGACTACCACCAGACTACATTGATATACATGGTACTCCTCCCGGGATGGTATTAGAAGTCGTTTAGGGACAAATGACACGGTCTCTAAAACACAACTTTGACCTCTTATTATTATAAAAAAATATTTATGGAGATGTGATATATATATATATATATACTTTTATCAAAGTATTTTTTAAGATAAATCTACTCATATATTTTTATATTTACAAACTCAATAACTTTTTACTCAATAACTTAAAAGTTATTGATGATTTATATTCCCGATGTTTGACCCAAACCTCGTCTGCAAAAAACGACTTCTAATACCAAAATTTCCCCCGGGAGTATACAATGACGGTTGCAGACAAGCTAATTCAGTAGTATTAGGGCATGTACATCCCGTCTATTGACCCCGTCTGCATAATGTAAATTTTGCGAAACACCCCGCGACCGTGAAGAGAGGACAACATCGTCGCCTGGCGAGGCGACGGGAAAGGCTGTGGCCGAAGGTGGAGTCGCCACGGTTGCCTCGTCAACTAAGCATTCCGTTACATGTGAATATGCTATTTTCGTCTCAACATGCATTCCGCCTCTTGGAAAGACATAGTCTGAATATGTGAAAATGCTATGATCTAATCGAGCATATATGGCAGCGCTATGGAAACAAAGAAAATTAGATAAAAGTGTTGCCATCATATAATATATATTATTTATATTAATGGTTTAAAATGTTCGATCAAGATATCGTAATGATGTTTATTTTATTTATGTTTAATCTGTTTTCTATCAAATAGTAATAAAATGGTCTATAAAATTGGTGTTTATGATTGACCTTAGCTATATTCAAAGTATTATGGGTTATTTGGATCCATACCATTGCAATTCTCAAAGTTCTGTACCACTACAATTCACTTATGTTGAAACTTACCATTATAAATCTCCCTCTACCTGATCCATGCCATTTCTACGTCTCTTGAGTGTAGAGGCCCACTGTCAGGCAGTGTACCCGTACGCATCTTCCGTATGGACCAATACACCCTTTATTGCTTGTCTCCCTCCACCCACTTCAAATGCAGAACAGATTTCCACGGAAGTCAGCAGGAAAAAAAAAGGACTTATGCGTACCGGAGAGCGGAGACTGAGAATTCCTACAGTAGATGTCGCTGTTTGATGATTTATGCAAATGCGGAACAGATTTCCACGGAAGTCAGCAGAAAAAAAAAGACTTACGCGTAATGGAGACTGAGAATTCCTACAGTAGATGTCGCTGTTTGATGATTTATGCAAATGCAGAACAGATTTCAACGGAAGTCAGCAGAAAAAAAAAATCTAAACATCCATGTTTTCACCGGTAGACGGTCTGTCATTCCTTCATTGAAATTTTCCTACCATACACATGTTTGACGAATCCCGTGTTGTACCAATAAGAGTAGTCGCACCAGGAAATCGATGAAAGGGACACATAATTAATTACATACAACTTACAAGCATGAAAAGGTCATCATCCTCCAGAAGCACAAGTAGCGTAATATGAACTGGGATCTCGATTAGTAGCATCAGGAAGTCACACCAAACAAAGGGTGTATACATGCTGGGGACATCCAAGAGTACTCATTGTTTCAGAGTCAAACAACTTCCACAATCCAGAAGATACTTCAGAAATGGAATCGCCTAAAAACACTACGCTCTAGTCTATTACAAGTGCACTGGGAAAAAAAAAAGCATGCAAATAATAACCAGTGCACACAAACGCTTCCGAAGTTCAGGAGATACTATTTCCCTCACCGTTTTACTTATCTCCATTGGCATCATCCTCGTTATCCCTTTTCCTCTTACTTGGCAGGGAAGATCCTGCTTTGCTTTCGATGTTCTCCTTGTCTTCTGCGTCTGCATCAAGTTCGTCATCCTCAGCTTCACCGTCTTCGTCTTCAGCCTGAAAATGGTCAAAGTTACTATTGAAGAATTATGTTCACCAAATTCTTTGGACACAGAATCAAGTTTCAATCGGTAAACTAGACCGCTCAATCGATCTTGTTTAGGTCAGTCAAGACAATTGCAGAGTCCAAGAATGAGCTAGATAGAATCGGTTGTGAGGCCATGGCAGTTACAATTTCAAAGGTAAACAGGGCCAAACTCAACACTGCAAAGTGCAAACAAAGCATGATGTTACTGGCAGCCAGCTACTGAGATGTAGAAACAAACTCAAGGTGATAGACATACTCACAGCCTACTAACTGTGAGGGCTCAGTGACTTAAACTCAACTTATGGAGCACCGAAGCATTTACAAGAACAAATAACTAGTTGATAAATGATAGTACATAAAAAGACAAGTGTCGAACCTTGATGATAAACCGTGCACAAATGATAAATATTAAGTGAAAATATTAGCATGAAAATAGCAGGCGCAGGGTAAATCTTCAATGTAGAAGATCAAGCAGGAAAGATATCAACAAACACATCCTACCAAGAACACCTCAAACTATACATTAAAAAACAAAAATACAATCAATATGATACCAGGGTTTTCATAATTGAATAAGACACCAACAATTACTCATCTCATGCAGGATTTAACAGCAATGGATGCCAGAAATGAGAGTGTACACAGATTGATGACACTTCAAGGTGTAAAATGACACGGAAGCAAACAGGTAGACATATAAATGAAAACAAATAAAAATTAATATTGATACATATAGGAACCTGCCAAAGGAATGTTGTCCACAAGTAAATGGATCATATGCAGTACCACGGACATTTAATTAACAATGGCACCCACGCAAGAGTACTGCCTCAAAGCTAGCATCATACATCCTCTAACTACCAATGTCAATGTTAGACTATCAGTAACAATACAGCAATTAAGTAAAATCATATCCATAGAACCAACTTCATCAATCTGTAACTCACAAATTCATTAGCACGTGATTTTACAGCCCATCTTTGAAGTTGGGAGTTGTCAGCTAAAGAGTTGATGTGCATTGCCACTTGTCAGGTACTCAAGTAGTTTGAAGTGCATCATATCAAAACACACTAACCAATAAAGGTATTGACTGATAAATACTAAGAGACATTTAGAGCAAAACCCTCACCTCCTCATCACCTTCTTCGTCGTCGTCCCCTTCCCCGTCCTCACCGTCTTCCTCCTCCCCTTCCTCTCCATCCTCCTCCTCTTCACCGTCCTCTCCCTCCACCTCTTCACCTTCTTCTCCCTCTTCCCCCTCCTCGTCATCCTCCTCATCGTCCTCCCTCGTCATCCGTCTCCAAACGCTCATTGCCCTCAGCATCGGCGCCATCAAGGTACTTCAAGCTAGGGATCAGCGCGAAGACCTTCTCCCTGTACCCCTTGACCTTAGTGACGGGGCACTGGTACAGGTCGAGCGACTCGACCCCAACCCCGGCGAGCGGCGCGAGCTCCTGGACGTCCGCGAACCGGTTGTTTCCCAGATCGAGGTGGCGCAGCGTGGCGCCGCACGCCTCCGCGACGGCGGCGAGCGATGCGGCCCCGAGAGGCGGTTATCGGGGAGGGAGAGGCGCCGGAGCGCCGGGAGGCGTGGCAGGCCCTCCAGCGAGGAGAGAGGCGCGCCCCGCAACGGAGAGCTCCTCGAGGGAGGCGGCGACGCCCTCGAGGAGCGCGGCGGAAGGGAGCCGCCCCGTGGAGGACTTGACGATGCCGTCGAGGGCGAGCGTCTTGGGCGCCGATGTGGACTTGGTGGCGGCGGAAATGGCGCGCTTCCACGCCGCGTCGTCCCGCCGACGGCGGCCATTGCTGCGGGCCTGCTGCGGCGGCGGTAAGGGGCGTAGCGGTGGTGGCAGGCGGAAAACCCTAGCAAAACCCCTGCGTGAGTGTACGGAAGGAAATGGATGGGGAATTGCGGATCGGCGGCGGATCCGGTGGGGGCGGTGGCTGGGACGTGGGTGTGGTGAATGGGCCTTGCTAACCTAGAAATGGATTGGGCTTAGCCCATCATCCTCATTTTTAGAGGAAGGCCCAGCTGATGTGATGAAACACTTGATGGTTTGAGGCCCATATAATCGAGAAGAACAGCAGTCAGGCTTGGGTAGTGCAACTCCATCCTTGTGCGACAATTGACAAGTCACATTATTCTTTTTTTTTAAAAAAAAAAACAAGTCACATGCTCTTGTCTTGAGGTGAGAAGATATCGCGAAAGGTGTCCAAGATGTGACGATGCCAAATTGCCAATCATCTCGACATCGAACAAATATGAGCGCCAGTTTACAAGTATTGTGGAGAATATGCAAGCTCCTGAAATCTCGGCATGCGCAGGGTAAGAGTAAAGAGTCAGGCAGCTTTTGCTTTTTCTTGTGCTTTGTTGATTCATGATTGTAGTGGTAGTGGTAGTGGTCACTAGTGGATCGGAGTTGTAAACCGCAGTGGCCACACCATGCATGTCACTCACTTGTGCAGGATCTAGGCAAAGATCGATGTGCGTGCGGGATCGGACGCTCTCTGACCTGATTTGGTGCCGTCTGGCCCTCGATCTCCAATGTACTAGTACTATAGGATCCGACGACGAACTCACAAGTCACGTCGCGTGAGCATGCAAAAGGTAGCAGGTAGCGCAGCACAGCTAGGCCGTGCATCGATTATTGGCGCGCGTACGCATGCATGTATCTTGTGTGTTGTATTGTGTGTGCATTGCATTTCAGCGGATGGATCAGATCAGATATGGATCGTCAGAGCTTAGCTCATCAGCAAGGACAGGACAGTAGACATGAAGCTAGATGCACCGACTGTTGTCGCGGTCGATGCCATGCCAGTGCCGAGCGGGCGGGCGGTGGACTTGTACAAGACGTTGGTGCACGCGGTGGAGGAGTTGTCCATACCGGACCAGATCACTCCGCGTCTGCATGCGTGCGTGACTGCGGAGCGGAGCCTGAGCGGCGCGGCGCGGCGCGCGTCGGCAGGCAGGCATCGCGTGCGCGCGCGGCCGCTGCCGCTCACCTCTCGTCCTGCGATCGGGAGCGCTGGATGCATGCATGCATGATGCACGGAATCCGCCAAGTTAATTCAGTTCAGGTAGCCGCGCGCTTCGCTGCAAGCCAATGGATGCATGCATGCCGCATGCGCCAACAACCACGCGCCGAACGAAGGAACTGCATGCATGCTCTCTTTCAGCGCAGCAGCAAACTGATGTAGCGAATGCTGCTGGGGATGCATCAATCCATCTGTCGTCGGATCGATCAGTTTCGGATTTGGTTGCTCACGAAAAAAAAAAAAAAAGAACTCAGAACTGTAGCCAAAATTGCCCGTTTCCGTTTTTCTAGATTTTATTTTAAAATTTGACAACATGTTTTTCTAGGTTAGTATAGTACTCCGTTCCGTTTGATTGAGGATATGATAGGGGGGCATTTGTTATATATATTACCCCGAACTAAGATGTCGTGTCAACTAATTTCAAAAAATATATATAGTTCCTTTTTTAAAAAAATCCATATATATATATAGTTCCTTGATCCTCTACTAAAACTAATTTTCATATTGCCTTGTGCAACTGGTGACATGCTGGTTTTAGGCATGTTGTGCGTGTCGGGCGAAGAGGGAGTTACTATGCGGCAACTCGCGAGTGGTGTGAGGACGAACCGTGACGCAAATGCATGGACCTGGACGGCTAGGCCATGACATGAGTAACGTTACATTATTAATAAAGTTTTTGTGTTTCAAAACTGAAAAAGGTCAGATAGACAAGAGTGAGCGACGACAGATCAGAAACGAGGGGTAAATGGTGTATTTGGGACCTTATCGTGACCGTGGCCTCGCGGCACACAAAACAGAGAGACCTCCGTAAAGGGCGTACCATGGGGGAGCATCCCCCGGGCCCCGGCATGGCATCACTGCAGTTGCACACTCTACTTCAGGCTTCAGTAAGCACAGCGTATCAACACAGCATCACGGCATGTTTCCTTTCCTCGTCTCCTCCCCGGTCGGTCCCCCGTGCCGTGTCCTGTCTGTCGCCACCTCCGACCGTGTTCCCTTGCTTTGATTGATTGCCTACTGTGGTTTTTCCAATAAGTAGATACTGTAGGTCCAATTGTTTCTTGTACATACTCTGCCTACAAAGATATACGCACTCGTCGTATTTGCGAAAAAGTAGATCTAATGGCTTGAGAGTTGAGAAAGCAACCGTTTATCTTGCCTTTCTGTGTTGTGCACGGCGTACAACAGTATCACGTCGTAATGTGATACTGTTGGATTGTTGTGGTCAAAGCTAAAACAGTTTTTGGAATTTTTTTTAAAAATGCTATTGATATCGTGTCAGCTTCCAGTTGTGATTTCTGAAACCAACGGAGGACGGCAATATAGATACTAGCTTCCAGTGGTAATATCCTTCCGATAGACGGACGGAGGGAGTAATAATCAGATATATACTCTCTAACTAAAAAAAAGAGGGAGAGAAAAATCTAAAGCCAGGAACAAATACGCTAAATTATAAAACCAACGGAATTACGGAAGCGACACAACAACGACAATGAAGGTTTCCGAAATTTTCGACTCTTTTTTCTTCTTGAGAGTTTTTTTAGCGGAAAAAAAAAGAAGCAAGTACAAAGATGCATGCATCCGTCTCCTATCCGCATCTTCACTGAACCGTCTTGCCTATCAACAAGATGGCCCAAAAAAAAAAAAACCAAAACCTACTCTAATAATCCAGTAATCTATCTGTTTCACAGCCCATCACGAAAAGTTGACGCAGACGCTGCCATTCTTGGCGCACCCGCACGCCGGGCACGCCGTGGCCGCGCCCGCGCACGGCGCGCACGCGCACAGGTGGCGGCACGGCAGCAGCAGCACCTCGGCCGCGCCCTCGCCGCACACCACGCATGTCCTCACGTTGCCCCCGGCGACGACGTCTCCCCATCCTCAGCTCCAGCGGCGGTGGCGGCGACGTCGTTCTCCCCGCAGCAGCACGACTCGGCGTCGTCGGCGCCGCAGTTGTTGTTGGCAACGGTGCCAGCGCCGTCGTTGCACAGGCGCGCCTGCTGGGCGTCGAGCGCCTGCTGCAGCTCGCCGCGCAGCGTTGGCGGCGGCCTCGTTGGACTGCGCCAGGTCGCGCCACACCTGCGCCTCGACGTAGAGGCTCCTGACACGCTCCTCCAGCGCCCAGTTGAGGCGCCCCATCCGCTGGATCTCCTCCTCCTTGGCGCGTAGCCGCTTCGCCGCCGCGGCCTCCACGGTGGCCACCACCTGCCGCGCGTGCCGCCGTCGCTGCTCCGTTAGCTCCGCCCACATCCTCGCGGTCTGCACAAAAGCCGGACGGTGGAAAACACGTCAGCTCCATATATCATCGATCGATGACGACGACGACGACTTGTCAAACGCCGGCCGGCCGGCCGGCATGCAGAGGCATCGACCGGCCGGAACCGGGCTCAAAAAGACAGGCTCTAATAAAAATTAACTTACGTGTTGGAGGACGAGGCGGTCGACGTCGACGAGTTGCTGATGAAAGTGCGCCGCCACATCGGCCGCGCCTCCGATCTCGAGAACCGGCAGCGTCGTCTGCCCCGGCTCGGCGCGCCTCCGCTTCCTGGCGGGCGCCGGCGCGGGCGGCATCGCAGCCATCGCCACCACCTGATCCTGCTGCTGCTGCGCGGGCACCTCCTCCACCGAACGTGACGCCGCTCTCCGCCGCGTCGCCCACGAACACCTGTCCACCACCGGTAGCAGCAGCGTACTGCGCTACCGGCGGCGGCGCCGGGAGGCCCACGCCGACGCACGAGGCCGCCTGCTGATGATGCTGGAACTGGAACGCCGCCGCCGCCTGTTGATGATGATGATGATGGCTCGGCCTCGCCGTCGCCATCGCCGTCGCGCATCTAGCTTCGTCGCCGGTCCAAGACCATCCCGCCGCCGCCGCGTTGGTGAATTGCTTCTGGTGCTGTCCTTGTTGTGCTAAGAGGAGGCGGTGCGCTTCCACGGCCATATTGATTGATCCGGCGATCGAACGCTTCTATATCTTGGACTTGTCCTCAGGCAGGCTCCTCCCAGAACATGCGTCCGCGTCGTCTTATATAAGGAGACGATCGAAGGAGCACAGTATCTTGTCGACGAGGAGAAGGGCCCGGCGCGGCGCCCAAGGTGGTGTGGTGGATGCCTGCCTGGTGGAGATCGATGGCGACGCGGGTGGCGCTGGCGGTGCGGACGTCACAGCAGCCAGCCAGACTCAACGAAGGAAGCGATGGAGGAGGGCGCGTACGTATTTATGGCGCTAGCTTAGCTGCTGGGTTGGCCGTCGATCAGTGAGAAGAGAATACAAGTCGAAAATATAACGAAAAAAAAGGCAAATAATCCGAGGCCTTTCAAAAAGGATTTCCTTTTTTATTTAGCACAGGCAGGCAATTATATAAATAATTATTACTTTACTTAGTCGTGAAAATAAACCTTGCGCTGGCGGCTTGTTTGGAGTAGAAACCAAGAATCGTTGCACGATTTTTGTGGGCTGCTTAATTATTTCCGCTGGGATTTATTTATTTATATTTATATACTAGCAAAATATGCCCGTCGTTGCAACGGGTGCAGATAAAAACAACTATTTTTATAAAATTATACATACCTGTTTATATTTTTACCCTTTATAATAAACTTTAATGCTTTTCACTAAATGCAATATTATATCTTATAATCAGAAATGCATGACATCCAAATTGGACTCGCTATCATTGTTGTACTGAGTTGGTCATGTTTAGTAAAAACTTTATCTTTTGTTTCAATTTTCCATTTGTTTGGTTATAAGAGGGTTTATTTACCACCAAAGTGTGTGCCTACGGGCGGAACTTAACTCTGTAATAATTGGCTTAATTCTACGAGTTGATAGATAAAGAGGATATGAACTATCCATTATATAAAAAAATATCTAGTCCAACCCTATGAAATATTTTTTATATAATTTATGGGGAATAAGAGCATTATGTATTCATTAAATAAAAATAATAGTATTCAGTCTTTTAGCAGAGCTCAATGAATATAAAATTAACACGACGATGTATGCTACATTAAAGAAGTATTTTGATTGTAAATTAAATTTTAGTACTCCCCACATGTTATGATATCGTTCTCAATATATATTGATCCGTCCACGGATGTGTGCAAAAGTTCACGTGTACGTTTAGGCACACAATACCATACCATTCTGACGCGCCACAGCAGCAGCACTATATGTGGTGGTTACAGAGGTCATGCACACGTGCACGTGTCCTGGGATATGGATCCGATCGATCCATATTTATACATATACATACATACTCGTCGAATATTATACATACCGGTACATCCGTATCGTCGAATCGCAGAGCAATGAGTCCACGCACCACACGATGCCAAATGCCAGCTGCCCAGCTACGTTCATCACAATAGCAACACGTGTCCTGGGATATGGATCCGATCGATCCATATTTATACATATACATACATACTCGTCGAATATTATACATACCGGTACATCCGTATCGTCGAATCGCAGAGCAATGAGTCCACGCACCACACGATGCCAAATGCCAGCTGCCCAGCTACGTTCATCACAATAGCAACACTCGTGTTGGAACCGGACACGGACACCCATGGACTCGGCTACCAGGCGGACTGGCCGGCAAACAGTTGCCGGTGGTTCGGTTGATTCGTTCGATCAGGTGCATGTTCACAGGCAGAGGGAATATATGGCGGGTGAAGTCTTTCCTCACTACGAAGTAGTAGTACGGGTGGGGTTCTCTTTTTCTTTATCTTATTTTGTATCGGTTTGAAAAAACAACGGTGCCGTATGTGATTAGGGAAGTCGAGAGAGCGGAAGAAAAAAAAAAAAAAAAGAGGGATAGAGACGGAAGAAAAAAAAAATGTGAAAGGAAAAGGTGGAAGAAAATTTTTTGCGGAAATTTTTACTGCTTTATTAAGTAGGTATAGATGACTACATATAAGGCGACAGGAAGTGATAGAGCTGAGATATGGTAACGTACGTGTGGTGAGCCAACCGGCTTTTGTTACGGCGCGCGGCAGGCACGTAGGGTGTGATGGTACGTGGTGGACACGTAGGAAGGGAGATAGGAAAGCGTCCAATGACAGACAATTTGATGAATTCCAACAGGCCCCGCCTACCTTTCCGATGGATTGACAACCAAACTGTGCTAGAGGTGCTATCCTCCTCGGATTGGTTTTCTATCTACAACTAACCATAGGCGGGAGACTTGCTCATCTTTGATTCAAGTGGCCACAATCTCAGGGACTTCCACGTTTTCCTCTCAAGCCAGCCAGTGGTATCTACTGTATATCGAGATATATGTATAATAAAAAAAATACGTAAATATAAAATTCAAAGTGACTTATTGCTTTAGCATAGATGGACTATATAGCTTGGCATGCCGATTTCGTGGATGTACGTGCAACAAATTATTATGTGATAGAGTTATCGTTCCAGTACAGTAAACGAACGCAAGGACTCTCCGTTAGTCCTACTAAATCGATCTATCGTACTAATAGTCGTACTAAATCAATTTGTCATCCTATTAATCATACTAAATGCATGCCGGCCTTTCCATCTTAATTAGTTGGAAATAGATAAGAGTAACAAATATGGACAGAAATTTCTGTACGTATACAATAGAAGAAACGACCAGAAATTTGAAGCTGACGACGATTTCGCGCCATTACATACTTTCTTCTGGAAACGGGAACGGAGCGGAACAAAAAAGATGGCAGCCACAGGGATATACATATATATAGATTCATCATTTCAATTTTAATTTACACGTCAGCCGCAGGCATCATGCCGATATGGAGCCATCACCCGTGGCCGTGTGGAGTACGTGTCGCGCGCGGCTCGCGCAGCCCCACGTGCAAGCGACGCGAGGGAGCGAGGGCGGGTGTGGGGGGTGCGGTGGGGCCGCCGGATTACCCTGTGTTTTCTTTTTTTCTTTCGCGGAACGGACGGAGAGATAAAAAGTGGGCGGGTAGGGGTAGCTGGTCCTGGATGGTGGATCCGGTGTCATCGGAAACGAGAAAAGGTTGGATGGAGGATGACGATTCCTTGCTGCTCCGAAAGCGCCTACTCCATCGGCCTAGCTACCTGTAGAATCTATCTTCGTCTTGTAGATATACGGGATGTGGAAATGGCAACGGAGTACAAGAGAAACGATCCTATATAATCGCCAACTAACCATTTTATTTTATTTTATTTTATTTTTCTTATGGTTATATTCTCTCCGTCTCTGGCCTCTCAAATACCTGTCGTTTACATTTCTAAGAAGTATACTAACGTTGACTAAATATATATTGAATAAATAATACTATAATATTTATGGTATATAATTATTGTTATCGGAAAAATCTTTGAATCTAGTTATTTTAAAATTATTTAGAGATAATTGTACTTTTTTTTCTATAAATCAAGTCAAATTTACAATTACCTACACCGGGAGAGCAGAGGTAAATGCACAGAATGCAAAACAATTAGAACAAGATACTCCCTCCGTTCCACAATACTTGTAATTTTTGACTCATATAAAGCGTGTTTTGGCCTCTCGTCTTATTCAACTTTTTTTAATAAATATTACCACTTTTTGTTATGACTTATTACATCACTAAAGATATTGTATTGACGTTTTG
Organism: Hyparrhenia diplandra; assembly: GCA_015847255.1. NCBI lineage: Eukaryota > Viridiplantae > Streptophyta > Magnoliopsida > Poales > Poaceae > Hyparrhenia > Hyparrhenia diplandra. The sequence continues at coordinate 105,653 of JADLZK010010204.1, read as the reverse complement.
TTTATTTTATAATTTACTTAAAAAATTTGAATAAGACGAGCGGTCAAAACAAACACGTTTATATAAGTTAAAGAATTACCGCAGTATTGTGGAACCGGGGAGTAATACTCCCTGGGTTCGCAATGCAATTCCCCAAGGCTGGCAACACGTACGTCTACGCCGCCGGTAGGTCTGTCACTTGCATCCATCTGGACCTAGGACGATGCCGTCCCTGACGACGCATCAAATTCGGCGTCAATTTCCATCCCTTGGTCGTATCGATCGTACGTACAGTACCATGGTCTAGCTAGCTAGCTGCTGTACCATCTCGATCCGCTACTGCTCGCCGAATACTACTGTACGACCATAGTCGATCCAGTAGCCGCCGTCTAGGGTCTAGGAGTAGTAGGTATCACAAGTTGCACGTGATCGACCAAGTGGTGCTACTGTACCTTCATCGCAAGGCGCGCGATATCGACGAGCTAGCTATAGCTACAGTACTGTACATGAAAGCTTGTCTAGAAGTCCAGACACACACGGTAACGTGCCTGCGGCCATACGTGCGTCGTCAATGTGTTCCGACGGTCCTGCAGGTTTTTTACCGACCGGTCCTATCAAACCGCCGCCTCGGTTTTGATAAACCGTCCGTTTTGATAAAGCGAAATCCGGTTCTGCGGTAAACCGGACGGTTACCGGGCGGTTTGAAATTTGAATTCAACTGAATTCAAACGGCCGTGAACGGTAAAAATCCGAAAACCGGGCGGTTTGGAATTTATACTGCCGGTTTGAGCGGTTTCTGAAGCGGTTTTGGCGGTTTGAACGGTTTTTCAAAATTCAAAATGTAATTTTTTTATAAAATGCTAAAAAAAAATTTCTAAAAATACTTCATGATTTGTAGAATCCAATGATGTCAAAATTACTTAAATTTGAGTGTGTTTAGTATGTTTTTCGACCTTCATGATTTAATGGGCCTTAATGGGCCGGCTGTGTATTTTTTTTTTTTTTTTTTTCAAACTTAGATTTGAAATTTTTTATACCAAACCAACTCCAATTTGACAAATTTTTATACCATTGGCTTCTATAAATCACGAACTATTTTACGAAATTTTTTCAACGATTTTTTTCAAATTTTAAATTTTGAATTTGCCTTCTTTTATACCGACCGAACCGGCCCGGTATAAACGGTAACCGCGGTTTACCGCGGTTTACCGTCCGGTAGAAAAAACCCTACTGGCCAGCCGGGTAGGGTAGAAAGAAAACACTTGTATATGCAAGGACGTAAATGCACCTGCTCCACCAAGGGCCCACCCTAGTACTAGCTATCCATTCCATGCCCTGATCCTGATGCGTCAACAGGTTTAGACTGGCCCGTGCTGGACCAGTGAAAGCGGTGAGGGTTTTTTTACCGACCGGTCCTATCAAACCGCCGGCCTCGGTTTTGATAAACCGGTCCGGTTCTGCGGTAAACCGGGCGATTCTCGACGGGTTTGAAATTTGAATTCAACTGAATTCAAACGGCGCCGGCGAACGGTAAAAATCCGATAAACCAGGCGGTTTGGAATTTATACCGCCCGGTTTGAGCGGTTTACCGGCGGTTTTGGCGGTTTGAACGGTTTTTCAAAATTCAAAATGTAATTTTTTTTATAAAATGCTAAAAAAATTTCTAAAAATACTTCATGATTTGTAGAATCCAATGATGTCAAAATTACTTAAATTTGAGTGTGTTTAGTATGTTTTTCGACCTTCATGATTTAATGGGCCTTAATGGGCGGTTTGTATTTTTTTCTTTTCTTTTTTTCAAACTTAGATTTGAAATTTTTTATACCAAACCAACTCCAATTTGACAAATTTTTATACCATTGTCTTCTATAAATCACGAACTATTTTACAGAATTTTTTCAACGATTTTTTTCAAATTTTAAATTTTGAATTTGCCTTCTTTTATATACCGGCGGTCCGGTAACCGCCCGTATAAACGTTTACTGCGGTTTACCGTCCGGTAGAAAAAAACCCTGCCTGTGATATAGTATGCGTCAACCGGTGAAACATCCTAGTCTCACAGTGACCATCATGGCCGCACCTGTAGTCGCCTCGCCGCACCTGTCTTCTTCGATCTCTTCCACAAACAAATCGGTTTCCTTGCTAATTTCTCATTAACTTTCTTGTAGTCGCCGATTTGACACGGTACTCATGTTTTCCTAAATTTATTTTTGAAATGTAACGGTGGTGTGCGTTCAGCGATAAACAAGTAGTCTTGTCTCATCTCTTCCACAACTTTATATGGTATTTTATTTTATATATTTATTCCTTAGTATGTCGCGGCACCATTTCATCCGAGTGGTCGTGCGTTTTGGCCCGACCCGCCCCGCCCTCGGGTCGGCGGGCCCTGTAAACAAAATCTTTTATTCTCTTAATGCAAAACGTGCTAAATATGCTTTCGGAAATAAAAATCGGACCCAAGTTTCAAGTTTAAATTTGATTACACAGGTTTATTTGTTGCAGATATTGTACGTGCCTGCATGCCTCTTTTATTTTATTTTATTATTCTATACAGATACACATATAGGAGTAGTATATAGCACTACTGTCTTCAGCTACACGATTTAATAATTAAGAGAATACTATAAAATGTTACCGGTCTAATTCGTGAATTAAATGCAATAGATTGATATAGTATTAGTACGATGGGATGAATATTGTTCGACACAAGCTTCCTTGTATTATTCCGAGTTGATTACTGGTGATATATGTGCCAGCAGAATGAGCTGATTTTGCCGTATAAAACAAGCCCTCCATAAGTTAGTTATAACTAGAAACATGATCGAAGCAGATGGTATATATATGTACCATATGGCCAATTGGCCAGCTCACCACACAGAAAGGATTGGCGACTTTACTAATTATGCACGATTGCTTCTGATCACACGTAATTAATAGTTAATGGATATAACAATTCGAAAAATACCACCAAAAGCAACCATATAGTACATCTTTGCGTGATGTTGGTTAATGGCGTTCATTTTCTTTTTACTAATCACCATTAACAGAGATGCGTGGCGTTTTCTTCTAAATATGTAGCTTCAATTCCTCGATCAGAAGAGAAGTAAATGCCTATTTTACCCGACAAGGTTTCAGTCAATGTACAGTATAGCATAAGAATAGAAAAGCAATTGGCATATATAATGTAGGCAGGTGCAGAATGGACATGCCACACCACATCAACGTCGTCTATCATGTCCTTTTCTTGGTTACCTTTAAGGGTCTTCTAGCTAGGTCCAATCGTTTTCACAAGAGAGAGATAGAGTGTGTCTCCAATTACATGTGTCATGTTTAGCATGGACTCTTGTGAACTCACTCACCTTTTTATTTCTACTTAATCTCACAACCAACCATAAAAGATTAGTGAGATATGGTTAACTGTCGGTCGCCATGTGTCACCTTCTTCCACTTCGTATCAGTCAACTAAAGGAGTAAAGCGTGATTCCTCCATTTATCTACCAAAGCGAAGAGAGAGGGAGAGAAAAGGCAAAGAAAAAAAAAGAGGAAATGCCGCCCTAACTAAAGGCTTTGTTCCTTCAAAAGTTTCACTGCTGGTTCACGTGTAGTTTGAGAGAGAAATGGAAGAAATCATGCATGGTAGAGATTCCATATCAGTGCAAGAAGCTAAGGCCAACTTTTGCTTGCCAATGCCTCCTCGTCCATATCTAGAATATTTGATGCCCTGTTTACCTCAGAAATAGATATATAGAGGAAGAGAAAGGGTAGTAGCTAGCGCCCAAAGTGCAGACATAAAGCTACCAAAGTTGATGCTCACCGCTGATTTATTTGGTTCTTGGTTTATATATATATAGTGATAGTGATAGCGCGCCCTATTAGTATAGTAGTACAGTATAATTTATTTTGGCATTCACACATGTATGATGTATCCAATCAATGTGGACCTTCAAGTATTACTTTCTTCATAATGTATACTGTAAATTGTAATAAAAAAATAGTGTATTGCTAACTAACCTTTGTCCTAAAAAATGCAATTCTAGTTATTATACTCTTATTAGTCATACTATCCAGTTTGATCAAGTTTATAAAAAAAGAGCATCAATATTCATACCATTAAATTGGTATATACAATGAATATATGTTCCATGAATGTAATGTTCATTCGGTATATATTTTTGATATTTTTTTACATAAAGTGGATCAAACTCGATGAGATGGTTCTACGTTACCTCGTAGACTTCGTAGTATGCTAGAATTGTAAAAAAATTTTGTGATGGATTAACTTTTAACTATAATAAGTCTATTGGTAAAGTTTCGAACATTTGCTCACACGCCATCGACGGCTAACCTGAAATACCACCTAATATTAGTAACCGTTATTCTTTAAATAATGACGCGTCACATCGGAGACCTAATGCACTTGGAAGGAACCATTTTATTCAGCTAGAGTTCTATAAGGGGGTTATGAAAGGGATGGAACATTGTTTGACAAAACTAAAGGTGGAATTTTCCATGGACAAAAGAAAAAAACAAGTATCTTTTGTTCGTAGCCAATAATACCTAGGAATTGTGTCACATAGCTGCTAGTACACCTCATACAAAACCACTTGACCCTTTTAGCACTAGGCACAAATAGCCTCTATGTATACACCACCACCACTACACTACACTACACTACACACATGGAACGAACTTAATTATTCCTCCTTTTTTTTTTACAACAATTAATAATTATTCCTCCTTGGAAGGCAAAACCGAAACAAACACCACCCAACAAAGATGGCATAGATTTGATCCCATGTCGACATGCTACGTACAGACTGCTGCTTAGCCTTTTGAGCCTACCAAGCATGCAGATGCATATAGGGTCTCAAAAAATAATTTGAGAGTGAGAACACTGGTGAGAACGATAAAGATGATGGAGAACAGCAGCACACGACTTATCCTAGCTATGTTATCATCGATAGATCGATCCACACCTTGATGCATGGTGGCTGTATGAACAGCTAGCATTATATAAGTGGCTTTATCAAATGCTCTGTGACTCTGAAGTAACCTGGAAAAAGAAGTTAAAGCCTTGTGCTTTAAGGCACTGTACGTGTGGCTACCTACTAGTTTCACATCATAGGCAGCGAGCAGCAGATGCAACAAGGATCGATCGACCGTACGGCAGCCATGGCGATCAACCGATCGACAAGATGCATATGTCTATGTCTAGGACCACATGCACATGGAAACAAGAAAGAGATGGATGCAAATAATATTGCGTCCACTCGTGGCAACGGATTGGAATCGCTTCTGCTTTCAGCCTCGCTCTGTGGCACAGGGCAACAAGGAATTATATTGGGATGTGATGATAATGAAAAGGAGAGGAAAAGCAGTTGAAATTTAAAAAGCCTAGCTATAAAATTATGCCCGTCCGTCGATCTATCGTCGAGCACGCGCGCGCGCGGAGACAGATTCATTGATAGGTGGATAGATGGGAATAATGCAGGTGAATGTGATAGATAGGTATACCGTACCATCCTCATTCATTCGTCGTCTCCTTTTTTCTTCTTTTTTGTCGTTGTCGATGATGTTGTGTGTGTGTGAAAATGCTACTACCTCTATTATTGCTCCCATTATCAACTCAAACTAAGCTAAGCATGGATGTGGACCCTCTTTGTGCTGTGAGAAGATTGAAGCGGAAGGCGCTAATATAATCCAAGATGGCGGAAGCATAATATAAACTAGGCTAGCTATGATCGAGGCGTGTCTGGAAAAATAAGGAAATAAACACATCCATATATCTAGGCAGCTCATATCTCTGACGCAACAAAGAAAGCAGCTTATTACTATATTGATTGAACAGGGATCGCCCGATCCCACTAGCTCAGATAAAATCTAGAGCGTCGACGACCGTCCAACCAATATTTAAATTTCATGGAAAGGCAAAGCAACCACATGATACATACTTAATAATTATATATATATATATCTCCCCGATGTACGTATGGGCAATTTGGCGCCATGAGTATGACACACACACTACGTACGGCAACTTGTTGTATGTACGTACAACACTATATATGGCCGGCTAATCTCTCGTGTGTTAAAACTAACCCGACCCGACTTTGTGAGCTACCTAGTGATGAAATGAAAGGCTTTGGACATGGTCGGTACTAATCAAGTCATCAACCGACCGATCATCAACCTTGCATCCGTATAGGAGTACATATGTATATCAAATCATGCTCGATCTTAATCTACTTTGCGTCGGTTCCTCCGGTCCATAGCTCGATCTCGCTGTCGTGGATTGATCAAGATGCCTGCCCGGCCTGCCTCCTCCCGCAGATGCATGTGCGAAAGGTGGGGTCCCCTCGTGCCCCCCTCCTCCCTCCTCACCTAGAAATGCTTCATCAAAGCCGGCCTAGCTAGCCAGACTGCACCTCGGAGACGTAGTCATGGTGGCCGAGAGACCTGTTATGGAGTGGTGGTTGGACTACCGCAAGCGCGTGCCACGGCCGTGGCGCCGGGGATTTGACTCCATGTTCTTCCTGCTTGGGTGGTCGTTATGGAAGGAACGCAATGCGCGCACATTCAATGGAGTCGCCAGGAATGCTATTCAGATGGCAAACGAAGTGTTTGACGAAGCCAAGGTGTGGGTGCTGGCTGGTTACTCTCAGCTTGGGAAACTCTTGTCAAGAGTCTAGTGTCTTGCGTCTGGGGAGCACAACTAGCATCGATGTAGTCCATGATAGTTCTTTGTGTTGGGGTTGGTGTAGTTGGTAACCAGCGGGTTACCATTGTTTGTATCAAACTCTTTCTGCTTAATGATATACGCGCTGTCGGCGTGATTTAAAAAAAGCCGGCCTAGCTAGGCGGCCAAGGACGACCGATATATATGGACGATGGATGGATGTGCCGTATTATTCCGATCTGATGAGCTGATCAGACCTGCCTGCCGCACCAGGCACCTGGGCTAGTACTACTGTATAGTAGCGCTAGATGGCTACAGTAATAGAGAAATTATTCAAGTGTGCCAGGGCACTGTTGGGAGGTCGTCCTACAACCTAGAATACGACACTCTTGGCCTGTACCGTTGCCGTCACGCACAGGTGGTGCTGCAGATAGCTGATGGAGCTGCCGCGTGTACGTCCGCGTCGCCGGGCCCATGCACCACACCCGTCTGTGGTACCAGTGCCATCTCCGTCCTGCGCGGCGAGATATGCCAACTGACGCGGCCACCTTTGTGCTACGTCCTGATGATAATGATATCATCGATTTGTACACAAATGACATATCCATCCCGGTCCCGTCCCGGCCGAGCTGGGCGCGCGCTGCCCACCACACCACAGTACACCACTGATGACAGTGCCATGAATAAGATGGCAACAAAAGGACGTGAGAGAGAGAGGCCGTCGTGCAACCTGGCGGATGAATGGCGTGCAACCACCCCGTGTGTCTGAGTGCCCACCACCACCGGCACCCTCCTCCCCTGCCCGGCGTCCGGTGGCGGTGGCCCATGCCGATGGACCCCCTTTGCGAGGCCGGCCGGCCGTTGTGTCACGCACGCGGCACGCGGTGGCCGCGACTCCGCGCGCGCGCGTGCACTCCACCGAGCACTTGCCTGCTGACCGTCCGTCGTTTTGTTGGTGGAGGTAGCAGAAAAGAGAGAGACGATGGCCGGAGGTGCTCAACAAACCAAATCAAAACCCAACAGTGATCCCTAGCTTCACTCGTGCATCCATGTCCAGCATCATTGCAGGGCTTACTACCTAGCTACGGTCCCGGTAACATCAGATGTTTGTTCTCCACTCATTATGCAAACAAGAAAGGGGACCAGGGGATTGGTGGATCCATCGTTGGGATCAGGTAGCACGCAGCAGGACTAGTCTACTCACTACTCTCCACAATGGGGGGCCGTGTAGGAAAAAGCAATTGAGACGAAAAGGCCAATTCCAAGCCAGCATCATATCATATCCATGAGCATGAGCCAGCCGCACGGAGCTCGTTTCCAGCACCAACAGTGCGCCGCGCCTTTGGCTTGCATGCTTGCTAGTAGGCCTGCCCAGTGGCCACGCCGGTGGTGTGTGTGACCCGTGATGAGAGCACCAGCTGCCTGCCTGCCTGCTGCCGTACGTTTCATTTCGACCCACCGACGACGCCACCGGCAACCACAGGTGGTGCGTGCTTCCGGCATCTTTGCTGTTGCTGCTAGCTGCTCCAATCTCCATGATACCACTTGCTCCAAACACACAGAGACAGTACCACACCACCAATGGTGAATGGTGATGGACCATGCATGTCCATGAGCCACTCAAGGTGCATAAATAAATAAATCATGAATAAAATGTAAGCCTTCCGCTCCGTCACATTGCCTTGTGCAAGTCATTATATCTCGTAGTAGCTTGTCATCAGAATGATGCATGGCCTTATATTTAATTAAGCCAACCAATACTGCCCTATATATTATTATTAATTACATACGGACAAGTATATCTATCCCATATATACGGCCTCGTGTCGCTGCCGAAACAAGGTGCGGGTGCGGTGCGCCAGGACCAGGATCCCGCCACTGTTGCCGTCAGGCAAGCTCTCCAGTCATGGATCACAACTTCACAAGCACACAAACGTCAGGACCTGCTCTATTACAAGTATGCATCTAGTGTAGGAGTAGATACTAGATCATAGATGTGTGTGCTGTGCGCAATTATGCACGCCCGTGTCCCTTTCTTCCCTGGATTTATGCGGCCTTCCATGCCCACCATCAGCGAGCGTCTCTGTAATTGCTGCAAGCATGCAAACGTGACAGGCGAGAAAGAAACACCCGACGAAAGCTCCACAACAAACTCTCTACCATACTGTATGCTAAAAACAACCCACTTGCACCACTGGATACCTGTCAAGAAAAAAAAACAAACACAATTTTAAACCGAGAAAAAAATATCACTGTACACAAAATTGTTTAGCATTCTTCCAAAAACAATAACCGATGAATGAATAAATGCACAACAGTGATGCGTCGTGCGTGCAAGGTTCTCATATTGCAGCAGTAGAACAGGATACAACTGCACAAGAGAACAAGGGAAAAAAGATGGATGCTGAGTGAGGTGGACTGGACTGATGCTGAAGGAAAAATACAGAGACCTAACGCTAACGCAAAAGCAAAATGGCTACGATCGAAAGCGTACGTTTCTCCTTTTTTCTCCGCTGGCAGAAAGGTGCAGGTGCATCATGGCTTCAGCATCCGGCAGCAGCAGACAACAGCAAGACCGACCGGGCGGAATCCCCACACCACACGGCGGTCCTCCACCACCACCACCATCATTCATTCAGATGAGAAGCGACGCAATGCAGCTTGCACCAGTCACTGCCATGGACGCAGATAGATGCCCTTGGCTCCAGCTGCTGCTGCTGTTCACAGGTACAAGAAATACACCGATGGTTAGACTGGTGGTGGTGGGCAATCAGCGTCATCATCTTGTTCCACGACGGAAAAGAGCTCATTACCTGTTTATCTGCAACAAAACTTGGCCTCTGCTGCACTACAACTTGATTTTTGCAGGTAGCTAGTAGGCCTTATTTCCTGTCAAAGTAAAGTTAGACCATCCCTTTTTTTTTTATTTTTGGCACCCGAATAAAGTTAGTCTATCTTTACTACTGCATTCCGTAATCGATCCGCAGCCAGCACAATCTTTATACCCTATGAATAAGATAAAGCAGCTAATACTCCAATCTATAAGATATAGGGATATGATTGCTCCAGCACCAGTGTGCCCCCGCAAAATATGCACACATTGAAGGAACAAACTATGTAACCCATAGATTAAGATTAAGAAGCTATCTCAAAAGGTTACCTCAGTGGATTGACCCGGTGGGTTTGGTGGTGAGCAAAAGATGGAATGATTCATCTCCCTCTCCAGATGCCCGGCCTCTGCTGATTGACATGGAATAAAATCGTTTCTTTCAGTAATGGGCTCCAAGAATAATGTCTTTACTTGTCAACATGACAGGGATAAAGAAAGATGAGGAAAACTTGCAAACACTACCAATGGATTGGGTAAAGAGGGACAAGCAGGCAGGCAGGCAGCCCGATTGTAGGCCCAGATTGCGAAATCTGAACCTAACAAATCACACATGGCTACGCCACGGTGGACCCCTACTCCATGGATAGAATAAGCACAACATTACTTTCTTCAGATGAGACGAGTATAAAAATGACTTGCTGCTGGAGGAGTTGGAAGAAACCAGACTCTAGGGTGACGCTGATACATACATAGTCCAAATTCTTGTCCGGGTGGACAGATTGCGATGGCTGAGCAAGCTCAGATGTTCAAATCAGGACTGTTTCACCCGCTAAGTGCCAATTTGATCATTCAAGCAAGCCAAAGAGAAACGGTTGCACAGCCTGAATGAGGTGGTAGCTCTTTCCTCCAAATGGATAGACATTAGGTGAACAATGGCAGAAACAACAGTGATCTGGGCTGGCTAGACCTACTTGTGATATTCAACCATCTAAGAGACGTATAACAATGAGATTCATGGGGATCAACTGACTTCCTTTAGAGCTTGAGAAACTATTACTTAAGAGCAGGAAAAAAAAACCAACAAAAAAGTTAACAGACGCCCAGCAAAAATCAAAAGGATAATGATGTTCTAGCAATAAGCTGCAAGAAGCCAGAAACCCACCGGCATAAAATTAGATTTAGGTCTAAATCAGGTGGTAAGTATGGGAATCGAAGTGAAGGGCAAGTAAAGATAATGGTAGCTTCCTAAAGTCAAGGCAGGGTCCAGGAAAGGGACACCAAAACCAACCAGAGAAGCCGGTTCCGAAGCAGCGATAACCCTTGTGATTTTGTGGAAATTGCCAACCTCGAAGACAGGCCCCAGCCACACACAAAAGTTGTTTATCAGATGGGTAATGCTACCCAAGGACAATGACATGCAAGCAAAGAATGGTGTACAAGGAAGACGCATCAACATGGAAATCCAGATGGGTCACTCACTAGGGGCCAGACGGTGACTGGAGGAGCAAAGTAAAAGCATGTGCTCTTGGTGGCCAATAATAGAGCCAACAAATTTAAGAGCCGACGATGCAAGGTCCACAATGTAAGTTGTGGAAGTAACAGCAAACAGAAAGGCTACCAAAGAGGCAGGCATAAATGCTTACCAGAAGGAAAAAAAGCAGGATACAAAAAGGTCGTCTAGTCTCCATCCTTTGTTCGGATGACTTCAGGATAGGCTTGCCTAAACTATCAGCCACTAACTCCCATCAAAATCTAGCTTTTAGTGCATCTGACCAGGCTCATGACCACTACTGTGGGTGCTCTCTTGGTGTCTGCAGAACCTGGTCCCAATCGGCAATCGCTGCACCCCGTATATGCTCCTCACTTTCATGGGCTATAATCGAGCAGCAGCCAGTTGGCATGATTTCACCACAATGTGTCCACACCATCCATAATTTTGTCGGTTGATCTTTACTTGGTATATGCTCATCTGATTATTCCAACAAATCCCAATGAAAGCTCAGTTTAGCGTTGTAGTTAAGTCGAGAACATCGGCGATGCATGATGCATCTCCCCACCAAGGCATACCTTGTGCATTGTGGACAGCCATTTCGGTACAGAAATCAAAACATATACAAGATACTGAGGGAGGTACGATTGAAAAGGGTTCAAACCTGTGCCTATCAGTAGCTAGTTGTGGGGTTGGGATAACCATTGCTAACACTTTTCCCAATTTAGAATCTGATCCCAGATCAACAGCACTGAGTGCCCCCATCCCATTGATCATTATTCAGCAAAGCAACAATGTAACCCACAAGCTTCCAGAGAGAGGATGGCATCAGTCTGTCAGCACTAAATCATAAAGTTTCTTTATTTATTTGATAACTGCTGAGTTTATCAATTTTGACACAAAGCAGTACCTTCACCAAAAGAAACAATAGTACAAAATGCCTGCCACTGCCATGAAATAGCCAGACAATTGGTAGAATCAACACATGCTAACAAATCTCGACTCTTGGATTGCTAGATTCCATGGACAACCATGATGATAAAGTTTACTTCAAGAATGATTGCTATGATACAAGTTCTAGAAAATAGCATGAAACAATTAGGTCGTATACCTGTTCCTGATGGATACAGATCACATAATAATTCATTGGCAAGCATTTGTCAAATTTGACCCTATTGTGATTCCCTCTGCCCAGCTGTTACTAGTGCATCACAAAGAAGTGGGGCTAATAATCCCAGGTGCACAAGTCTTTGGTAACAAAAACAGGAATCTGCAACACGAATTTGACGATTGTATAGGATGCAAATGCTGCAGGAAAAAATCTGAGTGAACACATCGCGAACCATAATGGGGTCTATGGTAGGAAAAGTAGATATGTATGCATCAGCTGAAGAACATTATTGGCATTTACATTTCAACTTCACTTATTCTGCACAAAATATCTAGTACAAAAAGTATCAAAACACCAGGAATGCAAGGACACATGCGCTAGACTGGCAACAGAAGATGATGATTGTAGTACAGACACATATTACTGTCAGTGCAATGATAATCCAGGAGCACACAGGAATCAAATGGACCTTCCATACTGGACCAGATGGAGTGTTGGTCCACAGCAATAGGGTCTATAAATCATTGATGATCTGAATACAAGGCTCGTAATACAACACAATCAATGGCAAGGAAGGGAAGTCAAGAATTCTCATTTTCGTTCATCCGACAACAATGTGCCGTAGGCATGTGATGGGTCTGGAACATAGGTAGTTGAAAGTTAAGCTACGTTTGAAGCTATCTAAAATGCTAATGTTCTACAACAGCTGTCTAAAATTATAACTAACATGTAAACTTTAAAGTTTTTTGGCAACCATTAACATATGTGCCCATATTGTTGTCAAATATTTGAAAAAGGGAATGCATGTCTAGCATTTGAGCACAAGCACAAACACTCTTATCCATCCTCTATGCTTAATTCAACAATGACCAAGTAGACAAGACAACTCAGTATTCAAAACATGAGGATGCTGACAATGTTTCAAATTTTTAATCAAGTTCACATCTCAAACATGGAACTACATGAAACAGATCCTAGTAATCCAAAAATAGGTGAAGTGTGATCATCCAACGGACATCACTGAAGTAGCTAAGTAACATAAGCATGAAGAAACAATTAGAAATCATGAACATAGAAAACTTGGCACTGTCAACAAATTCAGAAGATAGGATACCATTGGATTTGCTAGATGGAAGAAAAAGCTTCAGCTACTGGCATTTGGAGCAACTATAGATGCTTTCTGTAAGGTTGTATTGGATATATTAGCGCTCAACAGTATGATAGTGGAGATACAAGTTCACCACTGCCAAAATCGCCGCCAATACCATCGTTGCAGAACCAGGCGCTCCTGCCTATGCCTAAGCAAGTCTAAAACGTTGCCTTTCTTCCTTTGTGCCTCACTCATAAACAACCACACACCTCCAACACTCGCAAACGCCAGCCTTTTACACGGCCTTGCCCCAATCAGTGGTTGTTCATCCTCCCCAAGTGACCATAGACGGAGGCCATGTTGACCAATGCACAAGGATTTGAGGGATCAGTTTGGGAGCAAGTTGACAAAGCCAATGATCCAAAATGCACAGCAGAATTTTCAAATCTAGATCAAGGTCAGGTATGGTGACATTGACATAGTGTGTTGGCCCCTTCACCCATTTCGGTTGGGACACATGAAACACCAGATAAACTTGATTGAGGATCATATGCCACTGCATTAATTTTGCTGATGACAGGAAAAGGACCAAAATAACGAAATGAGAGCTCATAGTTGGATTGAACACTGCAGAGTTCTGAGCATATGACTGAAATTTGACAAACACCAACCAGATCACCAGCCTTGAAGCTACATTCAGATCGTACCTTAGGTGCCTAAGGTATGAAGCTCTGCTGTGCGCGTTCAAGATGTTGCCTGACCAGTGCCTGACTGTCTGCATGAGTTGGCGCTCCTCCAACCATTCTTGAAGTTTTGGAACACTAAACAGGGACAACATTAATGCAAAAATGTCAAGGAGAGTGTCAATATAGTACCTCAAAAGGAGGCTTCCTACCAAATACCAATACTCAGCAAGATAGAGCCACTTCCCGTCTTGCCCTACTGTTTTGACAAGCATGTACAAAGCATCTGAGATATGTCTTAACACGCTGGTTTACCCTTTCAGTCCGCCCATCAGACTGGGGATGATAGGAACTGCTCATACTCAGTTGTATGCCTGCCAAATTGAAGAGGGCTTGTCAAAGGTTACTAGTGAAAATACAGTCCCTGTCCGAGATAATGGTTTGGGGGAATCCCTTGATGCTTATAGACATTCAGCATGTAGGTTTGAGCAACAGTCCTAGCTATAAATAGATGGGTCTGGTAGAAAATTGGCAAATTTAGAGAGTTTGTTGACTATCACCAAGATCCATTGTGACTACTTGCCAAGAATGTTCAAGTACAGGCACGGCGACAGCAACCCTGGATACTTCACATGCTCTAGTTTAGCTTGTTGACAGACACCATGTGACGAAATCATGGACTGCTTCATTTGTGGCCAAGCAAACATTGCCTTTAATCTTCTGTAAGTCACTGGAAAACCAGAGTGGCCTCCCAAAGGACTGGCATGGAGAGCAGAAATGAGCTTGAGCCGTAGTGCACTATTGGCACCAATCTTGAGTTAGCAAGGATTTGAACTGTGGCAGGATCAGTAGAGTAACCCAGGATAACCTCTTCCAATCAAACAGTTGTGCTGACAGAGAGAGCTGGCGGTTGTTAACCTTTGACCAACAATTAATTTTAAAATTTGTAGATTACACCATACAAATTTGGTATTATTGGATTCATATTTGAAATTTTGAAAACACTTCCATATGTCAAACTCAATACTCACGAATATTATAATATATGAGAAATTAATGGTCAAGTCACGATGTTGAGACCATGCTGGGTCAAACCGCGCCTTACAAAAATAAAATATGAGAGTATGCTACCGTTTAAAATGAACATCTGATTGTATTATTTATCAGAACGGTTCAAGCCAAGAGAAGCAAACCACATGTTGTGATAGTAGCATTGTTTTGGGATATAAGCTGCATAAAGGAGCTAATCCTAGAACATTCCTAAGTCAATCATATGGTGCCCTAGGATCAAAGCCTTGTGGGAAACTGAGAATAAAGATGTGATTTCTGGTACAAGAATTATTTTTGCCTAATTTGCAGAGCTGCCACTTCACTTCTCAGATGGCTTCACATTTGAAGATGAGACACTGGCTTTTTCAATTCTTTAGTTATCTTTAGCTACTGAGCTGAGAGAAACAGCAACTGTACACAGGATTTAAATTATAGTTGCATGTGCAATGAGCTGACCTGTATTTCAACAAAACACATGCACCAACTATAGTTTGTCTCCTGATCAGTAAATCCAAACTCCAATTATACTGCCAGCATGTTTTCTGAGTTGGAGCATGGTCGGCCAATCAAAGATGCAAACCGATCATGGAATTTCAGCAAAGGACACTTATCAATAAGGTTGCTGTTTTCATAAGCCTCCTTGAGGAAGATTGTGCTTCTTGCTCCCTTGTTAGTGATGTAGAAGATGCCATGATTTTTCACCAAACAAAGAAGTAACTTGCATGGAAGCCTGTACTCGTTGTGAAATATGTCTAGCTTATCAGATGTCAACCGCCTCTCCATTGTCAAGCTCAAAATCTCATGCAGAACAGCAATGGCACGCTTTTCGCCTGTGGTGTTGCAGACTCGACTTCGCCTAGCATTCAAATAAGGTGAAGGAAACGCCATCTTCTGCCATCTGACAACCTCCTCAAGGTACTTCGGGTTTGGCCTAAATCCTGCTGGATACTTCAACTTGAAAGCAAAAGGACCCAAGACATTTCCATCTTTAGGAATCCCTCTACAGCCTATCTGGAAACCCTCAAAATTCATTTTTCTTCTCGTATTGTGACTGCTAGTGAAGAGTCCCAATTCTCCAGACACAAATGGTCCACTCCCTTCACGTCACGGATTGAAAAAAAATCAGGGTACCTTGGAATCAAGTTGCTCTTGAAGTTCTTAGGTAAGCCCAGTTCAGACTGGATTAGTTCAATCTTCTCCAGAGGAATCTGGCAGTCCATCGACATCATCAGTAACTTCCTAAGGTTTCTCACCAAGATTGGCTCCATTAGCTCTCGCGCTTCAGCCTCTTCACTGGATATCTTTCTGGCCTTCTCCGTAAGTGTGACAGAAATGGGCTCTCGGGAAGCACTTCCACCAAAGACATGGAAGATATTGGGGTGGCGCTCAATAAGTGAAAGAAAGTTCCATTTTTGGACAAAGCCAACCTCCTTTTCAAGGTCACGTACAAGTAGTGACCCTGTCTTTTGTGCCAAAATGAGGTCACGCAGATGAAGGAGAAGAGCAGGCTTCTTTTGAAGATCCATGGCCTTGTCAAGACCAGGTTCACGGTGATATAACTTCTTCTTGGGTCGGCGTCCATGGCCAGCTGAGAATGAGGACATAGCATTCAGTTGTATAAAGGGAAGAGTTCTGGGAATCAAATATACATGCCATCCCAATCTTCTTTCCATCATTTATGAAATGAATACCAAGCTATGTAGTCACACCAGATCCAAGCATTCAGAAGTGCATATAAAGAAGCAGCACGTTGCAATTTAAATTCTGCAAAAAAAAAAAAAAAAAAAAAAAAAAAAAAACCATATTCTCAGCCATGTCAATAGCTTATTATTTGCATCTCAGGAATCAAACTGCACAGGGGACATCTCTAAGGTAAAAGAGGTCACTGCTTGCTGTCAACACATTCATAATAACAACTCTCTCCAAATAAAGCACAAAGTGAAGTTCAGGTTGGAGAATCCTCGGTCAACAAAGGGAAATTTGAGCCTGTGTGGCAAGATGGTGAGAATTTCAGTCTTTTTTAGGGGATTGGTCCAACACTTTAGTTCCAATGTGAAGTGTGCTCCATAGACTTCATATTGAACTCACTAGCGACAGTGACAGCACTAGCGAATATGCTCGCCTAGGACCAAGATCTAAGTGCTTAAACCACTTAAACTAGGACACATTACCATAGTTAATTGTACTCCTTCCGTTCCAAACTATAAGACATTTTGGCTTTTCTAGATCCATTGGCTTTACTTATGTATCTAGACATAGTTTATATCTGAGTACATTACGGGTGTGTTTGTTTCGTTTCCTAGATGAGCCTGGCTTAGCCAGGCTAGCTCAAGCCAGGCTCTAGCAAGCGAGGACCAGTGTGTTTGGTTCCTTGTGTTGTCTAAGTCTGACTAACTCTAGAGTGTTGTTTGGTTTATTTTGATACAGTCACCTCTTCTCCAAATCGGTAAGGTTACCACCTTTGAGTCATTTAGTCGAACAAGTGGTGGGCTTCCTGATCTAGCTTGGGAGTGGTGGCCACAAGGTAGCAGCAAGGCGAGCATGGCAGACACCGAGGCACAGCAGCCACGACGGGCAGCAGTGCTTGCAAGGCGAGCACAGCGATGAACGCCATGGGTACCATGGGACGACCATCTCCTTTGAATGAACACCATGGGCACCATCACCATGGGCACGACCATGGGTGTAAATTGATGCAAATCCGTGTAAATTGATGCAAATTGCAGCTGTGGCTACCAATCGATACAAATCGCGGAAGAAAATTGCTCCCAGTACAAGCAGACGGACGAGGAAGCAAATTGCTCCACCGCTGACTGATGTACGCCGACACCACGAACCACACACGCACGCACTCCAGCTGCCATGGAGGGAGCCAGGGAGGGATCCATGAACCACACACGCACACACTCCAGCAAGCAGAGTCGTAGAGAGGAATCCATTACCAAATGGATGACGACGAACTCCAGTGGAGGAGATGGCCCAGATGCGTAGGAGCAGCCGCCTCCCACAGGAAGTCCGCCCCCGCCACAAGACAGAGAAACGGAGGAGCAGCAGCCACCAATCCGCGGACTGGCTCCTCGGCTCGCTCCGACGCCTACGCCGCCCTCGCAGCACCAGCTCCACGGCAGCGTGGGAGGTGCTCGACGGCTGCTCGTTCCGTGTCGCCGCGCTCGACCTCCTGCCGGGCTCCCAAATCCGCCGAGGACAGAGCTCCCCAATTCCCAGTCGGTGAGAGCGAGCGACCGTCGGGGACAGCTCGTTCCTAGGCAGCAAGAAGCGGAAGCGGGGAGGATGGGGAGGTTGCGGTCTCGCGGAGGAAGAGGAGCGCGCACCGGCACGGCGGCACGCGAGCTGCGCGGTAGTGCCTGTTCATCGCGCGGAGGTGAGGGCACACTAGCGCAAGGCTGGCCCAAGCCTGGCTACGATAGAACGGCCTGGGTAGCCTGGTTAACTGTGTACGGTTGCATAAGTTGGGCCAGGCTCCAACTCCAGTTCAGGCAACCAAACAGCGATTTCTTGGCCCATCCTACCTGTCCAAGCATACCAAACATATCCTACTCCCTCCGTCCCAAAATAAACAAATTTGACTCGATTTGTAAAAAATACGTAGAAGATTTAAATCTCCAAATAAATTTGTTAAAAACTAGATCAAAAGATCTTTCTAATGATACTAATTATGTAATATAAATATTAATCCTATTTTAAAATATAATTGTCGGTAGATGTTTAGGAAAAGCGAAAAACGTCATTTATTTTGGGGACGGAGGAAAGTACGCATCTAGAAAAACCAAAGCCTCCTTCCTATCTTCTTCTGTCCTATAGTTGAAAACTTTTGACCTCACCAAGCGTTGAAGCCTCACGCGACGTGCGAACCGAGCCTCACGAAGCCTCCCCGTTCGATGCTCGACAACGCCCCGCTGCCGGCAACCGCGCGTGCAGTCAAAGGCAGTTTACAAGGACGCCGTCGGTCTCATCGGACCTCAGCCACGATCTCTTCCCATCCAATCACGCCCACTGCTCTCGCACATCGCCTGCAAGATCCTTCGCCCGAGCAGTTCCTCCACGGCCGGCCTGCTCCGCCCGATCCCCCACCCGACCAGATCGGGCACGGCCCAGCCTGCTTCGCCGGACGCCGCTGGACGCCGCCGCACCAGTCATCGTGCCTCCACTCCGTCCGACTCAACCCCAGCCCCGCACGCCCAGTCGGTTGGAGATCGGTACTTGCGGCCGAGGTCGTCGGCAGGTACGTCGTTCTCCAGGAGAACCCCTCGCCGCTCGGTCTGCTGTTGTCACCAATGCAATAACACGTGCATATGAGATTTTGGGACCTGGTAGCTGCCGATGACGTTGACGACGAAGATATTGGCGGCGGCGATGAGCCAGCGTGGCCTATCGAGTGTGATGAGGATGTTGTCGTCGACGGCGTTGCCGAAGATGTGTAGTAGCCAACGAACGCGACTGGAGGTTGCAAAGACGTGAGCAAGCCAGCTGCTAGCGTATTATTTAATCGGCTAATACTTTGTTGATGTCATGCATGCATCATCCATGGATCATCCTGGTCTATTTGTGATGCTCTTCCATGTACCATATCGTAGTGCTTTATTAGAATATCTTATTTATGTTGCTTCAGTTTTCTTATGACAAATAAAATATAATTATTTTATCTTGGTTTCTAATCTCCTACGTTCGGCACGCCACCGAGTGTCCGACTAATATCGCGCCGGGGCGGACCATGTAGGCAGGGAGGAAGAGCGCGTAAATACTAATCGCGATCACGCCTTGTCTACCACGCGGAGCGGAGCAATCCGCTGGAGGATCTGCCACTGCGCCAAGAATAAGAAGCAAATACGTACCTACGCGACCATATGTTCTTATGTCGCCTGTTCTGCTTTTTAATTGCTTATTCATTCGTCTGGATGTGTTTGTGCTCCCTAAACACAAAACAAATAATCATCTTCCGAGTTAACCTAGCCCATATTTAGATGATTAATAATTCTCAATGCAGGTACCTAACAATGGCTACACCGACAAATAATACACGTCAAGAGCAAAGCGACATGACTACGCCGACAAATAATAAACGTCAAGTGCAAAGCGACATGACTACGCCGAGAAACACACACGCGCGCGTTTAAAAAGCGATATCACTAATGTTACAAGTAAGCTTATGGTTATATGGTACAATTTATAGTACACCGTATTTATCCACTACTTCTATATCATTTTCCTCCGACCGCCTCCCTTTAGATGAGGGCTCGTGAATAAGGGACATAAGGAACTGTAGTGGATAAAAAATAAATGTAGACTCCCTCATTGCAGGACATGTACCACGCTATTCCCTATTTTTTTTTGTTGTCGGGCCTGCTACAAGACCCGACCTTGACTATGAGCGCCATTGTAATACAATGTTCTTGGTTTAAGGGTTCTCATTTGAGCCATGTGGGTGTGGGCGATGCTCTAACAAAATGACAAGTGTTGATGAAAGTAAATACGAATCATTTGATTAGATGTAATCTGAAGCGATTCGAATCTAAAGCAATAAAAGTAGTTTCAAAGTTTTAAGTATTAGATGGTTCATGTAACAAAAAAATCTTACATGTCTTCTTATATCCGGTTGCAAATTTAAGCTTTTCCAAAAATTAAAACCGTAAGCGTTAGCACGGGCATTATACTAGTAATCTGTAATGGAGGGAGTAGCAAATAAAATGTGCAAGATCTAGACTAAATCTCAATTGTAGCTTAATTGGACAACACAGTTGATAAAAGCTCCAAGAGGCTACAAAAGAAATGTCTAACTAGTGCCCAGGATCAGCAATCACAAAAAGCATTTGCTCAGTTGGTATACATAGCCTATGATCCAAGGACAGACCCAGTAAAGGACATGGGTGTTTATCAGGCCTTAGATAATTTTGCTATACAAAAATCGCAATTGAGCAACTATACAAAAATCGAACTCATTAATTAATCATTTGAAGATTTTTTTTTTTTGATCGGGCAGAACCGGAGAATTGATTAGGTCATGGGGAGTTTACCGGGCCTCGGGCGACGAGTGTCGTCGCGGCCCGCCATCGCACACCCTGCCCACGCCGCGACTGAAATGTTGTGTCACCGGGGCGATGGAGCTGCCCTAGGGGCGTGGTGGGGCGGCCGCCCGGTTACGGTGGCGCGGGACTCAGACCCCCCTCTTCTTCGCTGTCTCGGGCAGTCGGCCGCCGAGGACGCCGAGCGAGCCTCCTCTGCGGCTGCGCTTCGACGATGAACGAGCAGAGGCAGAGCGCAGAGCCTCTGTGGCTACGACGACGAACCACCAGCCAGCCCGGTCGCGGACAGACACCCCGCTTCCGACCGTGGAGCAGAGCAACGGACGACCTCTAGCGGCACGGGGCGTTGCGGACGGCGGCGGCCGCCGATTGCTAGGGTGAGGTTGAGGCGGCCGGCGTGGAGGTCCGGAAAAGAACAGCGGCCGAACCCACTCGCATTCGTGGGAGTCGAGGTCGGCCCAAGGGGACAGGGAGTCTGCCAAGTCCGGGCCGGTTGGGAGTAACAAATTTCCAGCCCACTTCGAATTAGGCCAGCAGAATTTGCAAATTTAGTGTGTTGGCCCCTTCGCCAATTTCGGTTGGGACACTTGCTCAAAAAAAATTGATTGGGACACATGAAACACCAGATAAACTTGATTGAGGATCATATGCCACTTGCATTAATTTTGCTGATGACAGGAAAAAGGCCCAAAATAACGAAATGAGAGCTCATAGTTGGATTGAACAATGCAGAGTTCTCGAGCATATGACTGAAATTTGACAAACACCAACCGTATCACCGGCCTTGAAGCTACATTCAGATCATACCTTAGGTGCCTAAAGTATGAAGTGTTGTTGTGCGCGTTCAAGATGTTACCCGACCAGTGCGTGACTGACTGCATGAGTTGGCGCTCCTCCAACCATTCTTGTAGTTTTGGAACACTAAACATGGACAACATTAATGCAAAAATATCAAGGAGAGTGTCAATATAGTACTTCAAAAGGGAGACCTCCTCAATGAAGAATGGAAGCATGTAGTATACCAAATACCAATACTCAACAAGATAGAGCCACTTCCCATTTTGCCCTACTGTTTTGACAAGCACGTACAAAGCATGTGAGATATGTCTTAACACGCCGGTTTACCCTTTCAGTCTGCCCATTAGACTGGGGATGATTGCATGCTTTCCACAACTAAGTGGAGTGTCTGCATGGAACCTCGTCGAGATGGGATGACGCTGGGGAGGGAGGGGAGCTATGCAGTAGGGAAGGGGAATAGGTGTCACGAGGAGGGAAGCTACACCTTCGTGTGACTAATGGATACAAGGGCCTTGATGTGAAGGTCGATAGGGTCAACGACCATGGTGTTGTGTCGGTCTCTCTCTTCTCCTACCTTTCCCCTTTAGGTGAGCTTGTCATGGATTTGTATTTGTGTCATATGTTGCAAGCCATGTTGGATCCTCTTCTTATTGTGTGCACTTCGATGTGGTTGTGATATGTGTGGCCTTTGTTTCCTCACCCCAATCCAATGAGAGAGGTGCAGATCTGATGCAACTTGACGAACAACAAGGAGGGTATCCAAGCACTGAACCCATGGAAACATCATGGAGTTGGATTCCCCCAATCTCGAGGACTCATGCTCAGAGTGATGATTGAGGGCAACAGTGAAGGCCTCGGCGGGCCTTGTAGACATGATCATTGTTTTTTTTTTTAAATTTTAGGAAAAAGCATATGAGGGCAAGAAACCCGCCTTTTGTTAATGACATTAAATAGTTTTCAAGGGTAGAGGCCGATGATGCCTATGTCTTTGAAGTTCACCATGAACGACATCTAATAACCTTTTAATAATATAGGATTCTTCAAGCCAATTTTTTTACTTTCCATAGTCTCTGGAACTTGTGCTTGTATATACAAGTTAGAATAATGCACACCCAGTGACAATACAGAGTTCTATTCCAAAACATATTACAATACATGATATGATCTAGGAATAAATCTTCGAGCAACAAATTGTTCATGTGACCATGCAACATGTATGTTATAATCGTTGTATTATTGTAACCTGCGAACATGTTTGCTAGTCTAATATTAAAAGTACAAGAGTGTTTCCAGGGTACTTCACTTTTTTTTCCACGGGCAAAAAGTGTTCCCAAGTTAAATTGAACTGTATAGTGTGATAAATCTCTATATATTGCTCTTGTATGATATGGAACTTGGTTCCAAAACTAGTTATAATGTTTGATCTGCAAGTTTTCGGCTAATTAATTGTGTTTCCTGTTGTAACGTATAGACATGTTAAGTTCTCATCACCATTCATATAAAAATCGGTGAGTACTTCAACAATCTCACAAAGGAGAGAGAAAGAGAAAAAAAAAAACAAATGATTTGCATAAGAGTAAGTACACCATAAGTACATATGTAATGGTAATAGCTACTATTAGCTATATAGTCAGCTTATATGGATGTGAGAGACAAAAAAAAAAAAAACTATTTTACACTACCGAACCCGCTTTTCCTCTCATATGTTATTGAGCTACGTGAATTAGATCAACTATTTACTCATCGCTAGTGACTACTTTCTCTTCTACTTTTTTTTTTTACACATCAGATCTAGCTAAATAGCTAGTTGTTGTGGATGCCAAGGGTGGAGCTACAGTAACCACACGGTGCGGGCGCACCCATAGAAAAATGGAAAACGGTGTTTTTTTATTCAATTTTTCACCATACATGCACCCACAAAATTTAAATCATTGCACCAATAATACAAACGCACCTCCTCAAATTTACTCTAGCTTTGACACTAGTGGATCCCGTTTGGCGGAGTGTAAAATTGGTGAGGGCAATTCCATGCAAATGTCGGTCGGCAAGGACAAAAAAAAAAAAAAAGTAACGCAGCTGGCAAGAAACGTCGCCCAGGTGGCAAAGAACGAAAAAAAAAAAAAATAAAAATAAAAAAAACGCACGGCAAAGAACGAAAAAGAAAAAAAAATAAAAATAAAAAAAAAAGCGCGCCAGGTAGGGGTCGAACCTACGGCCTTCTGCTTAGGAAACAGACGCTCTATCCACTGAGCTACAGGCGCTTGATGCTGGTTAAGGTTATCCAAGTCTCTGAAATTAGTATTTTTACAACAGCGATTCAGCCACCTATGGCAATGTGGCATAGATAGGCCACCAAAACTACATGTACGCATGTAGTTTTTTTTTTTTAATGTACACATGTAGTTTTTTTTTTTAATGAATCACAATAGGGCTGGAGGCCACCAAAGACCCTACAAACTGGGTGCATGTACACATTTAGTTTTTTTTTAGTGAACCATAAAAGTGCACGGTAAATTACAAAACTGATTGTGTGTATTTCAATGGTTCATAAGTGGAATGAAATGCTTATCCCTCTTTTGAGTTGACCTCCTGTATGAAGTTGTGCTTGTACTAGTTGATACGCACACTAACATTCCTACGAGTGACCTACGAGGTTCGGGAAGGGGAGGGAGATGGGGAACCATCCTCCACACCTTCTCTACCTAACTTTCCTACCACTATGTCCACCTCCCACGGTTCCACCCCTGCGTCCTTCTTCCCTAACATTGTTACGTACGCGTCTCTCATAGCCCACTACTAGCTCTTTGTATTAGTTTTCGTCTAATGTGTGGTGCTGGCAGTGTCCTTGTCACCTCGACTCTCTCCTCTTCCTTTTGATTGATGAGTCACCATAAGAGCATTAGTGCTGCAATGGAAGCTAGTGCTCACGTGCAAAGCTAGATTTTCTATTTGAGAAGTTTGTTAGCCTGTTCTTTAAGCTCATACAAAAATACTAAGGGCACGTTTAGTTCCCACCCCAATTTTTTTTCACCTATGAAATTAAATGTTTGACCCATATGCATGGAGTATTAAATATAGTACAGAAATTAGTTACACAGATTGCGATAAATTTGCAAGACAAATTTTTTGAGCCTAATTAGTCTGCGATTAGACAATATTGTGCTACAGTAAACATGTGCTAATGGCATGCTACCAGAGCATGCTTATTTGGCTAACATCCAATGTGTAATTTGTCATTAGCACATGTGACAGGCTTAAATAAAATCTTGTCATGATTTTGGAGGCTACAAGAGTTTATCAAATAAACATGCCACAGTGACAGGTCATACATCACAATTATCTTCTATAGTTAAGTCCAGGTGATTAACAACCTATTTCAATGTTGAAAATAAAAACTACTAGAGCTCATGCTTTGGTGGCCTATTATATATCAGGCTTGAACACTACAAATAAATAATGACAAGCTTTCATTAAACTTTTTTTTACGACACTAGAGGGCCCTACATACAAGGATTAAAGATTAAAGAGTTAAAGGGACTACAAAACCGGAGCCACAACAAATTAGGAAACAAAGAAGGAAAGAAAAAAAAATAGAAGAAAAAAGAGTAGTTACAACAAATTTTGGATCCATGAATCAAAGGTTACTACGAATCTTGTCTTCACTCTCACAGAGAGGATCATTAATTCTTTAGTGAAGTAGCCTTAGCTCTTCCTGGGTGAAATGGCTTCCCTTAAAGATGAAATTTCATTAGACTTCGCATACAATTAGAAACACACATATATATATATCTTGGTCTTCAGATTACTGAAGAAAAAAAAAAACATAGATACAACAGTACAAGTCTAAAACTTTAGATACAAACTCATTTGGCTAGAAACATTTTACTCGAGTCTCAAACTTTAGATACAAACTTATATACCCAGCTGATCAGAAACAGCTTTAGCATAATATCGGAAAGCATCACAAGCAATCAAGTATAAGTTTAAGATTCTTCTCCTGAATCCCAAGGGGTTAGTCCCAATAACGCGATCAACATTTTAGGTGGCCTTGAGCATAACTGTGGGGGATCGATAGTTCGGATACCCATGAGCGAGCCCTTGTCACGGGCAAGACCACGAACGAGACATCCTGCCGTGGTTTGTGAGGGTCCTCGCCACGCATGAGCTCTCCACGTAAGGACAGATCTCCGCCTCGCCGGGCTCGCCGATGAGCTCCTCGGCGAAGACCCATCATTCCGCACCACCTCGAGATCCCCGGCACGCGAGCCCGTCCGTCTCCGGCGCGCCAAGACCTCGTCCCCGACCTCTTTCCGCCTCGTTCGAGCTCCCCGCAGCAAGCACTGTAGAGACGGCTGCGGAAGAGCTCGACCGCCTGCCTTCCCGAAGAAGCCTGCGGGTACGGGAGTTGGTCAACAACTCTCTGACAAACTCAACCACTCCCTGACGGACGCTGTAGCCACGAAGAGCTACAGCTACGGGGAGAGGTCATTCGACCGCCTCGCCATACCCCGTCGGCTCCAACAACTCCGCCACAGTGTTGGGCAGGTACATACGGGGTACGACTTCCCATCGACGGTATGGGCACGCCCATGCCGAGAAGACGTCTTCCAACTGTGATTAGAGACAGGGCGACGCCTGACCGCTGCCCAAACCCCGATTCCCGTGTACGGCGACGACCAATTTCAGCATCCAAAGCACCCAGGAGCTCGAAGGAAGCTCTCGTCCGCGCCGCGAGCTCATCTAAGAGCTCTTTTCTTGCATCCAACACTCTGAACATGTATTTTTCACTTTCCTTGAGTCCTCAACTCAATGAGAGCTCTCGAGCCTCGCCCCTTGCGACTATAAAAGGGGAGGCAGCCCTCTGGTTGAGGCAGGGTTGAAGATTTTGACACCCAGCACCCACACTCATACACTCGATGTTGGCACTAGCCTCAATCACAGAGACTTGGGAGCCCCCTCCCTCTCTCGACCCCTTGTACTAGCCCGGTATGAGCATTTGAGCTCGGATAGTGATCACACCGACTAGGGAGCGCGATTTGCCCCGAACCAAAGATAAATCTCGTGTCATTGTCTCTAGAGCTAGGCCATTGAAGCACGCGACAGCCAGGACATTCTTGTGGACGGTGGTATTAGACCACGGCGCGGTTGGCGCGCCCGGTAGGGGCGGCGCTAGTGCGACATTTTCTCCACTCAAAGGGCTTCCTCCGCCTCGACGGACGGCCGCAGCGCTAGCGATGCGCTTCGGCACCATCGACTTCTCCGGTGCCGTGCCGGAGGAGTCCCTCACCGGCCTATTTTCACCCGCCCAATGCGGCGTGAGGACATTCCCGGCCGCCTCCGGGGCGTCACCGACTCCCCGACGCGCGCATGGGGCGAGGTTCGATTTCGCGCCGGTCGGCCCCCATCCGCGCCGCCCAGATCGCTTCTTCGTCGTCAGGACTGCTCCCCGAACATCCCGGGGCTGAGCCTCGCGCAGCTCGCTTCGCGATGTGACCTTCTCCCACCGCCAACGCCGCCCTGACACGGCCGGAGAGGAGGCGTTGTCGGTCGACGAAGTTCACGATAGCCTATGCCGATGTACCGGCGGGCGGGCGGGCCTTCCACTCTGCGGGCGACGAGCCTCACCGCACCGGCGTCCATGAGCTCGAGCTCGCCCTCGATGGATGAGCCTCATGGATTGCGATCCCACGCGTCGGTGCTACATGTGCCATACCCCCGAAGGTGCGGTAGAGGAAGTCCGCCGGCGACGCCTCTCAACACACGCCTCGGGACTCCGCCGCACGCCGGCGCGAGCCGCCCGTGGACCGCGTCAAGGCTCGGCCGGAAGAGCTCGGCGAGCTCGGCGCCTGGGCAAAGACAGAGCGCGAAGCCCTCCTCGCCGAAGCAGGGAGGCGGGCCGGCAATCACGGCGCGAGCCCGAGCTCGCGACGTCCCACGACCGCATCCGCCGGACGAGGGCCCCGAGCAGCTCCCGCCGGTGTTTGGGAGAGCCTCCCGCACCCGCGGGCCGCCACGCCCTTCTACGTTGTTGCCCCCCGAGGAGCCCGAGGCACGACGGACCCACGAGCAGCTCAAGAGGCTTCTCGAGGAAGCGGCCGTTCAAAGAAAGCGGCGAGCTCGGGGCCCCACCGTCGGGCTGCGGGAAGAGCATGAGGCCTCCTCCATCCCGACGCCCACGCACGCCGTGATTGGCGAGAACCGCGACGCAAGGGACACCATCAAACGCCCGGCGCAAAGCGGAAGCCCGGGCCGACAAAAACGCCCAGGGGACGACGACAAGTATCACCGCTGATGACCACGAGAAGCGTCCCTCGCACCTACAGCAAGCGGCGCGGTGGGCGCCCGACAGCGAAGAAGACAAGAGCCGCAGCCCCACGCGAGCGCCGCCCGGCCGGAGCCCGTCTCCCAAAGCGGGATCGCCCAGGCCCTCGAGCTCGAGCTCGAGGAGGCCAAAGGCCGGCTCACGCATCCACGACGCCCGTTCCCTTCTCACTTCCGAGCTCCGACCTCGGTGCGGAAGGTACAACGGGGAGATCGACCCCGCCACATGGCTCGAAGACTACCGCCTCCACCGTCAAGCGGGGTGCCGACGGCGACTACTTCATCATCCGCAACCTCCCACTTTACCTCGCAGATCGGCGCGATCGTGGCTTGAGCACCTCCCCGAGGGCACCATCCGCAATCGGGAGGACTCGCGCGACGTCTTCGTCGGCAACTTCCAGGGCACCTACGCCCGGCCAAGCACGGCGACGGGAACTACGAGGCTGCAAGCGAGAAGAAGGGGAGAGCCCGCGCGACTACATCGGGCGCTTCTCAAAGCTCTGCAATAACCTCTCGGAGGCCTCCGACTCCGAGATCATCACCGCCTTCACCTTCGGCACTACCTTCGAGACTCTGATCCACGAGCTCGGCGTCCAGAAGCCCCGAACCGTAAAGGAGCTCCTCGACCTCGCCACGCGTCACGCCGAGGGAGAGACGCCGTCTCCCGCCGTCACGAGGCAAGGGCAAGCCGAAGGGGCGACGACGAAGAAGCCGGGATCGAACTCACGTAGGGAAGAAGAGCAAGAAGAACAAGCGCCCGGGGCGACAACGGCGACGAGTTCGTGGCCGTCGCAGACAAGCGCAAAGCCGGCGCCAAGGGCGGCAAGCCCTTCGTCCCCAAAGAGCACCTCGACAAGATGCTCGAGGAGCCGTGCCCGCACCACGAGGGACCGGTCAAGCACAAAATGAAGGACTGCCGTCTCATGAAAAAGCACGTGATGGGCACACCGCGTGGTGGCAACAAGGGCGACGGCGACAGGATGCGAGGCCGGCTCCCGACGAGTTCGACGCCGACATATACATCGAGGACGGTGCCGTCAACGCCGTCTTTCTGCGGGGCTATACGGC
Organism: Hyparrhenia diplandra; assembly: GCA_015847255.1. Classification (NCBI taxonomy): domain Eukaryota; kingdom Viridiplantae; phylum Streptophyta; class Magnoliopsida; order Poales; family Poaceae; genus Hyparrhenia; species Hyparrhenia diplandra. Next base: position 76,517 of record JADLZK010010204.1, on the reverse strand, counting down.
CTCGAGTCCAAGCGCCGACAAAAGCTCACGCGCCGCGGTCCTCTTCACCGAGCCGGCTACCCCCCGAGTACCTCAAAGTGGTCGAGCTCGGCGATCACCTCGACAAGGCCGATCATCCCCGACACATCCCGCACCCGTGAAGGTACCCGCCGTCGTCGATCCCATCATCGGCACCATGCGCCTCGAGTGTTGATGGACGGCGGCGGCCTCAACCTCCTCTACATCCACGCGCTCCAAGCCCTTGGCATCCCCAAAGGCGCGTCCGCGCTGTCGCCGGAACCAATCCACGGGTGGTGCCTGGGGAAGCAGATGCTCCCGCCGGACGGATTGACCTCCCCGTCACCTTGCACCCCGGACAACTTCCGCAAGGAGGTCCCTCACGTTCGAGGTGCTCCCGTTCAAGAACGCCTACCACGCTCCGTTGGGGCGGCCGTGCTATGCGGTTCATGGCCGTCCCCAACTACACCTACCTCAAGCTCAAGATCCCCGGGTCCAAGGGGGTCATCACCGTCGACTCCACCTTCGAGCACGCATTCGCCGCGAGGCCGCCGCCCACCCAATCGCCGACGCCCATTTGTCGAGATCGAACAGATCTTGCCCAAGATGGCGGCGACGGACCGGACCGAGGACCCCCTCGAGCTCAAAGAAACGAGCACGAGCTCAACCGCCGAGCTTCAAAGGGTGGCAAGCACGAGTTCGACCGGGCCGAGCTCGAAGGTCACGGGCACGCTCGAGCCCGAGAAGGACGCCAAGGAGGTCACTGGTCGACAAGAATGGGCGCACCCTCTCTCGTGGGTACCGAGCTCACCCCCTGTAGGAAAGCGAGCTCGTCGACTTCCTCCCCGCAAACCTCGATGTATTCGGCGTGGAGGGCCCCGGATATGCCGGCATACCGAGGGAAGTCACCGAGCACTCCTTGAACATCAAACCCGGCTCTCGGTACCGTGAAGCGAGAGGGCGAGACGTTTCGACGACGACGACGCCAGCAATCGCCGAGGAGAGATAGATAAGCTCTTAGCCGTTAGGTTTATCAAGGAGGTGTATCATCCCGAGTGGATAGCCAACCCCAGTACTAGTTAAGAAGAAGAATGGGAGATGGAGAATGTGTGTTGATTACACGGGTCTCAATAAGGCATGCCCAAAGGATCCGTTTCCTTTGCCGCGCATCGACCAGTTGTTGACTCCACCTCCGGTGCGAGACACTCTGTTTTTCTCGGCGCCTACTCCGGCTACCACTAGATCACGATGAACGAGCTCGATCAGCTCGCCACCTCCTTCATCACTCCGTTTGGGGCGCGTTTTGTTACGTGACAATGCCTTTCGGTTTTGAAAAAGCGGCGCGCGCCATCATCCAGGTGCATGCGAAAGTCTTCAAAGAGCTCCTCGGAAAGCTCGTAGAAGCATATGTCGGCGACATCGTTGTCAAGACAAAGCGCTTCGAAAGAGCTCATCCCCAATCTCGAAAAAGTCTTCGCCAAGCTCAGAGTTCGAGTCAAGCTCAACCCCGAGAAGTGTGTCTTCGGGTCCCTCGAGGGAAGTTGCTTGGCTTCATCGTTTCCGAACGTGGCATCAAGGCCAACCCCGCGAAAATCGCCGCCATAACGAATATGGGGCCGATAAAAACGCCAGTGCGTAACGGCTCCGCACAGATGCCCGGCCGCACTAAGTCGTTTATAGCTCGACTCGAGGAACGGGCCTCCCACTCTACAAGTTGCTAAAGAAATCAGAGCGCTTTGCCTGGACCGATGAGGCCCAGCAAGCTCTCGACTCGCTAAAGCAACTCCTTGCTAATCCGCCCGTACTCGTCGCTCCCACGCCCAACGAGCCAATCCTCCTCTACATCTCGGCCACCTCGAAGGTGGTGAGCACCGCGCTCGTCGTCGAGAGGGAGGAGGAAGGGCACGCGCTCAAGGTACAGCGTCCGGTGTACTTCATCAGTGAAGTCCTCGCCGACACCAAGACCCGTTACACACAGCTCGAAAAGCTCGTGTACGCGTTGCTGATCACCCGGCGCAAGCTCAGGCATTACTTCGACTCCCATCCGATCAAGGTCGTCTCCAAATTCCCCCTTGGCGAGGTCGTCCGTAGCCCCGAGGTTACGGGCCGCATGGCCAAGTGGGCTATCGAGCTCATGGGGCCCGACATCACCTTACGCCCCCGGAGACGCCATAAAATCACCCGTGCTCGCGCATTTCATCGCGGAGTGGGCCGAGAGGTCAGCGGCCGCCCAGGCCGATGACATCGAGTCTTGGACGCTGTACTGGACGGGTCCGTAAAGAAGTCTGGCCGCGGTCGGACTCGTCTTCATCTCTCCGAACAAGGTGCGCATGAAGTACTCCATCCGCCCCGCACTTTCCCGCGTCCAACAACGCGTGGCCGAGTACCGGGCTCGTGAATAGCTTGTGCATCGCGCGCGAGCTCGGGCGTCCGCACCTCGAGATCCGGCGACCTGAGCTCGTCAAAAACCAAGTCATGAAGGAAGTCGACCGCGTCAACCCGAAGATGATCGCCTACCACCGGGAAGGTCCGAGCTCGAGGAGCACTTCCACGGGCTCGAGGTCAACCACATTCACCGCCACCTCAACAACGACGCCGATGTTCTCGCCAAGCTCACGCCGGATCGTCTGCGGTCCCCGCTGGGCATCTTCATGCACGAGCAACGCAAGCCATCGATACGGCTCAAGGACGACCTGCGACAACGGACGCGAAATTCGACCGCCGGCCCTCGAGCTCGACCCTATGGAGGTAGACGCTCCCGCCAAGCCCGAAGCTTCCCCAACGCGAAGACTTGCCTAGCCGCGAGCTCAAACCCGACCGCTCGGGGCGCTGGATCGAGCTTCGCCACGACAAACCCGGCTTGACCGGCGGATCCCGCGCTCCTCCAATGGTTCAAGGAAGGCAAGCTCCCCCGGAGGCAAGAGGAATCAAGGCGCCCGCGCGGGGGGCCAAGTCGCCGTCCCTCGTCGGGCAAGAGCTCTACCGGCACGGAGCCTCCGGGCCCTCCGCCGCCGCATCACCTACGAGCAAGGGAGAAGCTCATCGAGGAGATCCACTCCGGCGAATGCGGCCACCACGCGGCGCCCCGAGCTCTTGTTGGTAAGTCTTTCCGGCGGGGGTTTTTTCTCGGCCAACCGCCGCTGCGGACGCCATCCCGACCGCCCGACGCGCGGCGAAGGATGCGGTTCTTAATGCTGCACACACCTCCCGCCGCCCCTCGCACGATCCCACTCACTTGGCCATTCGCGGTGCGGGGGCCTCGATATGGTCGGACCTTTCAAGAGGACAGCCGGGGCTACACGCACCTCCTTGTCGCCATCGACAAGTTCTCAAAGTGGATCAAGGTCATGCCATCGCGATGCCGAGCGAGGAGACCGCAAGTTCTTCACCGGTATCATCCACCGCCGGGGTCCCGAACTCCATCATCACCGACAACGGCACAAACCGTGGGAGAGGTCTTCATCGACGGGTGCGGCGAGCACGGCATCCGCGTCGACACATCCTCGATCCAGTCACCCGAGGACCAACGGCCGGGTAGAAAGAGCTAACGGCATGATCCTGCGGGGCGTGAAGTCTCGCATCTTCAAGAGGCTCGAAAAATACGCCGCCGGTGGCTCGCCGAGCTCCCCGTCGGTCGTATGGAGTCTTCGCGACAACGCCAGCGGGGCCACGGGCGAACGCCGTTCTTCCTCGTCTCGGATCCGAGGCCGTGCTCCCCACCGACCTTGAGTGCGGTTCGCCCCCGCGTCCAAGCCTTCAATGAGCACAATAACCAAGCGCCGCTCGAAGACGGCTGCCGATCAGCTCGACGGCTCGGGACATCGCCCTCATCCACTCCGCCAAGTACCGGCAGCGGTCTGAGGCGCTACCACGACCGCCCACGTCGTCGAGGGCGAGCTTTTTGGCGTTAGCGACTACGTCCCGCGGGCAGTCGAGCTCAAAAGACAAGCACAAGCTCACCTTGGCGCCCAGGAAGGTCCCTTCACCATCGACCAAATGTCGAGGCCGGCACGCGTACAAACTCAAGGACCACCAAGGCCGAGTCCCGCCAACGCATGGAACATCCAACAACTACGTCGCTTCTACCCTTAAATTGTATTTCGAAATCTTGTAGCCGCGAGAGCTCAATAAAAGCACAAATTCGATGCAAAGCATGTGCGAGCATTTCGAATTCTTTCCTTAGCGGCGGCTTGAGCAGCGGCCGGCCTTCACCACGGCAAAAGCCCGCCCCTTGCTCGGGGCTACAAGGATCGGGTGCACACCCCACGTTTTTAACACACGCGTTTTTTTTAATGAGCTCAAACCCACGAACTCGCTCTTTCTCCTCTCAACTCAAATGACGTCTCGAAACGACTAAGTTATGAGCTCACCTGCTAAAGAGCATGGTGCGACCGCCGGCGACCTCCGCGCCCTAGCGGCCGAGGAATGGCCCGCCATCTAACTCTCGAATCATAAGCTCATAAAGAGTCAAAGTAGGAACGAAATGCGACAAAGAGAAGAAGCGCGATATCCATTGAGCACGAGCTCCCTTAAAGTTTTTGCAGTTGCCTCGACTATGAGGACTTAGCGAGTTCGGGCCGACAAAAAGAGGCCAAGCCTCGAGCTTCTATTCTGCGCAGGTGGGTTTTGGACCATCGGCGTCGGGGGCGGGGCGTCCCGCGCGACTCCCTCCTCCTCGGCGGGCTCTTCGGCCGCCCCCCGTCTCCACCGCCGGGGGGCTCGAACACCTCGAGCTCCTCGGCGGCAAGCTTGAAGAGCTCGGCCAGAGCAACTCAGCGGTGGCGACCTCAGGCGGCGGCCTTCCGGGACGGTGTCGGCATCATCAACGCCCGGCGCCCACCCCGTCTTCACGATGTTGACCTCAAATTTGGGGTAGTGGGTGAAGACGACGCCGATCGCCTTGTGCACCACACGGCCCGCATCCTCCGTCACTTTGCGCGGGATCGCCAACACCCGCATGGCCGGGTCCTCCACACGTCTTCTACCCGAGGGCATCGCAGACGTCCCTCGATCAAGGTTTCGAGGCCCTCATGGGCGCGCTTCGAGCTTTCGGCCTCCTCTATGGCCTTAGCAAAGACGCGCTCCCGGAGGCCCCCGACTCTTTCCTCGCGCTCAACGAGGTCGGCCGGTGGCCGCTTGGTCCGCCTCTTTCTCTTGCGGCTCGAGCTGCGTGTGCTTCAACGAGGCTTCGAGGCGGCGAGCTCCCGCTTCTTGTCCCTCGGTCTCCCGCGCCGCCGGTCGGGAGTCCTCGCCAGGCAGCGCACAAGGACAACAAGTCAGGACACAAGCCACGACACATGGGGCGCAAGAGGGAACGAGCCGCCCGCTTACTCCACGCCCGTCATAGAGTCCCCGCCGTTGCACCACAGCTCGTGGTTCTCGGCTTCCGCCGATCCTTCTCACCTCCGGCACGCAAAGATACACCACAGCTCGGAAACTTCATGGTCGTATGCTAAAGCCCGCCGACGAGGACAATCAGCCCGAACGCGAGTAAACAAGACGTAAAAAATAGGATCGGAAGCACTCACTCTTGAGCTCGCTGGGTCGCGGTGGCGGAGCTACCGGCCAGCTCGCCCTGTCCCTCCGTGACTCCGCGGCTCAGCCCCGGCGCCGAGCGCCTCAAGCTCTTGTCGCCGAGCCTCCGGCGAAGGACTCGAAGCCTCCTCCATCTTCGCCGCCGCGCAGAGGGCGAGCTCGAGCTCCTCCCCGGGCGCCCGGGACGCCCCGCTGCGATGTCCACCTTTCCCCGGGCCTCTCGAGAAGCCCGCCTTCCACATCGCGAACCGACTCCGACGCCGACGCCTCCGCCCCGGCCGCCGAGGAACCGGTGCTGGGTTGTGCGCCTTGCCGAGCTCCTGCACATCTCCACGCGCACAACCCGTCGAGCTCCCCGACAGCCGCCGGCCCTCGGCGAGCCACGCCAGCTGGTTGTACCCCGGATGGAGTCCCGCACACCCTCGAAGAACACAAATACGCGGAGCAACTCGAAAGCGAAGAAAGACACTGGCGTCACAACGAACCGAACTCGCGTAAAGCGAAACGCACACCGGGTTCTCGGACGGCGGCGGCGGCCGCGGCGTCATCGGGCGTAAGTCGGGAAGGGACGGCGTCCCGCGCCAACGGACGGCCGCCGCCCGCGACACCTCACCGATACCTCAGCCCCGTTGACCTCGATCGTCCCTCCGGGCGAGAAACGGCACCGCAGCGGCGCCGACGACGTTCGGGCGGCGGCACCCCTCCACGGCCTCATCCGCTAAGGCCTGCCCCCTCGGCCCGCACTCGCCCTTGCCCCCACGGTGGCGTCCTCGTCGTCGAAATGTCGGCGACCTCCCCCGGCCCGGGGGCGGCCATGGCCGTCTCGGGCTCCCCCTCCGTCGCGCTTTTCGCCGGAGTCTCCCGAAACCACCTCCTCCATCTCCGTCGCCCGCGAGGAGCCTCGTGGTAGCTTGGGTACGCCTCGCATCCTACCGCCCCCCGAGGCCGCCGGCCGAGTCTCTTCGAGTGAGCTCAACCACGGTATTCAGGGGCCTGCCCGCGGGGGGACGCCTCGGGCGGTGACGAGGAAACCCCGTGGCGCGGGAGGTCTCGAGGTCGAGGCGCTAGTCGACAGCCGGCCCCTTGAAGGGGGAATGGCCATCATCTTCGACCCGAGCCCGCTGTCTCGCCCGCCTCCTCGGACGCCGTCGCGGGTTAGACTCGCCGCGGCCGCCGTTTCCGCGCAACGAGCTCGTTGTCACCATCACCAGCTCGCCGGTAGCCGCTAGAACTCCGCCGGCGTCGAGCTCATGGTCAACGGCCCCATCGAGCTCGTCGTCTCTAAGCCCGAGCCCGCTCCGGCCGAGCTCGGACATCCGCTCCCAGCGCCAGTACGCCGCCGCGCTAAGCACAACCCGAGTCAAGTCTTTTGTGATCGAGCACTACGACTAACGATAACACGAAGGCGGAGAGCTTACCTGACGGCCACCTCTTCTCGTCTCTTTCTTTCTTCCGCGCCTCGGCCGCTCCCGGGCCCCGACGCCCGATCAGCGCCCGACCCCTGCGGTCGGGGCTTAGGCGCCGGGCGGTAGGGCGCGCAAATGGCGCCACGGGCGCCCAAGGCCACCACCCGCCAGGGGCGAGCCTCGCGGGCCCCGATGAGATCCCGACCTCGCCCGCCGAGAGCACCGTCGACGTCGAGGGGCCCACCCCCGACCGGCAGCCGGCCCGCCTCCTCGACGGCCGCTCCCCGCCACCGCTAGACGACCCCGCCTCCCTCGCAGGAGAATAGGGGCCTCCTCGAACGTCGGCGGAGCCTGCCCCGCCTCCGCGGGAAGAGGAGGTTGGGAACCGAAGGGGCGCACCAAGCCAACCTATAGAGCTCGAGCTCGTTAGAGGGTTCGAAAACAAAAAAGAAGCGAGCTAAGACAAGGCGACGAGCACTTACCGGTGCGCGGAGGTCTCGGGATCGTGGAGGATCCGGGAGCTCCTGCACCCCCTCACTCCCGCCCTCGTCACCCGCCTTCATCCAAAACTCCACCTGGTCGATGGTGAGACCGGGGGCGTTCGCCGTCCCCCACGAACAGGGGCCTTCTCCTTCTCCATCTCCCACATTCGGAGCTTCGGCGGCGGGAGGCACCACCGCCTTGCCGAGCCAGGCCTCGATGATATGGTTCACCGTCGGCCCGGCGTCTCGGGCGCCTTGATCTTGCCCACGGCCGCCTCCACGTCCTCCACCGTGTTGTCGTCGCGGGCCCCTCGCGCCCTGGTGGCTCCCCCGAAAGTGCGGCCGGTGTACCGCGGCGGAGGGTAGGAGAGGTCGTTCTTGAGGTAGAACCACTCCTCTCCACCCACCGGGGGTTGGCCGGGCAGGGGAAGTCGTCCTCCGGGAAGGACTCCCGGGACCTTCCCCGCAGCCGCATCGGCACGCACGCACCAGCCGGGGCGCCCGCCCCGCCCCGTGCGCGGAATCTTAGGCGAAGACGTAGTGCTTGAAGAGCTCCCGTTGGGGGAGGGATCCCCAACCACCCTCGCAAAAGCATCGTTGAAGACGGAGAGGAGAACCACCCGTTCGGCGTAAGGTGCTGGCTCGGCGCCCCCAAGACGCGCGATGAGCCGCTGAAGAAGTCGTCCGCAGGCATTCGAGCCCGCGCTTCGTGGAAGGCGACGAAGGAGACGATGTACCCGGCGGTCGGGCACACCTCGTGGGATGCCGCCGGGATAATCCACTCCTCGCCGCCGTCATGGAACGGCGGCCCCCCCGGCGAGGTACAGCATCGCCGATCTTCCCCACCGTCGCCGTCGAGCGCGACCACGAGCCCCATCTCTCAATCACACGAATGAGTCGGCGGCGAGGGAAGTGGAAGATCGGATCTACGAAGTGGGCGGCGGTGATTGAACTCTCTCTCTCTCTCTTTCTATGCGTGAAGGAAGGCAAGAGATGGGAAGGTAAATTCGCCCCCAATCCCCTCCTATTTATAGAGCTCGAATGCGCGGAAGCGGCAGGAAGAAACCGCCGGGACCCACCACGCACCACGTCCGCTTGCAAAATCAACGACGCCACAGATCGGGCGCATGCGTGACATCCGCGGAAGCCCGAACGGCCGCGACATTAATGGGGCAACCCCCACCAACGGTAAAAATCCCAACGGTAAGATCTCAACGGTTACTTTACATAACGGGTAAAACCCAAGAGCTCGGCACAGACGGTCGATTTGCCGAGCTCGGGAAGCAGAGCCCGCGACGCGAGCCGCGCCTCAAGGGTTCGAAGGCCGGCCCCTCCCGAGCCGAAGGCCGCCCCGGACATCACGAGCGAGGAGCGCCACGGGAAAGCGGCGCCGACGGCCCACGCCCTCGAGCTCCCGAAAGGGCTCGGGGCTTTCACTCTTGCGTCGTCCGGGTCGCCGAGGCCACGATCACGATCACCGAGCCATCCCGTCGACGAGGCGCCGCCTCGTCCCGACATCGCTCGAGGGCTGAAATCGCGGAAGTCAAATCCTCGAATCCTGAGGTTGATCCACCACCGATCAAACGAACGAGCCGACGAGCTCGAGCCTCACCTGGACTATCCGGGTAGCAGCTCCACGAGCACTCGATCTCGGCCAACATGGCAAGATTGAGCTCGAGCTCATCACCCCCGCGGCGATCGCAAAGAGGAATGGGTCGACGAGAGCCCACGAAAACTCTAAAAAGCCTCCGTGAGAACTCATTGTTCTCGCGGAGCCTCGAGGGCTACACTACGCGGTGCGCTGCACACCGCGGCCAAACATCAATTCCACAACAAGGGCCGCCTCCACGACGAAAGCCATCGCGGGTAGCATCACGGGAGACCTCATCTCTCCCCAAACGCTCTGGGCTACCGTGGGGGATCGATAGTTGGGATACCCATGAGCGAGCCCTTGTCACGGGCAAGACCACGAACGAGACATCTGCCGTGGTTTGTGAGGTCCTCGCCACGCATGAGCTCTCCACGTAAGGACAGATCTCCGCCTCGCTCGGGTTCTCGCAAATGAGCTCCTCGGGGCGAAGACCCATCATTCCGCACCACCGAGATCCCCGGCAACGAGCCCGTCGTCTCGGCGGCGCCAAGACCTCGTCCGGACCTCTTTCCCGCCTCGTTCGAGCTCCCCGCAACGAGCACTTTGTAGACCCGGCCAGAAGAGCTGTTGCCCCTGCCTTCCCGAAGAAGCTGCGGTGCGGGGGAGCTGGTCAACAACTCTCCGACAAACTCAACCACTCCCTCGACCTGACAGCCGGCCGAAGAGCCACATGTACGGGGGGAGAGGTCATTCGACCGCCTCGCCATACCCCGTCGGCTCCAACAACCCGCCGGTGTCGGGCAGGTACATCACGGGTACGACTTCCCATCGGCGGTATGGGCACGCCCATGCCGAGAAGACGTCTTCCAACCGTGATTAGAGACGGCGGCGCCGACCGCTGCCCAAACCCCCGATTCCCGTACGGCGACGACCAATTTCAACATCCAAAGCACCCAGAGCTCGAAGGAAGCTCGTCGCCCCGCGAGCTCATCTAAGAGCTCTTTTCTTGCATCCAACACTCACGAACATGTATTTTTCACTTTCCTTGAGTCCTCAACTCAATAAGAGCTCTCGAGCCTCGCCCCTTGCGACTATAAAGGGGAGGCGGCCCTCTGGTTGAGGCGGGGTTGAAGATTTCGACACCCGGCACCCCACACTCATACACTCGATGTTGGCACTAGCCTCAATCACGAAGACTTGGGAGCCCCTCCCTCTCTCGACCCGCTTGTACTAGCCCGATATGAGCATTTGAGCTCGGATAGTGATCACACCTTTGACTAGGGAGCGCGATTTGCCCCGGACCAGATATAAATCTCGTGTCATTGTCTCTAGAGCTAGGCCATTGAAACCGCGTTAGCCGGAGATTCTTGTGACGGTGGTATTAGACCACGACAATAACTCTTGCATTTTTTTTCTCCGAATAATATTAGAAGTCATCGCAAGCAAAGTTGCTTCTACTTTGTTGTTTTTTTTAGACTTCTACTTTGTTGTTGCTGGCTTGCCCAATATCCCATCACGGCGGCACGAAGAAGCACGTCATTCATGGCCAAGGGCTAAGGCTACCGGAGACCGACGTGACGAGGCACGTAGACGTAGCCTGTGTGAGAAGATGGCGGCGGCTGGCACATGACCAGACGCTGTACATGATTGCCGCTTGCCGGTGAGGCGGTGACAGATGCACTGGCAGTAGATCGAGAGCAATGCAAACGGCGAGGGCAGTCCGCATGTTGGGAGCAGTTGCGGTTGCGGGGGTGCCCAAGCAGAGACGCTGACGACGATGGCGAGGGAGATCAAAAATCCTGTACGTGTGATTCAATCTCTACTACCGCGACGTGATTCCTTGATTCCCTTTACATTTGTGGCAACGATCTTTGAACCAAACAACACCGCTAGCGCGTGTTCTTGCACGCTGGTTATTTGGATAGCAAGATTTGCAATAACGGATCAGATTTCCTAAAAGTTTTCTGATTATTTCGACTTGAATAGCACAAGCGAAGACCGAAGACAAATTACTTTACACATCTGAAATGAATTAAGAAAGCCCTAGCAATAAAAAAATCTAGTCATTAACCAATTCGCTAGTCACGTTGGACAAGAGGCACACACAACAAGAGCAGTTTCCTGCTGTCATAGATTAATATGGAACTATTCCAGTTCATTGTAACAAAGGTCCTATGGTCTAGCGGTTAGGACATTGGACTCTGAATCCAGTAACCCGAGTTCAAATCTCGGTAGGACCTATTTTTGTTTCGTTTTTCCTATTTTATTTCTATTTTATTACATCACTTTGTCTTTGAGGATCCCTCGAGAATGCAAGCAGCACATGCTTTCCTTTTAACTAGCAGGTGCCCCCGTGTACATCACTTTGTCTTTGAAAATGTAACAGTAACGCAAGGTACTTTTAATTGTCAACTTTGAGGCCCATAATCCCATTTGTAAATTTTGTTTACCAACAACAACAGTTGAAGGTTATAGGAGGTGGGTTTCCTACAATTTTTTAAACCGTTTATTGAACGTTCGTTCAAAAGGAATGTGAATCCCATTTCTTTCTCAAATTTAATTAAATTCGTAGAAAAAATATCAAACATGTTTATCTCTAAAAGGTTCATTATGAAAATATAGTCATCACTAACCTAATGATAGTTATTATGCAACATAACTGTTAGTATTTTCTTTTTGTTCTCAAATACAGTAGAAAATACTGCTGTATTAATATAAACTTTCTTATATATATTTAACCAAAAAATTAAGATTAACTAAATCTTTTTGTATTTTTTGTATAGACGGAGTACTACTCTATGGATGGAGGTCTCAACGCCACTGGCTATCGGAACATTTCGAGTAAATAATTAATGGAAATCGTACATGGGTGGCTGGGCTTGGGCCATGTAGAGTGAAGAATGCATGGCCGTCCGTCCAGCCTTAATGGTGCTGTAGCCAGGCCTAGGCCCAGGCCCAGCGCGGTCCATTAGCATCATTCTAGTCGGTCGGCAAAAATATCTAGCTCTCGTGAACCCTCCGTGGACTTTGCAGATCCATCACGCCATTGGCAAAAATATCTAGCTCTCCGGGGGTCCCGGCGCGGTAGGGCCCACCTCGGGATCCTTATCCTCCGGCGGACCGCTCCTTGCGCGGTCGCCGCCCGATCCGATCATGACGGCGCCCGTCGCGCCCATCTCGCTATAAATCCACAGGGTAGGGCACCCGTGAAGCTCCCTCGTGCTCTCTCAGAGGTGGGTTGGCTTCTCCTCCCCTCTTACCAAGTCCTCGGTCCTCGGTTAGGGTTCGTTAGGGTTTAGTGGAGGGAGATGGCGGCGGCGGATGTGGAGTACCGTTGCTTCGTCGGCGGGCTGGCCTGGGCCACCAACAACGAGTCCCTGGAGCACGCCTTCGCCAGCTACGGCGAGGTCGTCGATTCCAAGGTCTGTTTCGTCTCGTCCTTCTCGCTCGTTTTGATTCATTCTGTTGTCGTCGATCTGTGATTGCTGTGAGGCTAGATCCGTGTCGTGGTTGAACAGATCTGGTGTGTTTTGGTCTGGATCTGCTAATCGGACATCTGTTCTGATGCCGCCGTTGTGTGATTTTGCTTGCAGGTAATCACTGACCGGGAGACGGGGAGGTCCGTGGGTTCGGCTTCGTCACCTTCTCCTCTGAGCAGTCCATGCTCGACGCCATCGAGAACATGAACGGCAAGGGAGCTCGACGGCCGCAACATCACCGTCAACCAGGCCCAGTCCCGCGGCGGCGGCGGCGGCGGCGGTGGCTACGGAGGCGGTGGCGGCGGCTACGGCGGGCGCCGTGAGGGCGGTGGTGGCTACGGAGGTGGCGGCGGCTACGGCGGTCGCCGTGAGGGCGGTGGCGGCTACGGCGGCGGTGGAGGCTACGGTGGCGGAGGCGGTGGCTACGGCGGGCGCCGTGAGGGCGGCTACGGCGGCGGTGGCTACGGCAGTGGCAGCCGCGGTGACTCCGGTGGCAACTGGAGGAGCTGATGTGTGGGCCCGCCCGGGCTTCGGCCCTATCGTGTTTCCGTTCGAATCTGAGTTACCCATGTGTTAGTGTCCCCTTTGGATTAGGTGTTGGTCCCTGTGTTCGATCAAGTTACTGTCCGCTTTGGTTACGTGTCCGCTTTGGTTACTTCCGTTATGAGAGCAAGTCATAAAGATGTGAGATCTATCTGCTGTGAGATGAGAGAAGAGTGAGCAAGGTTTTTGTTCGCATCTACTGTTGTGCACTGAAAAAAGATCTGTTACCATACTATCTGAACTTCTTACTGCTGTGTGGCTATACAAATATCTGTCATACTTTCTATTTCGAGAACGAAAAAAATATAACAGGTCTGAAGAACGTAACAAATAACATTTCTAAAGAGTTCGTGTACAAATATCGGATCGCTTCGATACGCCAGGATCCTAAAATACACAATCGTGCTCGGGTTGTTCCCATTTCCCGATCGATAAGCCTGATTTTGTTTCAAAGGGTTTTCTGTGAGAAGAACCGATCAGGGCGAATGCTTTTGTAACCTAGAAGCACACTGCTGCTCTTCAAAGATTTTTATGATCTTAGATAGTTCTTCAGTTCTTACAAATTTATAAATCCATCTATAACTGTAAGTTAGAGCGAGGCAAATCGCCACCAAACGCATCAGTTTCAATAGCGACCACTCACGTGGGTGTTTGGTTCCCGTCAAGCCATGAATACACTAACAAACTTTTGCATCGACGCGGTAACAAACTTATGCATCGACGCTACAAATATCGTAAGTGCATCGACGCTACAAATATCATCAGTCTAGGACGTAGATCCGAGAAGCGACGTCCTGGACCAGCCAGTCGAAGCCGTCGAGAAGCCCCTCGCCAGTGTAAGCGCTGCAGCCCACGATCTTCCAGTGCCTGCTCCTGTCCATCACTTCCAAATTCAGAACCTGAAAGGAAGGCGAGTCAGCCTGCCGTGGAAAAAAAGCTACAAACGAATTCAGCACAAATACAAAACCAAATGCTCAACTATAATGGATATCTCAGGCCCTGCTATCCTTTGGCCACGCACAAGAAATTTGTTGTTACGGATTGTTATCACAACAAGATTGTATGGTCTCATTAGTCATTACGGAATGTAGCTGCATGCCACACCATAACCCTATCACTGGAAACAACAGCGTGAGACGCCAACTCAAATAACTAGTCTTGCTGAATTTTACCACAGGAAGCTGTAAAAATAGATGCTCTACTGTAGTGCATGGAGAGCCCTCTCCATGGCACTTGAGGTTTTGTTAGAGCTGACTTAGGTTGGACGAAACCAAAAGGCAAATTTACATTGATCTAAATTTGTCAAGTCACAGATTAAGGCTAACCTTACCTACTCCCTATTGTGATGGTAAAAACACCATAAGGCACTAACTGATGGCTGCTTGATGGAATAATGCTAATAGGAGTACAGGAAAACATGTCTCTAATACATATGAATGAATGACTCCAGATTAAGGCTAACCTTACCTACTCCCTATTGTGATGGTAAAAACACCATAAGGCACTAACTGACGGCTGCTTGATGGAATAATGCTAATAGTATAGGAAAACATGTCTCTAATACATATGAATGAATGACTGAAATTTGCTTACCTTCACAATTTCAGCTGGTTTTAGAGCTCCCTGTATGTCTTGCTTATTTGCAAAAACCAATAATGAAGCTCCAGCTAGTCTCTGTTGAAATCAATATCGTAAGGATCAATGATTTGAACACTTTCTGAATAGGCCAAAGTATAGCCTATGGTGGCAAAGAGACAAGGAGATTTAAGGATACAACTTCCTTAGTAGTTTCAAGGAGATTCAAGGATTCAAGGATACAACTACCTTACTGCCAAACACATGACATTGTCCTTCCTTAGTAGTTTCACCCTCAATGTATGCTATTTCAGTAAAATTTCAAACTAAAAACAAGGAGATTCAAGGATACAACTTCTATGCACAAAGCCATAGAGTTTGATACCTACGAGAGAAAATTATCTATTTTCCAGTTCATTAACCAAGAGGCCTCTGTCATTAAGTAAATGGTTATTATTCATTTATATCAATTATAGGACCTCTACCATTTCGAACCAAATACCAAACAGTAAATATCAGTCATATTCCTATGGCATTGAAGGACCAATTGTTTTTTTTAATACAACAGATATAGAACTACAACGAAATGTCTAGTTCATCACCACAGCTTAGAGGTCTGGTAATAGCATACCTCTTCTTTCAAGAGATTGTGGAGTTCAGCACGACAATCATCAAGCCTCCTTATGTCTGAACTATCAACGACCCAAACTAGCCCATCAGTCTGCTCAAAGTAATTTCTCCAGTAAGACCTGATCGCCTTCTGTCCTCCAACATCCCATATGTTCAAAAGAGTATCTAAGATAATCAATAAATTTAAATATTAATCAGACCCACCTGCAGTAATATGGAAAAAATACGATTGCCAGATTTCCTATGTCTGGTATTTGGAAAATGACAGGGGCTGAAATCTCCATTGATTGAAAATTGCCTATGCTTCAGCTGAACTGTTCCTAAAGTTCAACACTATGCACTGAAAACCTATAGTAGTTCAACATTCAAATGATGAAAATGCACCTGCAGCAGAGCTTTTAGGGAGCTTGACAACAAAGCCTCAAAATGCCAACCAGTCTCCGTTTGCATGAGTCAACATGAAAAACTAGACTATCAACTTGCTACCAATGGAATTTCTATTTCACTATCACTATTCTACAAACAGAGAAGTAAAATATTCAAATTGTTTGTCTATGATGGAAGAACATGTGACGGCTACAAAGGAATGTTGAATTTGTCTTCACATCTTTACCAAACCTTTCTATCACATAATTTACTTCACACAGTGGCCTACTGTAATATTCACCTTAAGAGATTAACATCAACCAGATCAGCATAACAGGAAAAAAAAATGCTTTGGTGGGTTCTCACAGCATTTATCAGATGAACACACACCTAAATGAGTCCATTAGGTTATCTCAACTAAGTTGGAAGTGTTGCAGGTTCTCAATTCCAAGGCACAATTGATGGCACTTGACTGGAAAATTTCAACATGCCAACCAGTCTCCTTTTTGGATGAACCAAGATGCAAAACTAGATATCATATTACTGACCTATGCAATTTTTATTTCTATGCAAAAATTTGAAACTGTTTGTCTGATGTTGAAACTGTTCATCTGATGGCAGATCATGTGAGGGATATACAGAAGCATAGTTGACTTTGGCCTTAATATTTTAAAGACAATTTTATCACATGATTTATTCTCTGCAGATTGGAGATTGGACCCACTATAATATGCTGCTTAAGAATTAGTCATAATGATGTAGACAGGGAGAGAAAAATGTGCCACAATGATTCTTACTACTTTATATCAGACGTACGTGCACACGATAGTCCACTAAACAATCACAACTAAGGTGAAAACTTGTAAAGTTCCTAAACTCAAACTAACAGAAAACTAACGGTATTAACCCGCATCAACTAAATCAATGTATATCCTTTATATGTAAACCATGATGTTCCATTTGGTATTTAGCCTAACATAAATCTCCATTCAAAATGAAGCAACTATATGTCACTATGCATATGCATCGGAGCCAAACTGGACTAAACAGGAAGTGGAAGGAAGGGGGGGGTCATACTTGCGGTATTTGATGGTCTTGATGTTGAATCCAAGGGTGGGGCTAATGACGCTGGTGTCCTCCCCGTTGATCTTGAGAACGATGGTTGTCTTCCCCGAGTTGTCCAGGCCTCTGAGACAAACCCGCAGAACACAAAATATTATCAGCCATCAGGAAACAATGCAGATGCCAGACAATTGAGGAAACTGACAACACGAGCACCAGATCCAAAGGAAACCATGAAGTGTGGGGAACAAATGCTGAAATGTGTATGGGATCAAAAGGAAAAGGGAGGCTAGAGGGAACCTACACCATGAGGATGCGATCTCCTTCTCCTTGCGCTTGATCTTCCGGATGATGCTGAGCAAGCCCCATGATCAGTGGTGAAGCGTGGGAGGGAGGGGTGATTCACCAAATCTGTACAACTATGTACACAACTTTTCAATTAAGCCAAATTAAATAGTAACCTCCAACATCTTCAAATTCTTTTGGTTTCATCTCCATAAAAAGTGGCTAAGTTTTTACATTGGCTCGCCAAACATATCTAACATCTTCAATAATACATTAATTAAAATCTTAAAAGTGTCATAGTTTCATATAACAATTTAACATTATAGACTGAAATGAAGTAATGCAGTACAAATTGCTTGGCTGTGGGCGGGTGCAAATTTAACATTTGGTTTCTTAAGGCTTGAAAGCGCCTTCAAATGTTTTCATCTTCAAATTCAATGGATGCAAACAAATCCCCGCTCAATATAGCATATCATGCTACTATCCATCCATTCATCACCTAGCCTCCTATGCCATACAGTAAGGATATTTCAGTGCGATTACTAGAAACTAGCCATTGGCATTCATCAGACAAAACATGATGCAACGACGATCAGTAATCAATCCTCAATTACTCACCGACTCATAGCAAGTGGACGAGGAGCTGGCTACCTGGGGGCGACTCCGGCACTCCGTGCTGTGCTGGAGGGCAAGACACGGGCACCAGCAGCCCTTCCGTGCGGGCTGGCAGCCGCCGCGGCCGTCTGGCAGTGGCAGGGGGACAATAACTGGGCAGCGCGTAGAGCCCAGGGGTGGCCCGATCTGGGGAGCCTAGCGCCTCGGCAGGGGCTACCCGAGGAGGAGGAGGCGAGGTCAGCACTTGCCACTCGGGGAAGGATCAAGGAGGAGACGACGGGGAGGACGTAGGGGCGCCGGCGCGCCACCGCGGAGGAGGAGAACGGTGGGGCGGATCTGCGCGGTCGCCGGTCGGGCAGTCAGTCAGCAGCCAGCCAGCCAGCCGAACAGGCTCCAAGTGAGCCGAGCGCTTCTCTGTCAGGGTGGGCTGCCGGCGCCGGGTGGGCTGGACCTTGGAGGCCTCTTTACCTATGGGCTGTACACTAGATACTCGATTTGTTTGGGCTCGTCCCGGCCTGCATGCAACCCACACCCGGGTCGCTTGTCCGCCGTCCGCCCTGGTCCAGATAGGAATATATGGTATTTTTTTGAAGCCAGGAATATATGGTATTGGTCTGTTGGATACGTATGTACTACTCTCCCTCGGTCCCAAAATAACTTTCGCCCTTTTTTAAGAAATAACTTTAACTACATATATATTAATATTTACGTTACATAATTAGTATCTTCAAAAAGATCTTTTAATTTAATATTTTAACAAATTTGTTTTGAAATATAAATTTTGTGCATATTTTGTACAAATCGACTCAAATTTGCAGCACAAACACCCAAAACAACACTTAGTTAGGAACGGAGGGAGTATCGGATATGCGGATATGATTATATTTTTAAAATAAAAAGGGTCACATATATACAACTAAAATTATTTTGTTAATTTGAACATGATTTAAATATAATAAAAAATCATACTAGTAAATAATTGGTATTTAACAACTTAATAAAACCATTGTCTGCACATAATAAGACATAATTTTAGTGCACAACTTAATAAAACCATAGCCAAATGAAATAAGACATAGTTTTAGAACAAAAAAAGCATCAGATCGAAGCACATGATGATATTGATGACGATAAGCGAAAACTAGGCAGAGACGACTAGGAAACAAAAACAAGGAGATGGCATTTGAATGGTTTTTTTACTCTTTTTGTATTTTTTAAATCCCTTTTCCATAATTATACTCATATACCATCACCGGTTCATATGGAGATAGAGAAATATCCCTAAGGAAAATGACAGAACTGATTTTTTTAAAAAAAAATTAATCAAGATATGTGAAAAAATGCATAACCTTTTATATGTGAGCTCCCATGACCAGGAAATATAGAGGTTAACGAGATTTACACATGTAAATATCATAATTTTATGTTTGACGTCAAATAATGAATAAAATGCTAAGATCTATTAGTACAATGACCATGAAGAACTCAAATGGGGAATCTTTGTCCAACAACGCTTCCAAGTCCCTATGCCACGGTTCATCGTGAGTTGAATATTTATGTCACTGTTCCCCAGACTCTTTCAACATAGCACCAGAAAGAATAGAACGGTGAGAGAAGCTTTAGACAATGACACTTGGGTGCGCGACGTAGCTCATGATCTGAATCAACAACTGCTGTGGGACTTCTTTGCTCTCTGGACAGCTATTGAACCAATTCAACTTGCAATGAATGATGAAAACCAAGACACAATAATCTGGACTCTAGAGAGCTCGGGACAGTACTCTTCAAAAATTGCTTACAACATACAGTTCGCTGGCCAAATTCAGTCTACCTTCCCCTCCTTGATGTGGAAGGTATGAGCTCCTCCCAAATGCAAATTCTTTCTATGGTTGCTTCTGCAAGATAGGCTATGGACAGCGGCGCAACTTCAAATCCGGCAATGGCCCAACAACTACTTCTCTGCCCTCTACGAAAGAAACTTAGAAACTGCGCACCATTTATTCTTTGAACGCCCCTTCTCTCGGCAAGTTTGGGATCAAGTGGCAGCCTGGAGCTGTTGCCAAAGCCTCAAATTGGCGTCATGGATTTCAGCTGTTCACACCGGCACCACCTTAACTTGCTTCACAAAGTTGCTTGCAGCCGCCGGGAAGAAGGAACACACGTTGGCAGTATCGAGTCTATAGAGCCTATGGAACCTCCGCAATGTCGTGGTCTTCAGGGATGAAAGGAAGACAATCCAAGCTCTTATGTTGACAATAACGGATACAACAAAGCATTGGTCTTTGGCTGGTTGTAATTTTATTTTCACTAATGTTGATGTCGGATGCCAAAATAAATGACACCCTCGACGCAATCAACCAAAGAAGCAACCAGGCTCGACACGTCATCAACAAGCAAGACGACCCGAGGAGGCCTTCAGCCGAGGGTTCTGACGGGCGGAAATCAGTGACTCGCCCGACCCCCCTCTCTGGAGGGACGGATCGAGGCAGTTCGCTCGAGATCCTCTCCGCCGGGAGCGCCCCTCGGCGCCCGCCGATTGGCAACGGACGCGACAACAAGGACAGGCGGGATGTCCGCGCCTGACAAAGCTGAGCGCTCTGACACCCCGGATTCCCTCGCCAGGGGGACCCCGTGGTGGTCAAATCCTTCTGTTCGCGCCTCACCATGTACTATGACAACCACCCCCCTGTAATGTCATCTCACGTGCCCATCCCGGAGGGTCTCGGATGACACCTCGGCAGGCACGACGCCAACCCCTCGGGGCAGGTACAGCGACAGTTCGGTCACCATCGGCGTACCCCTCGACACACCGCCACCCCCTCGAGCATCCGCCTCAAGAAAGCGGGGTCTCGAAATCAATGGCCCCCTCGGCGTAAATCATTGCAGATCCACGTCGCCCAAGAGTACACCTGAAGATCGGGGGAAGGACATCCTCCTTTCCACGACGACGACCAAGGACGCCTCTTCTCTCGCAAAGACGGGTACAAGGCACCGGCCAAGCAATTTCCTACACCTAGAGGACATGTACTCGCCCGGCCCTCCTTGAGACTATAAAAGGGGTGCCCGGCATAGAGAAGGGCAAGTCGAAGCAATCGACGCCTTGACTACACACCACTGGCAGCTTAGCTCAATCACCACGCACGGAGACTTGAGGTTCCGGCCTCTCTCTCTCACCCTGCTTGTATTCCCCTACTACGAGCACCTCGGTGCAGATACACAGCCATTCACCCGACTGGACGTAGGGCCGGTGTTGGCCTGAACTAGTATACATCTTGTGTCATCTCGCACCAACCATCCGGTTCCTGGGACGCGCAGCACAATTACTAGTCGGTTAGCCGTACCCCCGGTTCAAAACATCGACAGTTGATGAACTCTTTAGTGAGTAGTTAGCTTAGTTTTCAGCCCGACTTTGCTTAGGCAAAGCCGGGAGCGCCAGCGCATGTAAAAACTTATTCTGCTCTCCTTAATATAACCAAAGCCGGGTAACCGGATCTTTTTTAAAAAAATATTTATGTCACTATATTGTCTAAATAATACAACATGTTTTATGAACTAATCCAAGAATACTAATTTGAAAAATCAAAATAAACATTTAAGCAAGAATAAGATCATTAAAATTTAAACCCATATTTTCTAATCAATCGATTAAAATGGTTGTATTTTAATATGTTTAGTGTTTAGTGTGCTGTTTTGGCTCTTTTAAACCCTTCCCTCTTGTTATTTTTTGAGAGTTTCTCTTCTGCTGAATACTAGAACTTTGTAATTAGTAATGAACACTTGCAAATGCTAGAATAAAAATTCCTTTTTTCTAAAATATAACTTTAGTTTAATCTATCTTCAACTTATTTTGGTGTGGTATTTTTTCACAACGATATATAGTAATAGAACAGGCGATACTTAGGACTAAGATGAGAACTGCACACCAAAATGAATTTACATATACAATGCGTGCGCTCGGCACTCCAACGATTGGGACAGCACTGATAGCAGCATAGCAATCACCTACATTACACACACAGAAACATGTACAATGAAGAGCCAATACAAGACATTTCTTAGAAACCTTCTCCTCAATACCTAAAAATATAGGATTATTACTATATAAGCGTGCCTGAATATGACACGGCAGTTGATCTTGGTTGCCGATTGATGTATATATTTCTTCAATCGCACGAGGCACACGAAACATAATCTTTTGGGTATAACAGGGGGTTTCCGACTCTCGATTCGTTTATATATATATGCTTATAGAAACGGGTCCATGCTATATACAAAAGTGTTTCAGGCCGGAGGTTGTTTCAAAATAGTATTGCCCAAACAACAAGTTGCATATGTGGATGGCTACAGTCGTACAGTCTACTCTTAGTGGTAGCTAAATGTGGTTGTACTATCTTTTTTTTATGAAGACTACTATTATGAATTAATTTCAGCAGCCACTGGACAATTATTAGGAGCAAAAGTCACAAACCACTATCGTAATTTTATTGTTCGTCCTGGCCGTCCATGCTACATCAGCAATCCAGTATCATACCACGCTTAAGTAAAGATGCAGACTGGCGGATTGTGGACCGTCCCACGAGCTACAAGGCTGTCCACCAAGCTATTTAGCGGGCTGTGCGGACGTCCGCCAACCGTAAAGCTATAGGCACAAACGGCCAGTGGGATTAGCGGACAAACATGTGAAGCCCGCTAACATCCGCAAGCACTCACAACAAGAACATACGCAGACATTCACGCCAAAGATGTATAAGAATATTAACGCATACATTCACCCCAAGGACCACATGTTTCAACGGTAGTGCATAATAAGAACACTGTAAGCAAAGAGGTTCATACAGTGACAAAGAGGTATTCAAGAGCTCTAGATCATAAGGAACACTGGCTGGATATGGAAACAACCACCATGCTTCAGGGCTTACACGCAAGTGGGGAATAAAGACATTTTTTTTTTAGAGTAAAAGGGCATAACCCCTTCTATTAACCGTGGTCAATATACCAAAAGTTCAGTTATTACAGCTCTGTCAAAATGGAGACACCATCTGAAACAGTTTCAGCCCAAAACATGTGCCTAGCAAACAAACCTATGTTTGCGGCTATTTAAGTTCAACCTCGACGACTAGCTAAAGAAGTTTAAACGACTAGAAGGATTATTACAAAACATACAACTGCTTATGTAAACTGATAATCACCATGACAGCTAAGTTCCTGATTCACTTTCCTTCATCTCCTCATCATAAGTTCAGGGAAAGCCTCAGCTCTCTGTTACCCATCCGGCACATTTGCTTGTCCCTTCAGGTCTTGATCTCCCAGTTTGGCACCTGGCTTATCACCCCAATCCATCTTCCAGGGCTTACATGCATCATCTTCAGTTATCTTTATTCCAGCCACAACACTTGAATAGCTTCTTGTTTCAGCAGCTTTGCCCTCAGTAGCAGAGAACCTCTCTTATCCTCCGGGCATATGATCGACCATTTTTGGATAGTATTTGCAATCTTGTAGAAGAGTATAGCCATACTCTCCCACTGAAATTTCTGAAAGCATAAAGAATTTCTAAGTTTCCATAAACACCAAAACCCGGCAGATGTAACTATATTAACAACACAGTTCCTTTTATTGCTAAGCCAGAATTTACCAATTGAGTCTAGAGAATATCCTAACTGAACATCAAGAATTCTTGATAGCACATCCCACATATTTCTAGGCACAACACAATCAAAGAATAGATGTTGTACAACCTCTATTTTAGAGCAAAAGGGACAAGTTAAATCCTTTACTTTTTGTCTTTTACTAAGATTGTCTCCAGTTAAGCTCTTATTTTCACTTAATAACCAAAGGAAATAATGGGCTCTAGGTGGGATTTTGATGTCCCAGAGAGCAGGTATTAAGTGGGGGAGTAAAAACATGTCTATTATAGGCCACTGGACAATTATTAGGAGCAAAAGTCACAAACCACTATCGTAATTTTATTGTTCGTCCTGGTCCATGCTACATCAGCAATCCAGTATCGTATCACGCTTAAAGAAAAGCATCGATCGGCATCATGTGATCTGTCTGTCCTGACAATTGCCCCGTTACCTCTCTCTCAAAAACTGCTGCGGAGAAATGTCCACTATATGCAATTCCCTTCCCTCCGTCTCACGCAGCCTGGCTTCATTTGTTTATCCACTTCCAACAGATCAAGGGATATACTTGTTTATTACCGGCCTCGATCGAGATCTAGTATATATATATATATATATATATATTAGAATTAAGATTTGGAATTTATTATTTCTGCAGTATCCGTTACGACATATAACCCTATACAAATGCTGGACTGCTCGTATCGAGGGAGCTAGTGTATGTGCCACACACTACTAGTTGTCACTGTGTATAGATATATTAAATAAAGTATACTATACTATACTATACTATACTATACTATACTATACTATACTATACTATACTATACTATACTATACTATACTATACTATACTATACTATACTATACTATACTATACTATACTATACTATACTATACTATGTAGTATATAGAATAGAGTACTATACTACTATGTGTCCCAAAAACACTATATGTAGTATATAGAGTACTATACTACTCCCTCCATACAAAAAAAAAAACATATTATTCTCAGAGAAAAGTCAACCACGTTAATGTTAACCAAATTTATATAAAAAAATACTAACACTTATATAATATAAAATAACTATCAACAAATTAATGATGAACTGTATTTTCATAATAATTTTTATTTGAGACATAAATATTAATACTAATTAGTCAAACTTTAGTCAAGTTCGTCGGCATGAATTCCATAGTTGCTTGTGTTTTGAGTCGGAGGGAGTACTCTAAGAAACGAGTCTCTGTTGGGTATGAAAAGCAGCAGATATATACTGAAATAGCTACAGTGACAACTGTGGTGGTGTGCGACAGTCTAGCTAATTATAACAGATCTAGTATTAGTTAGCCAAATCAAGAAATCTATCTATGTACGGAAATAGCTAGAGTGCCTTACTGCCCTTGACTTCATTTTATCAAGAGGAAGAGCCCACATGGGAAGAGCCTAAGAGGAAGCTAGTGAGTGTTTGGAGAACAAAAAAGATCTCTTAGTTTGGCTAACTAATTAGTGGGATAATCATGAGCTGGATGCATGGCTCACTGTTAATATACTCCCTAAGTCCTAAAATGTTTGTCGCTGCGTTTTCGAAAAACAACTTTAAAAAATTATAGATTTAAAATATTAATAGTTGCCAAAGGATGTTGGGTTCAGTTGGTTACCCCAGCCAGCCTAGACACTCTAGAGGCAACCCTCGGGTCCTGAGTTCGAATCCTAGTGGGAGCGAATTTCAGGCTGGGGCATTATTAAAAATACCAAAAATATAAGGGTGGGGGTTTCCCTTCCTGACTTCGGTCAAAAAAAAATATTAATAGTTATTATACATAATTAGTATCATTGGAAAGATCTTTAAACCTAGTTTTTAACAAATTTATTTAAAGATATAAATGTTGCACATATTTTGTATAAAATCGAGTCAAAGTTGTGGTACGAAAAATGAAAACGACGAATATTTTGAGACGGAGTGAGTATGTGTGTCAAAATAAATTGAAAAAAAGAACCACAAAACCGCCCCACTGTAGATATCCGTTGTTGTGCCACTGTCGAGCCTACTTGTTCTCCCTGCTGTCTATATTATTTTTTTATTATTTTATAATAACCTTGGTCACTAGGGTTATATTGTAATTTGGATATGTTAGCTATTTGGCTATCACATCGTGATAAGAAAAAAAGTAGGAGAGAGAGAGCAGTCAACAAAGAGACTATTTCACGTAGCCTAAGATCATTTGAGAGGAGTATGTGGTCCAATAATATAAAATAGTTTTTATTGTTCTCACTTTCACATCAGCCGACTACACAGCTAACACTAGCTATTATCATTAAGGACGGCCTAACTATTTAAAAATAACCTCGATCAAAGTGTGCTTTGCTATCCATCCGTCGAGAAAAGGTTCTTGCTTGTTATTGGACCGCCGTATTTTTGCACAGCAGCTCGCTGCGTGGCAGAAAGAAACAGCGCACGTGACTTTTTGTGTTATTTTTGCACCTGCTGGCTCTCTCACGCTGACGACATGCACCCATTTGACATAAAGATTATTGGGCTGTGTGCACGTTAGATAAAAAAAAAAAAAGTTTACTAGTACCAGATCGAGTTCAGAGTACCAGTAGTAAAAGATTTGCACGCAACACCCGGCAGCAGCTGAAACGCACGCATCCATCCAGTGGACGAAAGATTGGAGCCACCATGCATTAGCTTTCAGCCAGCCAGATCGACTTTTTTTATATTATTACACACTTTCAGTTGTGGACAAAACGGACGTCGCTTTACATGGAAAGATATCCATATATAACTATGAGTGAGATTTCCATTATTGTTCTTGGTATGCAAGTTAACCATCCATTTGTGTAGCTATAGCTAAAGGCTAATCCCACTGCGTATTCAATATATAATGCTAGTACACTTTTCCGCCATGTAATTCTTACTCCCGGGAGTAGTTAGTTTGCATTCCTTAGCTCCACTGCTACCTTAGCTCCATTTTCAAATTTAGATTGTTTAGAACAAACAACATAATTTTAAAACAATGGGAGTAGTTAGTTTGCATTCCTGAAGTATATTCTAAGAGTACTATATACTACTCCCTGTAAAAGAAGGTCGTTTAGCACAGCGACACAGTCTTGAAACTCGAACTTTGACTTCTTATTTTTTTCAAAAATATTTATTGAAAAGTGATGCATATGGTTTTCACATTTTCAAGCTCGAACTTTGACTTCTTACCTTTGCAAATACTTTTCAAAAGAAATCTATTCATATGCTTTTCACATTTTCAAACTCAATGACTTAAAAGTTATTCACCATTTAGATTCCCCATGTTTGACCCGGTCTTTAGAAAAATGACTTGAATTATGAGTATATATGGAGGGAGTATATATACTAATCACGATTGTGGCCCAGCCCTATTGTTTAACATATCTTCAATTTGAGATCCAGTTAGCATAAGCAAGATTTTCAACATGTATATATATAGTTCCAGACTTACAACTCCAAGAAAAACTCATAACTCTAAGCTAGATTTGTACCAAATAGGGCCTGTTTGGCTCCTGTCACTACTTTCCTTAGCTACACCACTAGCTGCACCGCAAGTATGGGTTCAAAACAACACCCAACTTGTGGCAAGCCGTGGCATCGAAATGAACTAACAATGCTTAAGGGCGCGCGCGTTGTAACTTGGGTTATGAAGCAAATTAACATAGGCTAAGTATTATGGGTTGTGGCGAGCGGAGCTAACCGACCAAACACGCCCTAAGTCTTTTGATATGATGTGGAAATGAACATATATTAATTGCCTTTGTTGTATCACTTTCCGTGGAGACGTGGAATATCGTTTTCACTAGATATAGTCTACATAATTAGAATCTCAGGAAATTATAACCTATTCTTTTCCTTGGCTTTTGGATGTGAGAGAAAGGCCACTAGAATGATCTCAAGTGAGCATGCACAGTGTAGTGTAGAGGTTGCAGGAGGCATATAAAAGGGGAACCTTCCCTGCGGATCTCATGGCTATTCGAACGTTACTATTAAGCTAATATCTTCCAAGCCATTTGCAAAGGTAACTGAGATTATATTATCAATTATATAGCGAGTACTAGTACACACTTGTAGCTGTAGGCTGCCTTTCATGATGCAGACTTCTGTCTTGAATGGAAAGACTGCTTTTGTTTCATGGTCCTTCTTGAATTGTGCTTTAATGTCGTCTGCACTTTGAGTTACTGAAACTAATGATATGGTATCATCATTTGCTGCAGCTATACACACTAAACAATCCACCTCGCTACTCATGGAGGACTCGAGCCTATTCATGCAGTGGGCGATGGACACGCTGCAAAACGAGAACCCTGCTGCATCCGCCGGCGCCGGCGTCGCAGCCGTCCAAGGTGACCTGAGTGAGGCTACCTTCCCCTCGCTCAAAGCGCTACGCGAGGCCTCGCAAGCAGCTGAAATGGTCCAGGAACTGATCGCGGGCGCCGACGCCGTCCGCCATGCGCCAAACAGCTGGACCTCCGGCGACGGTGGCGGCGACACCACCGCGAATTACAGCGTGGCCCCCGCGGGCTGGAACTTGGGCGGTGCCACTGCCATCTCCGCGCTACCAGGTAGCAACGGCATGATGACGGCGGCCCCTGCCCTGCAGGCCACACGCGGTCTGCCGCCGCCGGATCAGCTGGTCTACGGACCTCCGCCGATAACGAGGAGAGCCGCCCTTAAGAGCTTGGGATCCATGGCGGCGTCGTACGCGCAGGACCACATCATCGCAGAGCGGAAGCGGCGGGAGAAGATCAACCAGCGCTTCATCGAGCTCTCCACTGTTATCCCAGGCCTCAAGAAGGTGTTTGACCCGGATCAAATTGTTCCCTGCACCTGTTCGCGACAATTACACATGCTTTGCAGCGTATAACGGTTATTAATTTATGATGATCAGATGGACAAGGCGACGATCCTTTTGGACGCGACAAGACACTTGAAGGAGCTCCAAGAGAAGCTAAAAGACCTGGAGGCCGGCAGGAGCACTGAGAGCCAGGTGGTCGTCATGAAGCCTGCCGCGGCTCCGCGGGACGACCACGATGGCTCCTCGCTGTCGGCGCCGCCACCAGGCACACCGACGGCGAGGAAGCGGCTGCCAGAGATCGAGGTCAGGTTCTCGGAGTCGGAGAAGAGCGTGGTGGTGAGGGTCCAGTGCGAGAACCGGAAGGGGTGGTCGTCAACGTGCTCACCGAGGTTGAGGAGCTCCACCTCAGCAGCATCCACGCCAATGTTATGCCGTTCACGGCTTGCACTTGTATCATAACCATCACGGCGAAGGCAAGTTTTCCTTGCCCTTTTGACTTGTCAAATAATCATCACCCAGCTCATAATTAATTGTACTATATAAATGCTGCATTTCTTAAGAACATTTTGTGGCCTTTTCGTGCAACAAATGAATAAAAAGCCATATTGGTTAGAAATTTCTAATAATTGAAGAACATAGCCATGCAAAATTCAAATTGTTGGTACTATCATCAAGAATATCAGGATAACTACTTTGCAATACAAATTAAAGCGAAATGGCAAGAAAATTAACTTTGTTAACTTCTATTGCACGACAAGATTGGGAGATGAGTTGGCATACTAATATTTTGGTCTAACAGTATTACGGTAGATTGGTCCAACTTCAACTCTTGTGTGTTCTTAGCCTGATCTCGTTGTGAGAAAGTGAAATTACACTAATAATTCCTCGGTTAGCTCATCACTATGGAGTTTTGAAGTTCACATTTTTCTTTTGAAATCTATAGTTAACTTAAGATATGTGTACGTACTACTGTGAACTATGGGAAAAAGGGAAGGATTCTGCCTTTATATACATATATGCACACTGAAAATTTTAACAAACAAATAGAACATACATTCGTAGGTTACATAAAAGTTTGGATCCAAGAACCTTTGAAGGATTATTATGTCTTTATATACATGAAAATATTTAACAGCCAAACAAAAACATATATCTATATATATGCTACATATACTCAAGTTTGGATCCAGAGGACCTCATTCGTCTTCAAGGGCTTGTATTCCCATATTAGTCTATATAAAAGGATAAAATTGTAAAAACCTTCTCACTAGTTTGTGAAAACAAGAAATAATAAGGTATATCATGCCATTTATTTGTTGCTACATGTTATAAGACATTTTTTATCTAATACAATCATAAATTGTTTCTCTTGCAATAAACGATAAAAAAAGTAAATAACTTGTTTTTGTAAGGTAAGATATATATAGGTACAAAGCTGATAATGTCTGTTTACAATATAGGAAAATAATAAGCATTAGCATCATGTATACAGAAAATGTAATTGTTAGAATTATACATAACATCATCCGATCTGCATATATTGTGGTTATATGGATAATAGATCGAGTTGTAATGGCTAAAAAGGTAACATGAGGGTTTAATAGTTTAAAAAATATCTTGGTCTTTATTATTGTGTATATGTACTGGCAAAACCACTTCCAACCATCATCTCAGCCGATCTACTTTTTTTGGAGAAAGCTGTGCATTCATTTAGTTTAATGATTGTACTGCCTTTTCTTAGAGATTCCCTTATCATGTAGTATTTATTAGTGCACTGAACACAACACATATATATTAGAGAAACCCATTAGGGTTGAGATCTAGCCTCTTAAAAATGTACTCCCTCCAAACCCAAAAAAATTTAACGTTTAGTACAACGATATAGTCTATTTTGACCTCTTGTTATTATAAAAATATCTATCGAAGAGTGATATATGTATACTTTTATGAAAGTATTTTTCAAGACAAATCTATTTATATAGTTTTTCACATTTGCAAACTCAACAACTTAAAAATTATTGATGGTTTATATTCCCAATGTTTGACCCAAACCTTGTCCTAGCTAAACGTAAGTTTTTTTTTGGTATGGAGGGGTATATATGTGTGAGATTATATATACGTGCTAAGGTAATGTTTAACAGCATATACATATATATATGCATGTTTTCTTAAATATCCTAACAACCACAAGTACATTTTTCTTGTGGAACTTTAATTTATTGTGATATGTAACCATTTAAAAAGCAATTTTAATTCGAAAACTAGACAAAACTTGCCACCTCTCTTTTTTTTTTCCCTAACGAATCCACCTAATTTCATTTGGTAGACTTTAGCCTGGGGCACAAGCTGACAACATGCTTTTATATATTATATGCGGCCATCCATAATAATATTGTATATTCTTAATTAACGTATGTATGTATAATCACAGATTCACAACCAGAATTAACGTATATATGTATGCTTTTATACCGTTTGTTTGCTGTGTACACATACGTACTACTATATAGAGTGTGCAACATGATAGAGACACACTGAGACTTTTAATTTATTTGTGAGCATAATATATAAATGGATATATTAATTCTTGAAGGTACATGTTATATATAGGCCCACCCATGGCTAGCCTAATTACGGCACATGACATCTCCCCACCGTTCGACGAGGCGGCGCGTCCACGTGCCGCCCCAGCCCACTGAGGTTGGTGCGGCGATGCCGATCGGCGATGTCGCGACGCCGGGTCCGTAGCTAAGGATGAGGGGACCCGACTTGTCGCTGTTGTCATCGTTGCGGATGCTTTGGCTTCCTCGTCGACGAATGAGAAGTCGGTGCGTGTTCCCAAAGTAGATGCTGAACTTATAGGTCAGCGGGGCTGCACGGCGGGCGGTCCATCCATGCTTGCTGCATGACGGAGGCACTAAGGATGCCGGAGAGCTCGAGTGTCTAGCGAGTAGCTGGAGGAGCCTGGAAGGTGTATGTGGTTGGCACATGTACCTCAACATGTATGTGCGTGCAGAACACATGACGTATCGACGCGACCGCGTCGAGGAGAGGCGTAGTAGGTGGCCGTGGAGGAGGTCACCGGCCGCCTTGACGGCGGCACCGATCTGGGCGCCGGCTGTGGGCGCGTCGACGATGACGTTGTCGGCGCGGAGGAACTCGCTGCCATGGTTGTCGAAGAGGAGGACCGCGGACGCCCCTCGAGCCGGGACGCTTGGGCGTGCCATGAGGGAGGAGCATGCTCACCGGGAACGCCCGGTCTTCGCGCGGGCCGTTCGGGAGGTGGAAGCCCACTGCGACGCCATGCAGGGGGCGCCACCCTCGAGGAGGAACTCTTGCAGGAGCTCTGAAGTCAGCAGGATGTAGTAGCGTGGAAGTACCTCACGATGCCGTAGAAGAGGCTCCACTTGGGTGCAATCGCTGGCTCGATGACGCTAGCGATGATGCCGAGCTCCCGGTTCGTTGAAGTACTCAAAAAGGGCCGGAGGAGGTCACCGATGTCCGGCCGTCGATCGCCTCCATAGGCAACCGCCAGCGCGCTGCCGTCCTAGCGCCACTCGTCGGCCCGAGGGGCGGCATCGATCGTCGCCGCCGATGTCGGCGACGCCGTCGATGAGGTTGGCACGGTTGTTGCCTTTGTCATGAGTGCGCCCGGCGGCAGCCGTCGTCATTGCGGGCGAGCAAGGTCGATGGCCTCCTCCATCGAACGAGGCTCGAACCACTCGAGCATCATATGAAGCGTGTCGCGTAAAACCACCGACGAAGAGGTTGACACGGTGGAGTTGGCTCTCAGGTCTATGCGAGTTGCATAGCCCTCAAAAAGCGGTGATGTAGTCGTCCGGCCGCCCTCCCGAGCGGGAGGTGCGAACTCCCCGATGGTGTCGGTGACGATGGGGGGGTCCAAAGTCGTGCCCCTGTAGTGGGTGAACGTGTCCCACTCGACCAATGGCCTCCTCCGGACGACACTGCGGGAACCGGGCTGCAGCAGACCCCGTCAAATGGAAGGCAACATACCGGGCGTAGAAGTCGTGGTCGATGTAATCCTTCAAATTTCGAACAACAGCTCCATCTTGCGTATCTAGAGGTCGGGGTTGTCATTGTCGCCGCATTCGGGATGTCAAGACGGGCGACGTAGAGGGGGTAGGTCCGGTGACCTGGGAACGGGCGCCGGGTGGCGCCGTCTTCGCTGCTAGATAGTCCTGCGCGCGTTGCAAGTGTCGGAGGAGAGGAAGAAGCAGCCGGTTATGTGGTGTTGTCGATGACGATGTCAATGATGGCCGGTGCGCGTCACCGCGACGACGTCACTACCCTCGTCCCCCCCGGAGGAGAACAGTGGTCGAGTCGTCATCGATGCCGCCGTCGGGGCGGTGGTGGCGCATAGGGTAGCGCCGGGCGCCCTAGGCCGGGCCGGGCGCGCTCTCGGCTGGGCTGCCCTCTAGCATGGTCGCCATGGGCGTCGAGCGGAGAGGAGGTAGCTGAATCTTCGGGACGGTGTAGACGCATTCCATGCGGCGAGGACGTGTCTTGATCTCGCATCTCCATGCGGAAGAAGCAATCTTATTTATTTCCTAATAAGGGTTTTTCTATATGATTGAAATATCCCCGCACACCAAAAGTTCTAAGATAATCCTAACTTGATGACGAAGCGAGACGGAGACGGGGAAGGTGGCGGCGGCGGCGGCGGCGCAGAGGCGCCGACTCCCCTCTTGCCCCCGCGCGCCCCCTCCCGGGCCGGCCGTGGCGGTTGGGCCTATTTAGCTCACCCATGGCTGGCCCAATTGTGACACATGACAGCCCTTCATTCAGAATTGTTTAGAGAATATTTGAGGGATTTTGTTAATAATCTAGAGTTATTTAGTTCAGTTTCAAGCGTGCGTATACCATTCATATAAATAAGCTCATCTACCCTACAAATATAAGCACCATAGTCGTCGCAATGAGTGAGTTTTCGTATAACATGTGCGCCAGGTTTTCTCAGATCTGGTACCGCACCCCCACCCCCACCCCCACATCGACGATGACGACGAGAGATCTCTTGCGGGTCATTATATATAAATGAAGGTGCTAAATTATAATAATATGGTTTCGATGATCTGCAGGTGGAGGAGGGCTTCATCGTAACAGCGGAGGAGATCGCTGGCAGACTCAAGTCTGCATTATTACTGCAGGCAGCACCAGTAGCGGCTGCAACAACGGCAGCACTGAAGGAATGACTAGTCGTCGGCTACAGAAGCAGGCTTAGCTGGCTGCTAGCTGTTGGCGCGAGCATATACACACACACACAGTATATAGCAACGGTATTGCGAGTGTATATTTGTGTTTGTTTGATTTGTTTGAAATTTACAGCTTGAATATATTTCACACATATATATAAAAAGTACGTGGCGTGCATGCAATTATAAGATTACTAACAACATCACATCGCATGCGGTGTAAATTACTGCATTATTGGCCTTGTACCATGCAGACACACTACTGCTCCGTACTAGCTAGTGGATGCTTGACGAGAATTTCTGCACCACATGTTTGCGATTGAAATTAATTGCCACCCCGCGAAAGCATCAATACTTGACTGCTACCGACGAGAGTTCCTCCACCACATGCTTACAACTTGCAACAAAATGTAAGTGCACGGAGTATTTATCAACACCAATGCACGCCTCAGATGCTAATTAGCGCTCATCACAAAGTGTGGACAATAATATATGTGTACTTTTTCTTAATTAGCAATATAATGTGTACTTGCATTGCGCAAGTTGTTAAGTTGCACTAGTACCACTGTTCACGATGCTAGTTGTCTTCCGATCGATGCATCGACAAATCTTCGTGAGTGAGCATATATATGCACAAGAAAGTACACATTTCTTTTTCAATATAAAAAACAAGCTAGTACGACGATATATATTATTATAATATAACTAAGGGTAAAGTCCAACTTCCACCTTCAACTCTGGCCAAAGTCCGGATTTTAACCTTGAACTTTTAAAACCGGATAACATTGGCCCTCAAACCCTTGAAAAAGCTCAGTTTTTCGACCTTTAGGGCAGGTTTAGCTCATGAACAGTAACTTTTGACTTTTCTCTCTTTTTTTAGAAATCCAACTTAAGAAGTCAGGAAGGGTACCTATAGAGCTCTAAAAATCTTGATATTTTGTAGGTTGGTAGAGTGAATAATAATGATGATAATGGCATAGAAGGTTTTAAGTTTTGTTAAGTAAAAATTGAATTATTGCATTTCAAAATGGTCAAACTTATATACTCTATGAATTTTTAGGGTATTCAAATGGCAATAAAAAATCTAAAAAAAAATCATATTTGTCCATCATTTGAACCCTAGTTAATTCTTTGAGTTTAAATGATGGGCAATTATAATTTTTTTGAGATTTTTATTGCCATTTAAATACCCTAAAATCATACTCCCTCCATTCCAAATTGTAAGTCATTTTGACTTTTTTGGTGCATCCATTTTTCTATGTATCTAGATATAACAAAAAAAAAGTCAAAGCGACTTGCAATTTGAAACGGAGGAAGTAGAATATATGAGTTTGACCATTTTTCAAAATGCAATAATTCAAATTTTACTTTAAGCATGTTATGCCATTATCAACCTTGTTATTCACTCTACCAACCTACAAAATATCAAGATTTTTATAGATCTCTAGGTACCCCTTCCTTGCTTCTTAAGTTATATTTCTATATTTTTTAAAAAAATGTCAAAAGTTGTTGTTCATACGCCAAAACCGCTTAGAAAAACCGCCTAAGGTTGAAAACATAAGTTTTTCAAGAGTTGGAGGGATAATGTTATCCGGTTTTGAAGTTCAAGGTTGAAATACGGACTTTGGCTAGAGTTGGAGGGTGGAAGTTGGACTTTACCCTATAACTAACCTAATCTCTACGTGCTGAGATGACGGAGTTGCCCACGACTTAATTTGATATTTGTATCATTGTGAAGGATCTAATTTCACTTTGTATTGTATTTTTATGGACAAAGTTAAAACATTCGTAGGCATTTTGAAACGAGCACTCAAAATTGTTATAGTGGAAATAATATAACCAGACACACACGTATCTCACAACAAAATAATCAGCCAGCTTATCAACTGTAGAAACAATAAGCCAAATAGCCGGAATAAAACTACATACTTGTGCATGCATTTGTTTGATCTTTGTGTCGTCATGGCATATGCAAGCATGATTAATAATAATGAGTTGACTAGGATATCAATTAATGTTACTCTTATTGTGTGTGCTCACTCGTTGCTAATATATGCAAGATCATAGTAAGCATGAACTAATCAGATATATATATTTATCAGATATATATTTATATGGACATTCATGAAAGAAAAAGAGAGATTAAAGAAGCTGAAATTCAGTGAATGGGGAGATATGAGAGCTAGGCAAGGAGACTAACTAGTTGAAATTGAAAATTTAAAACCGTGCATTGGGAACCTGAAGTGGCGCACGAACGCCAAATAAAGATTGTTTATCAAGGAATTAGGTACAAGTTCGCAATCAAGAAAAAGGCAACACACAATATATTTTCTAAAGATCGGCGTTTGAATCTATAATACATTAGTAGTGTATTCCACTAAAATTATAGTAGTTGAGTAATTAAACAAGAGCTAGACCTAATCTGATGATAGGCCTATATGAATAATGTATTATATAGTATGATCTATTTTCCATGTATATGCCAGTATTGGTGGATGGTACGTGGGCATTAATTATTGAACCTCCTGTCCTGCCACATCAACAGGCAACTAATCTCAATGATGTGAAAGGGGGAGATAATTTTTTAACCATATGTAGCTATCGTTTGTTTCCATTACAACTTTTTGTTTTTTACCATATATAGCTACATTATTGGTTTCCATTATTGCCAAGCAAACCGATCGAAAGGGCATATTCTATACGTTGTATGATTCCTAAGCAAAATTTTGTCGTCTGCTCTTCTAGAAGGGCGCTAAAGGTTTTACTCCCTCTGTCAGGGGCGTCCTTGGAGCCGTGCGGGCTGTGCGACCGAACAGGGCCTCCAAAAGTCATGGGCCTCAAGATTTACTAAGTGTACTAAACATATATACTAAATATTGGTTTTGTTTTAATTAGAAAATGAATCAAAAAGTGGTATTCTATGACCCAAAGCACGGCCTTCTAACTTTCTAAGCATGAGTACATGACTCACGCTGGCCATATACTATAAATTGGGATACTAATTCGCTTTATCAAAAAAAAAAACAAAAATGGGATACTAATTCGTAGTTGGAACTAGGTGATTCTAGTGAGCCGAGAGCCCGTGGTTGGCCATTCTAGTTTTCTCCTACCCCTTCTCCTTCGTCACTTTAGACGGACTCCCTATTCCTCGCCTGGTTGTAATTAAATTTTTTTGGAGCGATGCAACCATTGCATATAGAATTCTATTGGCAATTCCAAATGATCGCTGCATAGGTATTAGGCCTCCACTTAGTGTTTCGAACAGGGCCTCATATTTTCCCTAACTTGGCAATTCCTGGTACATGAAAAAAAATTGTTTAGGACATGATTGTGTATACTGATGAGGAGTGATTTATTATGAGGTATTTTCCTTGCTTGACCTTATTAAATAGGGTCGCGGTTGTCATTTGTACAAGAAACTTGCTCGGCAGCGCTCCGCGGTTTGTAGTTGATCCGCAGCGCCGTGCGACATGCTTTGCTCGAGTCATCACCCAAAGACGACTTCTTTTACATGTACGGAGGGAGTACATACATAGTGTACTTAAAAGCATGGAAAGGACAATAGAGCATTTTACATGCCATATATGGCACAATATACCATACCATATACCATACCGGGTTGCAGGGCTGTATTCTTCGAGTCGCCTCTTCACAGTTGATGAGTGGTATACCTCTTCTACTGGTTGATATATGAGTACATCTGCATATGAGCTTCTTGACAGGCAACCCATCCGTGTTGAAATGCTAAGGATGACCGCCGTCTCCTCGGCGATCTAGCCTAGGGGCAGCGCCTCAACGCCGGTGGCCCTCACGGCCCCTACGAGATCCTACTTCCTCTCCCCTCCGACCGATCTTCTTCTCCCCTGGCCGGGTCGTGGTGCCCCCATTCCATGGGTGATGCCGACGCTCACGAGGGACCCGCAATCAAGAAAGCGTTGAGGAGGATCACCGCCGAGGACCACCATCGACGTCCTGATCCTGAAGCGATGAGGAGGCGCATCATATTTGGGAGTCTCCAACCTTCTTCCTCGGCGAACCTGATGCCAATGCACGGCAAGTTCTGGAACTCCGACTCTGAGTCCGATTGTGAAGACCTTTGGGAATGCGGATTCCCTTGCCAAAAGCTTTGCGGACTGTGGTGAACAAGAATTCTTCCCGGCCCCTAGCCAATCATCGAACCCCTCGCCGACGGAATTCAAAGCGAGGCCGGGGGCTAGATCGCCGCCTTCTTCGCGCTCGGGGGATGGCCGTGACAAGATCTCCAAAGCCGGCCGGCCACCATGGAAATCCCTTTGAGGGGGCCGCTCCACCACCATGGATCACGCCGCCGGTGCCGCCGGTGATCTACTACGGGCGTGAGAAGTCTCGGTCCACGGATCCCGATTCCACGGAGTTTCAAATTTCAAACAAAACAAGTCCGAGGTTTGGGGTCGCAATCCAAGCGACCGGGTGGGACTGCACTCGTTTCCTCCCAAGTGCCCGGCCGGATCAGAGGTTCCTTCCTTGGGCCCGACCAAGTCCACGACTCAGAACTCCTCTCGCCGGCCTTCGACCGCATCAGGGAAACCTAGACGCCGCCTTTGTTTCTCCGTGGTGCCGCCGAATTTCGCCCCTGCCGACCTACCGTGCCATCCTCATGGCCGGAGGTCAAGGGCGTCATTTTCACCGCCCGAGATGTCGCCGGGTCGGAGGTGCCGCCGACGGGGATCGAACGGGGCACCAAGTCGGACGGACCCGGCCGTGGCGCGGCCGGGTCGCGGGGATCGCGGGCCGCTCGATGCGGATCGTGGTCGCGCGGTGTCGCTGATTGTGGTCGCGCCGGGCTGAAGGAGGGCACGGTGTTGTTGCCGCTGTGGTCGGCGCGCGGCCGCTCAGCGCTTTTATCGCTACTGACGCGATGATGGCGCCGCCGATCGCGGCTGGTGCCGGGCGCGGTGATGGCACCGATGCCGGGACATGTGATACTGCTGCTCATTTGGGTACCGCAGCAGAGATTCCTGAACCTGCTGCTGCAATCCAAGGAGCGGCAACGGCGGTATCCCGCGGTCATGATGTTGATGCTCAAGTCAGGCCAAAGAGGAAGCGTGCTGGGAATTTGGAATGTGTGATTTGTTTGCAAGATCACTATGCAAACCAATGTCCGTTGTTGCGCGGACCAAAACCCTCGGTGGCTTACCGGGTGCTCTTGAAGATGGCATGGGTTTCTTCGAAATTCAAGCCGCAAATCCCAATGACATTGTGCCCTTCGGTCGACCTCTTGTAGCGCTAATCACGGTGCAATCTGGTGAGGTTCCACCTTCTTTACTTCTGTCTGAATTATCCAGAATTATTCCTGTGCATTGGCAATGGGAGGTGCAGGAAGTGAGGGGCCGATCTTACATTGTTCCATTCCCGAGCAAGGAGGAATTAGACGGCATGGTGAGGATTGAGACAGTCACTACCAAAAACAAGGAGGGTACTGTTTTGATTAAAGAGTATGTGGATGATGTTAAGCCTATGAAAGTGCTTGATAAAGTTTGGGTGACGGTCATCAACGTACCTCGGTTACTCCGCTCTTTCTTACCGTTGTGGGCTGTTGGAACTATGATTGGTGCGACACAAAAGGTGGACGTCCAACACCTTCGCCAGACCGGTGAAATTAGAATTTTGGTGGCGGTGTTAGATGCCAAAAAATTCCCAGCATTTGGTCATGTCTGTGTCAAAGGGGACTTGTATCGTCTGTATTTCAAGCCAGATGAATCTGCACCTGATTTTAATCTTGATGATGATGACCTTTTGGGTGATGAGGATAAAGATATAGATGGTGATAAGAAGATGAAAGAAGCGGAGGATGATCCAAAACAAAAAGGCCTTATGAAGGGGTCTTCTTCTTCGTCTAGCTCTCTACCCTCTCAGTCTCATGGTGGTGCTCCCCATAAGCAGTCTACTTTGGCATGTGACATGCTTAGTGATGTTGTTAGTATTAAATCTCGGATGAGATGGAGAAAAAATTTGATATGCTTTGCTGAACTCACCTTTTTTCTCGGGGATGATTTAGCTATTTTTAATTCTCGATAGCTCCTCCAATTAAACAACATCCTTGTCCGGGTGATGGTGCTCTTGTTGGTGGAAATTGTCGGTTGATTCGATGTGGTGGCCGGGTTACCTTTGCTCTCATACTACGTGTCACCGATGTTTACCAAGGAAGAGGGAATTTCGCTACAAATGGAAGCGGATGTTGGTGCGGACGCCTTTAGTGGACGCCGGCGGGCATCGAGGAACCGGTTTCGACCGGTGTTTTTGCCCTTGACGGATCGGGCTGGATGTGCTTCCTCGGGCGTCATACGCTGTGCTCGATGAGCAAATGGGTTGTGCTTCCTCGATGACCGACGCCGGGTTGATGAGCGGTACCGGTCAGACGACCTCAACGACAAACGCCATGGTCGATGAGCAAATGGTTGTGCTTCCCTCGACAAAAGTCGGGTCGATGAGCAGCCGGCCAGGCTTCCCTCGGCGACACACGCCGTGGTCGATGAGCAACCGGGTCGTGCCTCCCCTGGCGACTAACGACGGGGTTGATGAGCAACTAGCCGTGCTTCCCTCGATGGCAGCGCCATGGTCGATGAGCAACGCGCTGTGTTTCCCTCGGCGACAAAAAAGTCGGGTCGATGAGCAGCCGGCAGTGCTTCCCTCGGCGACACACGTCGGGTCGATGAGCGGTGGGGTCGCTTCCTCGGCGACCAACGACGGGGTCGATGAGGAGTCGGGTCGCTTCCTCGGCGGCAAACGCTATGGTCGATGAGCGCTTGGCTGTGCTTCCCTCGGCGACAAAAAGTCGTGGTCGGGAGCAGCGGCCGCGCTTCCCTCGGCGCCGATGGGGTCGGTGTTGGGCAGCTGGTGGCCACTTCGCCATTGTTGGGCAGAGGTCGCGGCTCTCGGCGTCTATCGGCTCGACACCGAAGCGCCACATCATTCTTTGCCGCCGC
Organism: Hyparrhenia diplandra; assembly: GCA_015847255.1. Taxonomy (NCBI): domain Eukaryota; kingdom Viridiplantae; phylum Streptophyta; class Magnoliopsida; order Poales; family Poaceae; genus Hyparrhenia; species Hyparrhenia diplandra. The sequence continues at coordinate 36,331 of JADLZK010010204.1, read as the reverse complement.
CGCTTTTCTAATGCAAAGAAGAACGCATCCCGTCTTGCCGATGATGTTGTGCAACCTCCCGTCATGGTGGCGGGGGGCGGGCGCGGCAAGGGAGTACTGGACTCGCCATCCTAGTTGTCCAAGAGAAGGCAGAGTAGCAATTGTTGTGGCCTCCGGTGTGGTCAAGTTAAGAACCCACCACCGGCCATGGTTGTGGTGGACACTGGGGATGCAGTGGAGGGGTTGCCTGAGGTTTCCCTGGGTACCGACCTTGCTATGGTTGGGTCCGAGGTGGTTAACCCAACTCCACACCTTCGACGGAGCCAAAGAAATGCACTAAGGGCGGACGAGCATACCCTATGCAAGACTGAGCGGATGGCAATGAAAAAGAACCTCGAATTTTCGTGTACATCTTTCTCTAGCTTTTCTGATTCTGCTATTTTTTTCGAAACTTGGTAGGGTAGGCATCGACCTTACTTCCTCTAATGTTATTGCTATTAAAAATCTAGAGGTTGATAGACTGGTTCTTAGTGCAAATTTGGAGAACTCCAAATCTAGAAGTAATAACTTTGCTAGTGATGATGAATGGGAAGAACGCCTGGATGCAGCTCTCGACCACGTATGTGGGAATTTTAATGGGAACTTGCTGGTTGCGGAGAATGATCATATTATAGATTTGTCTCTTGTCCGGCGTAGGAAAAAATAAAAAATCCAACTTCCCTAAAAGCCTAAAACTCCATCCAAAATTAGTTTAAAATGAAAGGAGTCTTACGGAATAGCGAGAGGTCTTGCCGACTTGGCTAAACATAGATTTTTGGCTGAACTTGTTAAGGAAGAGCAGTTAAATTTTATTGCTCTTTCTGAAACTGGTAGAGACTCCTTCCCTGATCACGTTCTTAAAAATCTGTGTGGAGGGCGTGATTTTCTTTGGCACGCTATGGCTCCTCATGGTAGATCGGGGGTATTCTACCGGGAGTTGACATGTCGGGCTTTTGATATTGGAGCCATTGACGAGGGAGATTTCTTTGTGAAATTCACCTTGCGTTATAAAGCAAATGACTTCAAGTTTGTCCTTTATTCTATCTATGGACCAAAGACAATATCAAAATAAAAGTGCTTTTCTTGCGAGCTAGCTAATACTTGCTCCAAAGAGATCTTACCGTATCTTATTGGAGGGGATTTTAATATTATGCGAAGCCCTAACGACAAAAGCACCGGGGTTTTTGACCCTAAATGGCCGGACCTTTTTAATGCGGTTATTGATTCTCTTAACCTTAGAGAAATTGCCATGTCAGGCTGCCAATACACATGGGCCGGCCCCGGTGATAATCCTACCTTTGAAAAGCTTGATAGAGTCTTAGTCAAGACGATTGGGAGTTTCAATTCCCTCTAACGTGGTGGAGTCTAGAGATCGAACATCTCCCACCATACTCCCCTAGTTATCAATAATCCGGTGCATCGACCCATCGGACCGGGATTAGACCCTTCCGGTTTGAAAGGGGCTGGTTAATTAGGGAGGGTTTTTATGACATGGTTGCAAATGTTTGGCAATCTGAAACCTCCGGTACCAATCCCATAGAACGATGGCAAGCCAAAAGTCGTAAACTAAGACAATATCTTAGAGGGTGAGCTGCAAAATATTGTAGGAACTTATAAGAAAGAGAAGAAAAATCTTCTAGCCCTTTTACATGAGCTAGATAAAAAGCCGAGACTACTTGTCTTTCTCGATCAAGAGATCAATTTTAAGCATTTCCTTAAAGAACGTTTAGTTTCTCTGTTGAGAGAGGAGGAATTAAAATGGTATGAGAGAGCCAAGGTTAAAACCTTATTAGAGGGTGATGCTAACACTAGGTTCTTTCACTTAGTGGCTAATGGAAAACATCGAAAACAACAAATCTATAGACTTGAAAATGATCAAGGTGTTATGTTATTGGTGTCGACCGCCTTAAAAGCCACATTACAAATTATTATAAAAATCTCTTTTGGTCCGTCGGAGCAAACCGAAGTAACTCATTTGGAAGATCAAATTACGATATTCCACAAGTTACCCTTGAGGAAAATGATATCCTCATCGCCGATTTCACCGATTACAAGTAAAGGAAGCCATTTTCCAAATGGAACACAATAAAGCTCCAGGACCTGACGGTTTTCCTGCCGAATTCTATCGGGTCTTTTGGGAGGTTATCAAAGACGATCTCATGTCCATGTTCTATGAATTCCACAATGAGAATCTAGACCTCTTTAGTCTAAACTTTGGTATAATTTCTCTTATACCTAAAACTCTGAATGCTTCTACTATTCAGCAATATAGGCCGATTTGTGTCCTTAATGTTAGTTTCAAAATTTTCACAAAAGTGGCATCTAACAGACTGAATAAAGTAGCTAAGACAGTTGTCGGTCCCTACTCGATCGCATTCATGCCAGCGAGAATATCATGGATGGAGTAGTTATTTTACACCTAAACTATCCATGAATTACATACCAAGAAAAGGAATGGTGTCATTTTCAAAATTGATTTTGAAAAGGCCTATGACAAGGTCAAATGGTCCTTCCTATGACAAACTCTTCGCATGAAGGGGTTCTCCCCAAATGGTGTAGATGGGTCCAAAACATGGTCACGTGGGGAGTGTAGGGGTTAAAGTCAATGACGACATTGGCCACTACTTCCAGACCAAACGGGGCCTTAGACAAGGAGATCCTTTGTTACCTATCTTGTTTAACATCGTTGCTGATATGCTAGCTCTTCTTATTAATAGAGCAAAAGCCGATGGACAAATAAGAGGGGTTATTCCACACCTGATCGATGATGGTTTATCTATTTTACAATATGCAGATGATACCATTATCTTTTTAGATCATGACCCCGAGCAAGCAAAAAATTTAAAACTTTTTCTTTGCGCTTTTGAAACAACTCTCGGGGCTCAAGATCAATTTTCACAAAAGCGAAATCTTCTGTTACGGTGATGCCAAAGAGATGGAACATTATTATACAACTCTCTTTGGTTGTAATGCGGGGACCTATCCTTTTAGGTATTTAGGCATCCCTATGCACCATAGACAACTCCCTGAATTACGAATGGAGAAAGGTAGAAGAACGCTTTGAACAAAAAAAACTATCTTGCTTTGAAAGCTAAGTACTTATCCTATGGGGAGACCGGTTTTACTTAATTCAGTCTTAAGCAGTCTCCCAATGTTCATGATGTCCTTTTTTGAGATTCCAAAAGGAGTTCTCAAGAGTCTTGATAAATTCAGATCAAGATTCTTCTGGCAAGGATCTACAGATAGACACAAATATAGACTTGCTAAGTGGGATATTCTATGTCGCCCCAAGGATCAAGGTGGTCTTGGAATTCTTGATTTGCAGATACATAACAAATGCTTATTGGCCAAATAGATTGTTAATCTTATAAACACCGATGGCACTTGGCAATCCTTGTTAAGGAATAAATATTTGCATTCCAAGACCCTAACCCAAGTATCAACCAAACCAAATGACTCTCATTTTTGGAGAGGCCTCATGCATATTGAAGATGAGGTACTTGCTAAAGGTTGTTTTCTGATTAAAGATGGAACCAGTACAAGATTTTGGGATGATACTTGGTTAGGTGATAAGCCTCTCAAACTCAGATACCCAAGTTTATATAATATAGCTAGGGATAAACATGCAACAGTTTCAAAAGTTATGTCTTCTGACCCTCTCAATATTTCTTTTAGGAGATCTTTGGTGGATAATAACGTGTTGGATTGGCTTAGCCTTGTAGCAATGCACCTCAATGTGGCTCGGTGGATGGAAAAGACCACTTTAAATGGCTATTAACTAAGTCCGAGTTTTCTCTGTCCGGGACTATGTATCTTGATTCCATAGATACAAATCCACCCTTCCAACATAGGAGGATCCGGAAATAGAAAATACCTCTAAAAATAAAAAAATTTCTCTGGTTTGTCCAAAAGGTGTCGCTTTTGACAAAAGACAATCTTGCTAGAAAAAATTGGAAGGGGAGTCGAAATGTGAATGTTGTAATTTGAAGGAGACTATCCAACATCTCTTCTTTGATCGCTCATTTGCTAAAATGATTTGAAGGATTATTTTCTATACTACTAATCTAACACAACCTGTTTCTCATTAACCATATGTTTGGTACATGGTTTAGAAATCGAATAGACGAATAAGCCTCTAATTTGGGTTGGTGTGGCTGCTCTTTTAACCATCCGGAGGTGTCGTAATGACACGATTTTTAAAAAAATGAAATCTAACTCTATTATGCGAGGTTATTTTCGGGGAGCTTATTGGCTTCGTTCCTTCCCCGCTTATAGCGTGCATCGAGCAAACAAAAGAAGCCCCTCGTGTGTTTGAGTAAGCGTTTAGAGATGGTTGCTTTAGAAATTTCAAATAGAGGGTGGAAACATCTTTTTCGTTTGTTATAATGCTTATGTCGTTTTTAAAGACATTTTGCTTCTCGAGCTTTGTAATAATTGGCTGTGTACATCCACAGATGTAGAGGCCGTATTGTATTATCCATTATCTTAAAAAAAAAATGAGGTTCTTGAGGCCGAAAGAACTAGCACGTAGTGGGATAGCAGTAGCTCAGATCGTCACATCACTGCCGGTTAAAAACCCTCACCGCTGGTGGATTTTGAACCGGTAGTGATGCAGGGATTCTCATCACTGCAGGTTACAAACTTTCGACTCTAACAAACGTGAAAAGTATTATAAACACGACTGAACAGAATATAAAATAGTTGAGTTGCTGTTTTTGGTGTGCTTTGCGTGCGTCCATGGAGAAGACGCGCGGCCGCATTCTGCACAGCGCGCGCTGCCAATCGCAGCAAATTAAACTGCACGTGATTTTGCACTTGGCCTAGAACTAAAAAAAAAAAATGGGCAACCTATAGTCGGCACCAGTGAGAGATTAATTAAATAAATATTTACTGCCAGTAAACTAAGATATCCGATACGTGTTAACGTTGCTTGCGTTACGGCCTAGCCACGGGGCTTTAAAATGTTTCTTATCTGCTGACAAAACGGCCGTCATTTTCTGCGGAAAGATGTAGCTAGCAGTAGATACAGATTTCTGAAAGGGCAGCCAACAATGATACGCAAATTGAAGATAAACTAAGAGCATGGCTAATAGTAGAGCCAAGTACTTGGCTATAAGCTAAGTAATAACAGCCAAGCTATACAACAACTAGTCTCTTAGTTGGTTACAAAATTTCTTTATTATTATTTATTTCTCTTCTCTTCCTATTCCTATTCCTCACATCCATATCTATTGGGACCCACTAATGCCTTATGCATCCGTGTCCAGCTTGGTGCTAGAACAAGAGCCAAGCTCTCTTCTCTCTCTTCCCTTCTTCCCTCCACATCATCAAAATTGCTGACTAGGTTGGCTTATAGCCCATTATTGTACTTGCTCTAAGGGGAAACATATACGGAAACAACGTTAACTTCGTGCTAAGAAAGCGATTGGATTTTTTTTATCCTAGCTATAGCTAGGGGTGTCTGTACTGTATATAGCTCGACGCACGTGGTCGGGCCGGGTAAGGCCAGCAGGACACATCAAAAAATCTTATAGGCAATAGAATAGAGGTAGTATTACTATTTTACACACTCCTATCTCTCTATTAAATGCGTAGCTAGCTAAGCCTACGTACATTCCTAAAGTATTACTCCCTCCGTTTCGAAAGAGTAAAGTTCATGGCCGGTCCTCAAACTTGTTACGGTGTGTCGGTCCTTAAACTCAGAAAGTGTGTTACTCCGTTCTTAAACTCTTTTTGGGTTCCATATCCATCCAAACGGGTATAGGTCCACAAGTCAGATTCATCTCTTACCTCTCACCGCTCTTTCATAGTAAAGATCAGCTCGTCGGCGCGTTGCATGTTGTGGCTCCGCGGTGTCAGCTCGTGAGTGCTTGTGCTAGCAATCGTCGAGCAGCTGCAGCAACAGGAGATGATGGCGTACGGCTGTACGTGCATGTGCTAGCCATCGCTTGCTGTAGCACGAGGCGGTGTACGGACGCATCGTCGAACAGCTGCTGCCTGCTACTGCTGGACATGATGCTGAGCCCGGACACGTCGAACACCTCACTGACCACCTTATATAGCCGGCCGGACGTGGTCGATATGCATCACGCCATCGCGCACGGCCTTCCAGCATGACACTGGCGAGAGGCGGCCGTCCCGGCGCTCATGATGGCCTCGGCATCGGATTCGGATGTAGCGAGGACACGGGTCTGGCCTGCCTCGTCACGTCGCGGCTCTGCGACGCGTACCGTGTGCTACGACTCAGGGCCGCCACGCCGTCGAGGGATAGGCCAGGAGTGCCGCCCAGCTCGCCTCGCACGTCACGGTGCCTGTGCGCGGAGCAGCGGAGGCGGCGGATCGCACTTGTCTCCTATGCGTTAGCGGCGGCGGCTCTACGGCAGTGGTGACGACGATGAGGTAGAAGATGGATATTTTTAAAATAGTCCCGTGTGAAGTGTGTAAATAATTGCGTATTTTATGTGCATGGGCTTTTTGTTTATAACCCCACAGATCTTTTATTTACAAGCAATCAGGTCCTATCTCTACACGCGGGCAGGAATCCGCACCCGTTTGGATGAACATGAGACCCCAACAATGTTTAAGGACCCGAGCGACACACTTTCTGAGTTTAGGGACCGGGACGACACACCCCCTCGCAAGTTTAAGGACCGGCCATGAACTTTACTCGTTTCAAACCTAAGTTATTTCAAAAAATTTAGAGAGTCAAAGACCAAAATTCTAGAGAGAATTACATCAAATATGTATACTATAAAAATATAATTAACGAAGAATCTAATAATACTTAGTTGACATCCTAAAATTTATTATCTTATCATATAATTTCGGTCAAAACTTTAGATGCTTTAACTCTCCAAAATTTTTAGAGTACTGTATGTATTTTCGTTTTGTATTGCTCCGACCCGCACGATATACGTCCGGATAGGCAAATAGCCATTTGTACAAAACGAGAAATATGTAGTATTGGTTATAAACAAGTCCAGATAATCAATGACTACCAACAAGTCCAGATATGCTCACCCGACTTTGATTTTGATAGGACGCCAAATCGGCGACATTTCTGTACTTTTAAATGATCTGTATCGATCACCTTTCTCTGGTGGCCTGTGCAAACTATCATTTTCACCTGATTTAGGCACAAAAACGAGAATCCCAAGAAACCAATTTTATATTGTTTTTCTAGACTTTTTAGATGGGGAGAGGCTACGAATGAGGAGCTAACCTTTCCTTCTATAGTGATGAAAGAAAAAAAGAATACATACCCCCTTCTATCTCAAATTGTAAGTCATTCTAAGAATCTTGGAGAGTTAAAGTATCTCAAGTTTGACCAAATTTATATAATAATAACAATAATATTCATGATATAACTAAATATCATTAGATTCTTTATTAACAATATTTTCATAGTATGTCTATATGATGTGTCATATATCTTTGTGATCATCTCTATAATTTTAGTTAAACTTGAGATGGTTTGACTTTTCAAGATTCTTGAAATGACCTACAATTTGGAATGGAGCTAGAGAGTACAATAGAGTGATGACCTAACATTTCCTTCCAAAGAACTAGCACAATATTATATATGGAGACAACATTTTGCGGCGGCACTACCTATAAAATGGGGAACTCCCCATGGTCTTTTTGGACATTATTGTCTGGAGAGTACTGACTGGTACTACTTTTGCAAGGATCTGAGGTAACTAGCTAGACAATTTTTTTTGATCAGCACTATTGTACTAGCACATTGAAACTTGTTCTCTTTGGCATCCTCACTTATATGTATATAGATTCGATTGCAATAATAATTTGTACTATATAGTATATACTATTGGCTTTAAATTATCTTGCAATTAGTCATCAAAATAAGGATGTTATCATTTGCTGCTGCAGCTTAGAGTAGTGTTAGACCAACCCCTGCCGTCAGCTAGCAAAATGGAAGACTCGAGCTTATTCCTGCAGTGGGCGATGGACACGCTGGGGCATGAGCAACCGGCGGCCGCCGCCGTCAACGACGACTGCAGCAGCGAGGCGACGTTCCCCCTCACTCCAAGCGCTCCGCGAGGCCCTCGCAGGCAGCCGAGATGGTGCAGGAGCTGATCGCGGAGGCCCCAGCGAACAGCTGGAGCTCCGGCGACGACACCACCGATGGCAGCAGCGGCGGAGGCAACAACAACACGGCCCCTGCGGCGGCGGCGGCGGCGGCGGCGGCCATGGATCACGATGTCATCTGGCCTCCGTCAAAGACCTCGCCGGTCAGCAGGCCCGCCTTGAGCAGGAGCAGCAGCGTCACCAACCCTCCTCTTGGCTGGAATTTCAGCGCCGCCGCCTCGGCACAGGCACAGCTGGGCAGCAGCGACGGCATGCTGCCGGAATTCGCCCCCAAGCGCGCCATACAGCCGGACCAAGCATACGGATCTCCGCCGGCGAGGAGGGTCGGCTTGAGGAGCCCGGCGGGATCCATGTCGGCGCCGTACGCTCAAGACCATATCATCGCGGAGCGGAAGCGGAGGGAGAAGATCAACCAGCGGTTCATCGAGCTCTCCACCGTGATCCCAGGCCTCAAGAAGGTCCCGAACTCCTGATCCGATCCAGATTAAATCCATTATTAGCTCGTCAATTATATTTCTGATGACATAAAAAAAAAAATTAACTTAATGCAAATTTCTGATCAGATGGACAAGGCAACGATCCTTTCAGACGCGACCAAGTACGTGAAAGAACTGCAAGAAAAGGTCAAGGACCTGGAGGCTGGCGGCAGCAACGGCCGCAGGAGCATCGAGACCGTGGTGCTTGTCAAAAGACCATGCCTCCATGCTCGGGCGGAAGCGCCAGACGAAGATGGCTCCCCATTGTCAGCGTCGTCAGGCACGCCGCCGGCAGAGAGGAAGCAGCTGCCGGAGATCGAGGCCCGGTTCTCGGAGAAGAGCGTCATGGTGAGGATCCACTGCGAGGACGGCAAGGGGGTGGCCGTGAAGATTCTCGCCGAGGTCGAGGAGCTCCATCTCACCATAATCCATGCCAACGCCCTGCCCTTCGCAGAGGGCACTCTCATCATAACCATCACGGCAAAGGCAAGTTTTCTTTCACACTAATAACCAGTTCTCTTTTTTTTTTTTCAAGAAGCAGTTTTGCATTTTCCACTGCATATGATGACCTTTAATTTGAACTTTTGGTGGTCTTTTTTATTTTTAAATAACACACTATATGCTGGTTAGGAGTTCCTAATAATGGAACATAACATTAAATACAAACTAAACAGTGTACACAAAACAAACAAACTAAACAGTACAAATGAATGGCAGAATGCAGGGCTCCTTTATTTCAATGATAAGTTGGGAGAGGAATTAAAGTCAAAACACTAAGTGGCTAATGCCGCTTGCGGCACTCTTGTAACATATAAATTGCTTCCCTCTAATCAAAGATACACACACTCGTGCGTTTTCAAGAAAAAGAAACACTACAGTAGCACATGTTTTAACACTGATCTATCCCGGCCTGACACATCCGTCTTCAAAAGGTTCAGATTCATATATTTAACTATGCCTGAGCACTAATTAAGCTTGATATGCTTTTATCTACTGTATGATGCACATATATATAGTTGTACTGATGAGTTTTGATTTATATCTTATATTCAAATTATAATCACATCGAGTCTGCCCTATGTTAGAAAGTGTGATGGATATTCATTATAATTAGGTATTACAATATGAATCAGTTGAAGGGGAGAATCCAATATTAATACAGTGTTTATATATTTTGGTGGTGACTCTTAACTTGATTATGGAGAAAATAATCTTCATACAAGTTTACCTAGTTAGTTCATTATGATACTATACTGTAATAATAATTATGTGCATCCCTCCGTTCCAATAGCTAAGATGTTTTAGTTTGTTTTAAGTGTCATACTTTACATCTGCAAGATAGTTTAATTAAATCCACCATGAAATGTCTTCATAGTGAATTTATTTGGTATTATAGGCGATGTTTATACCCTTTTTATATAAATTTGGTCAGAATTAGAGAAGTTTAACTTATTATAAAATAAAAACACCCTACTTACACTACTACTGAATCGAACTTCCGTGGCGGGCATTTTTCGATTTTCGTGGCGGGCATTGGGTCCGCCACGGAAAGCTAAGGTCACGGTTAATCGAACGATTAACCGTGGGCGGACTCTATGCCCGCCATGCAAAATCGATTAACGGGCGGACTTTTTAACAATGCCCGCCACGGAAAATACAGATTAACCGTGGGCGGACTTCTTACAATGCCCGCCATGGTAAATAAATTAAAAATATATATAAAAAAAAAACCGATGCGGAACCCTAACAGGCCCAGATCTAGGCGCGGCCCGTTGGGGTTTCGCCACGGTCGGCTCCTTCGCCGACGCCGGACCCGCCGCGCCGCCACCGTCTCCGGCCGGGGGCCGCCGCCGTGCTTGAGGACGATGGATCCGAGGTAGGGGTTACGGGGCCGCCGCCGCAGCCCGCCAGCCCAGCGCCGACGCCCGCCCGGCCGCGGCGCCCGCTAGGCCGCCATGGGCGGATCCGTGGCTAACCAGGCGACCGCCCTCCCGCCACGGATCGGGCCTCCCCTCCCCGTCGGCGGATCTGGAGGAAGGGGAGGAGGTTTGGCCGTCGCCGTGGATGGAGCCTTCCGCCGCCCGTCCCGTGTCCGCCGCACCGCCGATCCGCGCGCCGCGGCCGGATCCGCCGCGCGCCTCGCCGGATTCGCCGCCCCCAGCCGCCACGGAGCGCGCCGCCCGCGTGGTTGGGGGAGGGGAGCCGCCCGGCCCCCCGCGCCGCCGCCGGTGATTGGGGAGGGAGGGGCGCGCCCGTGGTGGCCGCCTCCCGGCATAGGAGAAGGTGGATTGGGAAGAAGGGGGGACTTGGGGGCGTCGGCGGCGTCGGAGGAGGAGAGCGTCGAGACGGCCGAGAGAGAAAGAGGCGGACGGGGGAGAAAAAGAAATTGTGTCCGAGACTGAAACCCTAACACTCCCCTTCTCTATTTATATGAGCCCAATTTTGGATTGGTTTTGGGCTTTTTTGTGGGCTCTTTGGACTAGTTAGTTGGGCTCCATTTACCATGACGGTTATTTTACAATGCCCGCCACGGTTGTCGATTAACCGTGGCGGTTTTTCTGTCATTGCCTGGAGGGTGCCAGGCCACCTATTTTCCGTGGCGGTTTTTCTCAAATGCCCGCCACGGAAAATAAAATCAAAACACCACGTAAAATCAATTTTGTAGTAGTGTTAAAAGTATATTTTGCACAACAAACAATAATTCTGATTAGGGATAAACAATACAAGATAGGGTGTATACATTAAAGATGAAAAGACAATTCAAATCCTTGCATAATGATAAAGATACAAGTCATTTCAATGTTCCTGCTGGTTTCATGCCTTCAAATTTTATCATTCAATCATCTATACTACAACTACATAATACACAAGTTTAAATTATTGGATAATAATCTAACCTTTGTTTAATGGTCAAGGTGGGCTTCCCCACCAGAATTTTCATTGATAAGTTATGGCACAATGATTTTTATAGAAAAATGACGCAGATCCCTTCAATTCGGGAAACTATCTAATTAACTAATCTAGGCTTCATCACACCACTTGATTATTTATACAGAAATTGGCCATCCAATATATGAGATTAAGGTGTCGATGGCACCACAATCGCCTATATACACCAGTATTAGCTAGGGTTTCACCTGTATTAGATAAGTTATGGCACAACACAATCAAACATGTAGAGAAGCGCATAATAACAACCATGGCAACCTACTAAAACCCTCATATCCAACATCAACAACCATTGTGTAACGGACTAGAATGAGATACAGTCATAACCTCTAGCTGCTTGAGCCTTAAGGAGTAACTCGAAAAGTAATAACAATGCATTTGCACATAAATAATAATGTCAGTGAACCCAATGGGCATCCACTCGGCAGTGGAGCCATGCGAGCTATAGGGTGGTCTCTCAAGACAGGGTCATAAACAACATGGTTGCAGCCTTGCAGGAGATGGGGTGCTCCTTGGTGTAGTGATACACATAGTTTAAGAATTTGACCATTTTATTTGTCTATGAAGAGCATATATATATATACGGAAGAACATGTGTGATATATAATAAAAAATTTCGTTTGATCAGGTGGAGGAGGGCTTCACTGTAACTGCCGAGGAGATCATTGGCAGACTCAACTCTGCACTACAGCACAAGCAGCATAGCTAGTAGATGCTGCAACAGCACTGATGAGTGATGAGCTGGAAACAAAAGGCTAGTTAATCTAGCGCACGTACACGCCCTATATATGTAAATATCCTCGGGGATATGAAATTAAATCCGACAGTACATATATGATGCTGTGGAGTGTTTTTTTCCCCTTACTACTGTACATATATGGGATTGCTTGACCATGTACAGTAGTGCATGCATGAAGATGCACACTAGTGGAGTGGATCGATGCGAACGAGAATTCCTGCGCCACATGTTTGCAATAATATAATTTGGCGCTTCGCTTCGCAGCTGCAGACCCATGCATGCAGCAATAGAAAGTGGCTTCACTATTGAACGCTTGTGTCACGAAAAAGCGCTCAAGAAAGATCAGTTCACTACAGATCGAGGGTCGCTTGGTCCAAGTTCCAACAAAACAAATCGCGCAAGTACTACCAAGCAAGTGGCCTGCACGCAAGTTGTGAGGTTAGTTGATTTAAACCACCAAGACGGGCTTAATTTTAAAAGTAATTATTATATATATACACATCTACCGATGTACGATTGTCACTGTTCATGATGTACTATAGGTTGTGATTGGGTGTTTGGCTCATATATAGCCACCACACCTTGGCGGACAAAGCCTTTTGCAATTCAAAATGACGTTACAACTGAGGTGGCAATTGCTTTGATCGCGCCTTTCAGCTTTTCATGTTGAAGCCCAGCCCCCCCCCAAAACGCCGTCCCCTTCGCCGGGCGATGGCGGCGACTCCCAACCTGCCCTCACGATCTCCCTCCTCAGCCCACCTCCCTCCAATCCAACCCCAGATCCGTGTTCCCCAGCCTTTGATCTACCTTTCCATGGGTATTCCTCGGGGAACATGGCCCCCTGCCCGCCGGAGGTTGCTCCAGTCCTGGTGAGGCTTTTGGTCGTCGCCAGACTTCCGTTGCAGGCTTAAGTACGGCCGGTGCGGCAAGGTGAGGTAACCAGCCAAACAACAGAGCCAAGGAAAATATGTGTACATGCACACATACTCCCCAGACCGTAGTATATACTTCAGAACAAAACAGATAGGATTTATCCTCGAGCCCTAGTCAATAATTTGCTCTTAGGGTGGAATACACTAGCATACAACAGCGGTATGCACTGGCATGACCCTAGGATTTATCCTCGAGCCCTATCCCAATGCCTAGATCGATTATCCCTAGTCAGTAATTTGCTCTTAGGGTGGAATACACCGACATACAACAACGGTATGCACTGGCATGACCCCGTATAGTTAATAATGTTATAGAGAAACCGTGATGAGTAATAGAAACCATTAGAGGAAAACGGCCATATCATAAAATCCTCTTCATCAGTGAAGATAATAGTGGATGCAAGCTATTTAACCTTCAGCCAAAGCTGAAAAAGTCTATCTTCTACACATCTTCTAAAGGGGCATGGAGGTCCTAAACACCTTGCTCGCGGAAGTGGATCGCAGAGCCCACTCACGCCGCTTGCCGAGGGAATGCCGTGAAGTTTCGGGCATCTATCTCGCTGATGACCTCGTCATCTTCCTCGCACCCGTGCCTTTTGACTTCATATGAGTTAGGCAATGCTAGACCTATTCGTCGGGGTGTTGGGACTGGCGCCCAACCTGTACAAGTGTTCAATCACTCCTATTCGCTGCTCGGAAGCACAGGTGGCCACGGTCCATGGCACCACCGGTGTTTCCCCACGGCAAGTACCTTGGGGCATCTCTTTCCCGGTTGAGGTTGAACGGGGCACATGAGCGGCGATCCTCGACTCCCGCGCGCAAGGATCCCCACCTAGGCCGCCTCATGAATGGCGGCAAAGCAACATTGACGCAGATCCTTTCTGCGCGATACCGATTCTCACGTCTCCATCTGTTGTGCTATCTCCCCCTTGGGCGATCATGGAGATTGACTAGACGAGGTAGGCGTTCCTTTGGATGGGAACGGACTCCGCCGGCCCGGAGGAAAGTGCGGAGTGGCATGACCGAATATGTGCTCTCCCAAGGAATTTGGCGGGTTTCGGCCTTTTGGACCTGAAGGTGCTCAGGTTCGTGTTTAAGCTCCGGTGGGAGTGGGCGTGCGGACGCAACTAGATGCGCCATGCGGCGTTCTTTGCCGCTGGCCACCGGATAGCGCAATGGGCGCCATGTTTGGGGATTCGGTCTCGGTGGTTGTGGGAAATGTCATCGTGATTGCTTCGGACCGATGCTGCTCCCCAAATGGCACGATATGCCAATCAGCCGCCAACTTGTTCCGTGCGATGGATAGCCGTGGCGCCGTCGCTCCCGTCCGGGACACTCTCAAAACCAACTAGTGGGTGCGAGACATCATCATGAGCATACACGGCAGCCGCCCTCGTCGACCGCGGAGCTTTGGAACAAGGTAGAAATAGTCATGCTTTAGTTGGTCGTGCCCGACCGGTTTGTCTAGAAGTGGATAGCCAATGGAGAGTACTCAGCTCGTCCGCCTATAGTGCCTTCTTCATCGGTTCCTCAGAGCTCACGGGTGCTAGGGGAAGTTTAGCGCACATTGGCGCCTCCAAAGGTTAAGCTTTTCTTTTGGCTTGACCTCCATGGTCGACGATGGACCGCCCGAACGCCCGATGCGGCATGAGCTATAGGCGCGGCGGACTATGCCCTTTGCTCCTAGGAGATTGAATCCTCCGATCACCTATTCACCTCCCTCCCGAGTTTTCATAAAGGGAGCTTTGGTTCCGCCTTCTCCGGTGGGCGGGATCTGCTGCGGCGGTTGTGCCCAACAACCACCTCCGTGTTTGTCGACCGATGGCTTCAATCAAGGCAGCAAGTACCGGGACCTCTTCCGAAGAGGGTTTGACTCCATAGTGCTGCTTGTCACCCGGGTAATTTGGAAGGAGAAGAATCGCGGGACCTTTGACGGGCGCCATCAAAACGCCTCTCCAGAATCGCCGGCAAAATTCGGGCTGAGGCCGATGAGTGGTGTGCAGCAGGTTTCACCACCTAACACCACTGCTTGCCGCACTTCACACTTCAGTAGGCACAATTGTTGTTTGCTTAGTACACAAATTAGCTCCGCCGTTCTAGTCGGCGCTTATTGTTAAGTGTTGCCTGAGTGTCCTTTAGCATCTCGCCATCGCTCACTGCGGGCGTGTATGAACTCTAACTTCCCTTAATGCTGAACGTGCAATGCACGCTTTCGGAGAAAAAAAGATATGTTCCATCCCAACTTCCCTTAATGCAGAACGTGCAATGCACGCTTTTGAAAAAAAAAAAGATATGTTCCATCCCAAGGCTCATGGACACGATGTGTTTGGATAGATTAATTTAATCAGGGGGCACGATGTGGATTAGTTGAGAATACTATCTACGGTAAACCCTCTTCTCATGCGGGGCCCATTCTAATACATTTTTTAGATAATGAGGCTGGACCCATTCTGATTTGCAGTATATAAATTTGCTATTCTTGGCAAATGGGTGATCGGCCATGAATCGTGAGGCTGGACCCATTCTGATTTGCAGTATATAAATTTGCTATTCTTGGCAAATGGGTGATCGGCCATGAATCGTGATTGAAACCTTGGTGATATCAGCAGACAGCGCAATCTGTGATGTCGACCTCTATAGTATTTTATTATGTGCAGTATAATAGTATATATTTTCCTATTACCATTATTGCTAAGCAAACCGAAAGGCAGAGTGCATTTTATATTTAGTGATGGCCCATCAAAAGATTTGGAATACCTCATATAAAGATTTGGAACACCCGCACCGCACGTCGTTAACACTCAAATTAAATGTTATCAAGAAATCTGACAGCGTGAAACCAAGCTTTTGTTGCTTCCCTGGTAGTATCAATCGGTGGTGATGGGTATATTCTCCCCACCCCACCCTACACGGGTCGTACTTGTAACTTGTTTTTTCCATAAAGGGACGACAAAAAGTTTTGCTGCTTTATTTTTTTTTTCATTAAGAGGACACTAATAAAACTAGAAGAATGTGTTGGTCCAGTTAATAGTGAAAAGTGGGTCAAAAATTTACGACTAGTAGGGAGTGCCACACCACACACAAGTTTGGTGTGCTACTAGTACGTACTATGATAACCGATCAACTATCAACTCCATACAACTCTTTGCTCACAAAGCTAACCTAACCTCAAATGGTCGAATAAAAGAAAAAAAATCTATATCACACCCCCACCTATAGGAGGCAGACTACATAACCCCCACCCTATGAAATAATCTACATCACCCCATAAAATTTTTCAAAACGGTCAAATTATCCTCTAAAGCAATTTTTAAAAATTATAGAAAAATCATAAAATAAAAAAAGTCAAATTGTGTTAGATTTGAGTAGATGAGTAGATCTACATAACGAACTTATATGATATGTTTTAGTACATTTTCTTACAGCTATGAAGAAAAGCATAAACCTAAAAGCTATAACCAAAAAAAAAAAAAAAAAAAAAAAAACTAAAGCATACCATATATATGAAGTTGATTCTAATGACCCCGCGATGTTGTTTTCGGCTAAATTCACCAATACAACCACATCAGCTGTATGCAACGGGAGTCCACACGAACTACACAACACGTGTTTGCAATGGTGACAGACACTACAGGATTGGCATGAGGTGATGCACTCATTGGAGGCGGACGGATCTGGAGCACAAAGCACATGCTGCACTGCACCATTGCTCGATCGATCGATCAGACAGGCGACACTGATAGGAGGACGGATGCATGAATGCATGGCGCACATCTGTTGCAGGTGCACATGCATGCGCCTTTTCCAGTGGCACATCATCAGCTGCATATGCACATGCATGCGCCTATGATGATGTGCATATGCTCGGGGAGGGCAGACACGGTGAATCATGCATGACCGTGGCGCTATCGATCTCCACCAAAAGCCCGAGGAGCTGAGGGGCCCAAGCACTCTAAGCAGGAGGAGCGTGTAGGGATCTATCGAGATGGATCGTGTTTGTTTGAGATTAGCAAATTTTTTGGTACAATGCTTTGGTGCGCGATTTCTTTGGTACGTGTGTTTGTTTGTTTCTATATATACTAGGACGTGTTTCGGTACGTTGATATATAATTTAATTGTGTGTTAGCCAATGGATGGATGAAAGGCGTGCATCGATCAATGGCCGGTCCGGTCGTCACCTAGACCTAGCTTTGCGTTTAAAATGGTGTACACGTACACCCGTAATAATGCACAAAAACAAAAAGGTTTATGTACGAGCGCCCACCAAACACCATGTGACACGACCATTGCATGTCGACTGACACAGACCAAAATTAGCAAAAAGCTGCATGCGCAGCTGCCTGCTAATGTGTGTACTCCACGTGATATTAGAGCTGACACCAAGACAATCATGTCTTCTCTATTGGGTTGGGCTGAAATCTGTAATTGGGCCGCAATACGTGCATATACCATATCTATCCATTAATCCATTAATCCATTAATTCCATTAATTTAACCTTATTTCTATATACCATTTACTGATCCCACAGAAGGCCACGTCACAGATTCCTCCTGCCCATTCGATGCACCATCGACGGTCCAGCACAACAGCCGCAGCCCCACGCTCCTACACCCCTCACGGTGATGACAATTTAAAAAAAAGAGAAACCTATCGTGAATCTTCCACAACGCTCGCGTCCTGCTGCCCTCCGCCGCCCTCTCCAAACGCGCGCCCCCGGGCCCCGGGCAGCAGTTGCTGCCGCATCGGCGCTACCGCTGCCGTCGCCGCCGGGGTCAACCTCCACGCGCCTCGCCTTCTCGCCGCTGCCACCGTCTGCCGCCGTCGCCCCGCCACAGTACAGCCCCGCCTCCGGCCATCTCCCCGCGCCGCGCTCCTGCAGCAGCGACGGCCGCACCTGCCGCCCACCGATGCGTGGAGGCCGCGCTTCTTCCTCGCCGTCCTCCTGCACCAGCGACGCCCGCACCTGCCGCCCGCCGACGCAGCGACGCAGCAAGCGGCCTCCGCCATAGCACACGGACATGGGGCCAGCAGGTATGTTCTCCTTTTTTTTTCTTCCTCTTTTTATTTCATCATTTTTCCTCTTCTTATTCCTTCATTCAATTGTCCCATATGGTATATTGAAATTTATTTCAATACCTGCCTGCTGCTTTGAAATTTTTAGAAGGCGGCAGCAGCAGTAGCAAGAGATCAGCGCTGCCCAATTTTCTGATGCAATCCGCGAGACTAGCAGGAAGAGATCACAGCAGCAAGAGACTACTATTTCCATCAAAATTCATCGTCACATATATTACTCAAATTATTCGTATCCTTCAGTATGCATGTACGTCACATATTCACATACATAGAGTACGATGTGTTTATGCGTCCGTAAATTGCCTTTGAATGTTTGATACACAAATTATTCCTATCCTATGATTGCTATTGCTCTCTTCATTCATGTGATTTACATCTTCCTAGCCCGCGCAGGGTTTCGGCTAGTAGTATATATACCCATGCATGATGCGCATCTCAGGAAAATCTTCTCTCTTTAATATACACGGGCAACCTAATAGGACTTCGGACACTTGACGTGGATTACTGATCTGCTTTCGGACAGCAGGTCACATCAGGTGATCAGGCCAGGGATTAATGTACTGTATTATTAATCTTATAGGTCCGAGACATATCGAATGGCTGGCTTTATTTTACGGGGTTACTAATAACTATCAACAACAAGATATCTTTTTGTTTGAGATTTTGCTACATAATCACAATCCCTCAAGACGATACTAATTTATTCCCTTTTCTTTGCTTTTTTAGAGAAAAAAACCGTATCCCAGCTACTTCGATATGTACTACTTGTGGAGGAAAGCGCGTGTACACGGTAATGGTATCAATGTTTTGATATATAGAGATGGAGTCAATAACACGCGTCAGCGGATCTCTCGGTTTCATATAAGTTTGGAAAACAGCTCACTGCCTCACTCGCTTCACAAAACCTTCACTAGTAAACTACCTCTCGCTCGCTGCCCATCAACATGCCACCACCACCTCATCTATGGTTGCCATCAACGGAGGGAGGAGTTCCCGGCCCTAAAACCAGAAATCCTAACCCTAAGGGCCGGATGAACTAGGACCGGTGATGATTGGCCAACTGGAAAAATCACTAGTCCTGAATCCTGATAGTTAGCTTCTTGGACTAGTGGCTAGTTCACTCACTTGTCCACCTGTTTGGATCCTTACGCACTAAACATTAGTTAACTAGTTTTTAGTCCATGGGATGCAAACAAGCTTTAAATCCCTTACCACTACCTGTCAACCACAACAACCTCATCATTATTGGGCTCTCCAGCCACCACCCCGGTCTAATCCCACTGTCATACTCATGCGTGCATCGCCTCTGGTACGACGTAACACTCAATAAAGATTGTAGAGCGGTAGAGGAGAACTGATTAGGTGGTGCTAGGCCGGGGGTGTCACGACTTGCTAGGTTAGCACAGTGGTGGATAGAAGGGGAGGGGAGGGACAATGTGGCTCAGAGCTTGAGGGGTCGTCAAATTTGTATGTGTTTAAATCATGAGGGAAGAGAAATTCTATTTGGATAATGAACAAAAATAATAATTTGCTCATGGTGAAAAACAATCATCAAGGTCAGTTCTCAAAACTGTTACTATGTCATCTTTTTTTTAGATGATGGATAGTTCATATCTGGTTTCATCTACAAACTTTGCCCATAGACCAACAGTCAGTATGTGGAGAACTCCATCTCACAAACAACAAATGGACTGAAACGAAGTAAAGCATTAACTAAACATGACCAATAAAACCTATTTGATAGCAATCCTCTTGAACTAAAGCATTAAACCTCTTGTACCTGACCTGCTTCCTTCGCCCTAGCAATGAGTATGGTCATTATGTCCGCCACTATATTAAATAGTACTGACGATACTGGGTCATCTTGCCATAAGCCTTATTTTTTGTTTGAAAGTATGTCATTCACCTTGATATTAACATTTTCACCTTGCGGGCTCTGTTGTGCTTCACGAGCTTTGTTTTGTTCCCTATTCGCCTTTTGATCTGGCAGACCGCAGCAGAGACTGGCCAATAGGGAAGTCACACTCACATCGGTCTTGCTGCGCCCCTGCAAAACTTTTTGTTGCCACCACTATTTGGCAGTCATCTTTATCATGATACACGACGAATCTTGTGCGGATTGGCAGTCTTCTGTTCTTAGATGCTGTATGTAGTACTAAGCTATATAGCCAAATAGTTCTTCACGTGTCCGTGCAGTTACTCGACTAATTAGAGTTGTCGCATCAATTGCGATTTTTGTGATGCTTTGCACAGCTGTACGTTTCGCTTCACATCATACAGAAATCATATATAACATTCTGGAGCTCTAAATCGGCGCCATTGATCCTTTTCTGATTTGGTGCGCGTTAATTATATGTAGGAGAGGAGAGTTGGAAATATCTCTCTAGGCAGCTCAATCAACATCTGGCAGCAAGAAGCATGGAGGACTCGAGCCAATTCTTGCAATGGGCCTGAGCACGCTGCAGCACGACGAGCTCCGCCGGCGGCCGCGGCCGCCTACGACGACAATGGCTGCAACACCACCGCCTTCTCCTCAATCCCGGCGTTGGGATTAGGACACTCCGCTGCTGCATCAGTCGTGGACAGCATGGTCCCGGACGAGCCACCAGCACGGGAAGGGCAGCGGGCCGCCGCCGCCAACAGCTGGAGCTCGGCCGACACCGACAGTGGGAGCGGCGGCGGAGGCGGCGCCGCCGCGTCCGTCACGGCCGCGCAGCGCGACGCCTGGTCGCCGGCTTCGCAACAGAACTCGGCCAACAGTGCTACGCCACGCAGCAGCAGCGGCACCAACCAGCAAGTGAGCTGGGACTTCAATTCGGCGTCGGCGCAGGTAATCAAAGAAGCCCAGGCCAACTCTGCCGCCGCCGCAAGGGCTGAGAGCGCCGGTGGTGGCGTGCCGGTGCCACAGCCACAGTTGTTGGTGCACAACGGGCCACCGCCGACGACGAGGAGAGTCTCTGCCAAAATGTCGGCGGCTTCTTCGTCTGCACTGGGCCCCCAGGATCACATCGTCGCGGGCGGAAGCGCCGGGAGAAGATCAACCAGCGTTTCATTGAGCTCTCAGCAGTCATCCCCTGCCTCAAGAAGGTCTATAGACATCCTGTCGTCGTCAATCCCTCAACTGTATATTTCATCAGCATATGCAGATTATTTCACGTACGTACAATGGCATCATCGATATGATCGGTTACTTTGTGATCGATCAGATGGACAAGGCGACGATCCTCTCCGACGCGACGAGGTACGTAAAGGAGCTCCAAGAAAAGGTCAAGGCGCTCCAACGAGACGGCCGGGGCGGCATGGAATCGGCGGTGCTCGTCAAGAAGCCGCGCATCGCGGCGCCGGCGCCGGCCGGGGATGACGACGACGGCGGCGCGCCTTCCCCTTCGTCCTGCGCGACAGCTGGGGCCGCGGCGACCACCTGCAGGAACGCGCTGCCGGAGATCGAGGCGAGGATCTCGGACGGCAACGTCGTGATGCTGAGGATCCACTGCGAGGACGGCAAGGGGGTGCTCGTCAGGATGCTGGCCGAGGTCGAGGGACTCTGCCTCAGCATCACGCACACCAATGTCATGCCCTTCTCGGCTTGCATCCTCATCATAAACATAATGGCAAAGGCAAGTTCTTAATCTGTCCTCATGCACGAATGATCTCGAAGAACATATTAATGTCCATCCAACTCTTGATTGTTTCCAACTATCCTCAGGCACGAGATATAACAATGACTGAAAGCACGGTTGTTTCAGTCAATTAATTGATTATTTTTTTTCATCGAATAGCAATTTTTCAGAGTTTAGTTCAACTTAATGTGATCTTGGGGATTTGCAACTGAATTTTCTCAGGATCGTAGTCAACGAGCAACTCCAACAGTTTTGCAAACATGGTTTGCATTCTTCAAATTTGTCAAAAAACATGAAAAGGTGGTCTCTAACAGTTTTACAATTTGGATTGGCATTTTGGGCAACTTGGAATAAACCATCCTCAACTTGGCAAATATGCCAAGCTCGGAGGGACTTGGCAAATTCTCTCCTTGCTTGCTTGCATGTTGCGTATTGACCGCGAAAAATAAAATCATCTCCCTACTTGCATGCCGCATATTGCCTTTTTATCTTTTTGCTAAACTAAATTTGCAAAACTATTGGAGAATCACAGTTTTTTCACTTTGCATATATTTTTGTGACTTGACAAATCATAACTTTTGTCGAGTATATTTTGCAAAACTATTGGAGATGCTCTAATTAGTTTGAACCAGCTAGCTGATCGATGAGAAGTGCCTCAAAGTGCAAGTTTGCATTCTTGAAATGTATATACAATTATATCACTATACTAACAAATTGAAGCATAACAATAAACTTCGTACCTACAACATATGCACTATATATATATTCGATTCTATATGTTGTACTCCCAGCTATATCCTTTATGGTCTTAAAGGATCATTCTCTTTCTTTTTCCTTGTTTAATTAATAATCAATTTCTTTGTATTGTTTTTTTTATCAATTTATGGATTACTACATTGTTCTAGTCCTCAAAGCGAAAATAGAGTGTTTTTTAGAAAAAGAAAAAGCGAAAATAGAATGCCTTGCTTTGGTTTGATTCTCTTGTTTAACTCTCTATATAAAGAACGTACAGTACATTCTTGCTGACGTGTTGACTTGTCGGTGATGAGTACTACTCTCAACTAGTACACACGTGATGTAAATTTTCATCGAAGAAGAATTTAGCGGTGATGCATGCGCCACGTGTCAAATAGAGCTTGAAACATGCATGACCTCGATCTCCTTTTTCAGGTGGCGGAGGGCTTCAACACCACGGCGGATGACATTGTAGGGAGGCTTAATGCTGTGCTAGCTGGACCAGCGTCTTAGATCCAGATTGGTTGGCCGGTGTGCTGAGAATAAGTGAATAACACAAGAACTAACGGCGGATCGGTCGGGTTCTGTAATTGTAGTTTGTAGCTTGTCAACAAGTAAGCTACTACTTTGGCGTCCTATCGCATGCATATGGCATATATGCACGCACGCAAGGTCCTCTTCGGTGTGAATAATTTCGGTGTGTCGATCGGATGTTTATTTCTGCACTGCATAAACACCTCTTTGAAGCTAGCGGTAGTAGCTTATTGAATCTGGCCGGTCCTAGTAAAACTACAAATACATAGTAAAATTTGTATCTAGAATTGACAAAATGGCTTATATAATTTAGAACAGAGAAAGTATATACTACAATGAGCGATAGTTTTGAACATCAACATCATGGTAATGAGATC
Source organism: Hyparrhenia diplandra (assembly GCA_015847255.1). Lineage (NCBI taxonomy): Eukaryota > Viridiplantae > Streptophyta > Magnoliopsida > Poales > Poaceae > Hyparrhenia > Hyparrhenia diplandra. Next base: position 12,768 of record JADLZK010010204.1, on the reverse strand, counting down.
GTACAATATTAAGCACTATTGCAAAACATCAGTAAAACTACAAATAGTATATCATGAAAGTATAACACTACCGAATATGAGCCTTTGCGAGTGTCGGACCAACGGACACTCAGCGAAGGATGGGAGCTTTGCCAATTGCATGTCGGTCCGGCGCACTTTCGGCAAATGCTTTGTCGAGTGCCGTCCATCGGGCACTCTCGACAAAGCCTGTCGTCACTATCGATGGTCCATGAACTGTACTATTTTTGCTGAGTGTTTTCCGGGCACTCGGCAAAGCTGCCTTTGTTGTCACCTAGTATGTCGAGTGCTCGAGGCACTCGGCAAAGAGGGTGAGTTTGGTACTGTACTTCGATAGAGCTTGCGGTACAAAAGCTTAATTTACTTTGTGCATCCCGTGCATTATTGTCTAAAGGAAGTATATTAAAGCCCTCTGTCCTAAATTATAGTTCATTTTTTGTTTTCTAAGGTACTTGCTATGCACCTAAATATATGATATGTCCATATATGTTTAATTAGAATGAGTAGCACGCATCCACACGGCCTTATAGGTTGTTAGTAATATTTAACAGACAACTCATTGTAAATATATTGTTTAATTGCTAAGTTTCTTAAAAAAAATATGTGCAACTGCATACTGGACACCTACTTATTAGCTTTAGTAAATCTCTTTAACAACGTACTAGTTAATATATAGAAGTGAAAACATTGCATTGCTTATCTATATGTGATGTCTCCTTCTGATTGTTATTCTGGTTTGTTTAAGAGATACGTACATTGATCTTATTCTACTTATTTATTACCCACTTTGAACCAAGGATTATCCCCTGAGCTGATTCGCTGAAAGTTGTCACTCTTTTTTTAAGAACACAAGATTTTATCAATTAGTTTCCATTGAATAGACAAGAAGATTGATGAAAGTTGGCAGGATCTCTGTCTACAGGAAAGGTAGGAAATCGGATTTGCATTAGGTGGCCAATGCAGCATATGATGTCGACCTCAGACAAATCCACATGCATATCAGAACGGTTGCAGCTATGTATTGAGCTATAGCATTAACTAGTCCATATGGGGTTCAAATATTTCAAAATGTATTCATTAGCAGCTTGTCCCGTGGATATCTGCATTCATTTGAATAGTCCATCCACAAGTGGGGGTTTTATATAAATTAAAGAAGAAGATTTCAGCATCTTCTAGTGATTGGTTTGACAAAATATCGCAGCTGGGCGCGCGCCCGGATGTGGGGGTGTTTACTTCCATGCATAACCCAAAAAGTTGTTACGATTCTTATAACATCAAATCTCTTAACGTATATGAAGTATTAAACGTAGGTAAACAAATGATTAAATGTGGGTAAACAAAATTACACAGTTTGACTGAAAAGTTAGAGATGAACCTTTTAAGGTTAGTTAGTTTATGATTGGACAATAATTACCAAATAACGAAAAAAGTACTACAGTATGGCCAACCCAATATATTTCACCAAATTAAACATTGTATTGCTGACTGTGAAAGGATGCAGTTTCTTGTGATTGGTTGGACAAAATATATGCGCACACGTTCCACGTTCCTTTCCAAGGATATCTTCTGAGAGGAACAGCTAGGAGCTCAATTTCGTCCACGAAAGCCCTGCCACGGACTACAGGATGCAGTGCTGCTTGAAATCGACACCATTGTCCCAGACAGGAGGAGGAGACAAGCGTCCTTAAGATTCGATGCCGCGCACTTTATGGGGCTTCGTTCGGTCTGCAACTGCGACCCCACGCCATGTGTTCCTGCTGTTGCTGGTGCTGTGCCAGCAGCAACAGAAATCGCCCTGCAGATGCGAGTGGCTCCTTGGGTCCGGGCTCAGTGGCGGGGGAGCATGCATGCATTCCGCACCAGACAATACAATGCTGACAGGGCACTTATTTCTGGGTCATGCCGGCTCAACCACCCGTTCCGACAGAAGATTTAGGCCACGTTTAGTTGGCAGAAATTTCTAACTTTTTCCTAACTTTTTTCTCCATCACATCACATTAAATACACCAAAAGACATATATGTTTAGAGTATTAAATATAGATAAAAAAATAACTAATTACACAGTTTAGATGTACGTTGCGAGACGATTCTTTTGAGTCTAGCTACTCCATGGTAGGATGATATTTATCGAGAACAAACAAAACGTCTTACAACAGATTAATGCGATGTGATATTCGGTGCTAAAAATTTGCCATCTAAACAAGGCCTTACTACCAATTTTATGGGACGGCCACTTGCCATTTGCGCCAACTTTTCCTGCAGCTCAAGGAGTACTATGCAGGCAACAGATGCCATTATTAGCAAAACCCAATAACAGAACTTGCTGCTTGGCTAATCTTTCGCTCCGTTTCAAATTGTAGTTCACTTTTAAAATTCTAGATCCATTTCTTTTACTATGTATCTAGACATAGTGTATAACTAGATGCATAACAAAATCAATGTATCTAGAAAAGCCAAAGTGAACTATAATTTGGAACGGAGGGGAAATATATATTATAGTGGTCCCTTATTTATCTATAATTTTTTTTGTTGTAATTTTTCCCATGTCTCACGTTTTCTTTTCTAATCCTCCTCACATTCACTTCAAGCATGAATCCCCCACTGTATATGCTTTCGTGCTTAACTTACTATTGTTTAAGTCACTTTCTCTCTCCCCCGTGCATCAATATTTGCTTGGCTATAAGCCTAAATATTATACTTGCTCTAATGACATCTGCGACCAGAGAGCGGTACTAGTGCTACATGTGTACTCTTCTGTGCTGTAGTTGGCAGCAAGGGGAAAAAGCACGCTGCCATGCCTCCGAAAGTTTTACAAAGGAGAAAATGATTCTCATCACAGTATAGTACAAGAAGTGCTCATCAAAAGAAAAAATGAACTGTGCTCCTCTGGTAAGCACATCTGTGGTACATTTGTGTGCACCATGTACACACTGTAAGCAAACACAAAGGAGAAGAAAAAAAACAAACTAGCAACAATTTTACAGGCTCAAAACTCCCTTACGAGCTTGGAAAAAACTATTTACAGGCTCAAAACTCCCTGTTAGACTACGAGCTTGGAAAAAACTATCAGTGAAGCATATTCAATTCAAGAAAAATAGCATGAGAAAAGAGAGGGAAAAATCCGGCAACGATACAAATTAAATTCAAAACAGTTGAGTGATACAAATTCAATCAAAATAATAAATTTAAAATTTAGATGCTTTCGTTGAGAGTCGAACTCAAGACCTCCCGCTTACTAAACGGGTGCTCTAACCAACTGAGCTACGAAAGCTTTGCTGCTTTAATTCTAATCTTTATTTTCTAAAGTAATACCTGCAGCCAAAACGTGGACATCAATCGTCGTCTTTGATACCGATCTTTTATCAACAATTTTTAGTACATTCTTAAAATATTTCGAACCTACAAGATTTTTGCAAGTACTTGTGAGTACAAATCTACACGTGTAGTAGCTTACAACTTACATGTTCAAACAAAAGGTTTGGCCAAATCTTATCATGAATAACATGTTTGTGTGACACCAAGGACTAGGATAAAAGGAATGCTGACAATAGAAAAAAACTGAAGTCGAGTCATCTATTTTCTTTACCAAGTGATATAGAATCCATAACAGTTTTATACGCATCCAACTTTAAAAGAATAGATCCTGATATTAAATGTGTTCACTCCAATAATCATGTGGGGGTCCAGAGTTGCATACTGCTGCCATGAGATTAACACCTAACTAACCATATTTTCACCACAGCGTGATTGCACTTGTGCACGTACATCGCAAATACAATCAATAATACTTGACCAATACTCCGTTTGTGTCGGCGTGAGATTGCAAAACGATTACTATACTACAATATAATTACTGCTAAGCACACAGCTCAAACATGATTGGCTCCTTTAAATTATCCTTTCACAATATAGAACAAAGGAGGTACAAATCATTTACATGTACTACTATGTATAACAGTCAAATGGCTCTCCTTATTATTAAAGAATGGAGACATGTAATCCATGAGATTTGCAGCAAGCCCCGTAGTGAAACAAGACGTGAACGAACCTACTCCACTAACCGGACCTGAATGGATTGGAACACCGAGGTGGCAGCACAAGGTTGGTTTAGATCAGAGTCTGATACCACCAAGACCGTGTCTCGAGGTTTCACTGAACCCTTGGACTTCATCAGGCTGATGGTTTTATTAAAGTTATCTTCCATGCTATTTGACAATGGTAGATGAAGCGGAATCACTCCCCAGTAGAGGTTCATGCTTTTTCTTGAATTGGCATTATCAGTGAATGCAAATATGGGAGGGTTGGGTCGGTTGCATGATAGAAGTGATGCCATGTGACCATGCTTTGTGTAAACAAATATGGCATCCACACCAAGGTTGTTTGCTGCAGAATAAATAATGTTTGTGAGAATTCAATAGAGAGGACATTGTTTTGAAAGAGAGAAAACATAAGTACCCATTTCTACAGCGCAGTTGCAAATTTGCTCTGAGATCCGGTCAGGCAGAGCAATTGCAAGCTGATGCTGTGGAAGAAGTTTCTGCATGTTTTCCTCGCGGCTCCATGATTCCATCCTCTCACTGGCTGCACGAAGTACAGATAGTGCTTTCTGGGGATATGCACCTATAGCTGACTCTGCTGATAGCATCACAGCGTCTGCATATTGCCGCACTGCTTCAGAAACATCAGCCACCTTCATAAAGAAGTAAACAGGAAATGGTCAGATAGAACGATCGAAGCCTTTAACCCAAGCAAGGGGTATAGGCTATACATGAAACCGAACATGAGGCACCAACAAAAAAAAAAAAAAAGTTATAAGAATAACATCAGTAGCAATAATATTACTAGATACTGGGGGATCCAAAGTCTGGTTTAAGGTTCAGGTGCATTGCTGAAGGCAAAAGTTAGATGGAGTGACAACATGTTTTCGAGATCTATGCTTCTTCTGATGTATTATAGTTAGGTTACCTCTGCTCGAGTTGGTGTTGGGTATTCAACCATTGATTCGAGAAGGTGAGAAGCAACTATAACAGGCTTGTTCAGGTGTCTGCATAGTTTAACAATTGACTCTTGAATGGCTGGGATTTGTTCTAGAGGAATCTCAACTCCAAGATCCCCTCGTGCTACCATAACTCCATCGGATGCTTCTATGATGTCTTTTCAGGTTCTTGAGAGATTCTAGACTCTCAATCTTTGCAAATACTTTGATGTGCCTGTTATACAACCAGATGCATAATGTTGGAAGCTTTAAATAATACCAACAGTAATAAAAATACAAGCTGCTGTCTCAAAATACATCTAAACCTTATTTCTGAGTTTTTCCATTTGCTAAGTTTGACACAAATACGTCAGCTAAAATTTTTAATTTGGTATTCAGCTGCATAATTTGAAAACAATTAACTAAGCTATATTGCTACACCAGCTTCACATTCTCCAGATTAGATGCAATGTTCACTAGATACAAAATGGATTATTTATTTATTATTGGAAGTCATAGCTGATGCTGACATTTTTTTTGTTTAGATTTCAATTCGCTAATGGTGGTTATAGCAAACATGAGTTTTCATTTAATTCACCACAGTATTTTTGTATTCAGCATCCAGACACCACCTACATTCTACAGTCCTTATGTATATCAGCAGTTATCAAGCAACAAATTACTCTATGAATATTTTTAGAGCATTAGGAACTAAGTGGAAGCTATCCACTCACTCTAATGATCTTCTAGAGAGGTAAGCCTTCAACTGCTTTATATCATTAGCATCATTTACAAATGATAGAGCAATGCAATCAACTCCTTCAGCTATCCCAAATTCGATGTCTGCCCAATCCTACAAGATAATATGGCTACTCAGCAAGCAGCAAATACGTAGTTGTGGCCAATGAATGATAGAAAGATTAGAAGATTATGTACATATCACAAACAAACAAACAAAAAAACTTTTCTTGTCAAGGAAGTTGGGAAGGTATTAGATGATATTCCTCACATAAGTTAGCAAGAAATTTCATCATGTCACAAGGATTTGTTTTTTAACTATGGACCAGTGGACCACAAGTTCAAGAAAAGAATGGTCCATGAAACAGCTGCTGCATTCTTAATATGTCAAGAAAAAAAGTTGCTTCAGAAGGGAACTATGAAAAAATTAATACAAGAGTTGCAGGAATATCAAGTCTTTTCTTCCAAAATAACCTTTGTTGACAATGTAGGAAGGCCAAAGTTCCTTTGAACTAATTTTCCGTTCCTCCAGAATGACAACTTGGCTCGAGGAGAAGAAGCAAACCTGGGTCTGTGCACTTACAGCGCAAATCAATTCCTATTTTCTCAGTAACTTCAAATGTTGCCATTCCACCATCTATTACAAGCTCGTCACCAACCAAAATGCCTGTAAATGTGGAGAAAGTTGTTTCATAATGAGCAATGTTTAGAATTCATAATATGGACAGACAAGAAACAAAGCCTTTTTTTTCATCTTCAGACCTTCAGAAAACTTATCAAAAATTCACATGCATTGTGAACTGATGGGCTTCATCAGCTCTTCTGTTTGTAAATATCCACTCTGACCCATCCTGCAATACCATTGAAAGACAAAAAAACTATCATATTTTTTTCTCAACGATGCAGCATACCACTACGAACTCCAGACACTCTCATCCTTTTTTACTAACTCTCAGCAGATCCAAGAACATGATTGACAAATCAGTGAAGAGTATCTTTTAATTAAAACCTTTTATGTGTACAGTAATATAGTTCAGGGACAAGGGAATGGTGAAATGTTCTACTGATGGTTTCTCGCGGCTGATGCTATTTTGTTGTGAAGAGAAAAAATCTGTAACATGGCTTATAAGCGGGCTGAAGCCCAGACCCCGCACAGAAGAGGGAGCACTCTGCACTGGGTGCGCTTTTTTGTAATGTCCACAATTCCATATCATGATACACACAACAAAGGATACAAGTTCAATATATCTCCCTCACAAAATAAAGCTCCAATATATCTCAATAGATATTGGATGAAATTCATATTATTAGAGGGTAATTTTCATCTGTAATACCACTTCAGTGCACTTTTCGTATATACTGCCAAGCTATGCCAATGAGTTGTGGGGTCTGGTTCTACATGTGATTGACACGAACTGGTGGTAATGGATGAAAGATGCACTTCAAATGGTTTGTGTCAAGTATAGTAGACTATGTATATGCATATTTATACTATACTAATACTCATAAAATATTCTGGAATCTGGATTGAAAAAGACAGTAGACTGTGGATAAACCTTCATTAAACTCTTTTCCACTAGAGAATTTCTCAACCTACTATTGCCAGCCCCCACATTCAGTAATTATTACAAAAAAAATCTTAATACTAACCCACATGCACATATATATTCTGACTACTTACTTAGACCAAATGGTTTCAGGACTGGCACTTGAGCCATTCCAGTCACCATTCACTAATCACGTTTTTGGTGTGGCAGGAGCAAACAAAACATGTATTCTGCAGGTTGCTATTTCCCCACTACTTATCAGGATTCAGAAACATCTGATCTCTTGAGTGATTATGGGAATTAACGTCTGTGTGCAAATCTTCTAAAAAAGTCACTGAGCAAGATCAAGATGAAGGTGAACCAATACATTATCAACACTAGTATAAGCAGTTAAGAATAGAAAAAGTAGCAAACAAAACATCAAGTACATCAAATAGACAAATACCCTCAGCATAATTGTACAGTCAATTTCAACATATCATTGTTTCATTAGATGTCAGTCTAGTAGAAATCCAGTACTATCCAAGTATCTCTACATTAAGCAGGTACAAAAATGAGAAATCCTTTTAGTATGGAACAAAAAAGCAAGTGGACCTCAAATACAATCCAGTCAAACATCAAAAGAACTGGAATAGGATACGGCTCTTATTGTACCACTATCAATTTATCATCATGTTGCCAGAAGCAAAACAATTCCAGAATATGACCATCCTAACCAAACAAGGGATAATTCCAATCTAATCACACCAAATGAGTATGGGTCACATCAGTACATGAAACTAATCCCAAAACAACAACTGCTTTCATCAGAAGAGAACACCAAGTTCGATGCTACTGAATTATTGAAAGCAGTGCACACTTTCCTCCGGTTGGTTCACTGCACAACCACATAGTCATAGGTCAACAACAACAAAGATATTACAGAAACCGTGTATGCAGTAGATGAAACGAGATCACGATCATGACCAGATGTGGCGCGGGGAACCTTAATGACACAATGCAACAACTGGATGAGATCATGAGAAGCAATGCAGATGCAGAGTACCGGGAGCGGGGACCAAGTGACCATCCTACCTCGGCCTTGACTGAGGTGGCGCCTCCGTGGTCCGCGACGAGGAGCTGGGAGCCCTCGGTGTCCACCATAAGCGTCACGCAGAAGCCTTCCTCCTCGTTAAGCCTCCGCACGGCGCGCATGGCGGCGCGGTGCCACCCGCGACCACCGTGGCAGAGGTTGACCCGCGCCACGCCCATCCCGCCGCGCGCCAGCGCCGGCAGCGCCTCGACGCAGGCTGGCCCCACCGTGCACACCAGCTTCGTCTTCCGCATCCCCATGAACCCTTTCCCCGCAGCTCCGCCTCCGACACCACGTCCATCGCCGCCTCCCCCACCGAGGCGCGGATCCGGTGACTGGCCCCCGTGGCGGTGGGCCGCGGGGGCGGAGGCGGCGACTAGGTAGGGCGACGAGCTGGCAGTCCTTGCGGAGGCGGCCATTGGGATTAGGGTTTGCGGAGACTGGTGGAAGAATCGGAGGCGGCGGAGGAAGAGGAGTCGGAGGTGGTGGCCCGGCGGATTATGCGAGGAGGGACTGCAGCTGCCCCAAGCTTGGACGACGGCAGCCGGCAGTCTATGACATGTGGGTCCGACCTGGCAGGCAGATCCGCACTGTGGGTCTAACAGTTTGATTTTTTGTTCCCGCGCTCTACGGGTTGCTACTACGTGTTTCAAAATGAGAAAAACGAAATCTGAAGATTTCTGTCTGTTCGTGCGGCAAATTGAAACTCAATTGTTGTTTGAAGAAAGAAGATTAGGTAAGCCTGAGTAAACAAGCACATATGTAATGTAGAATTATAGACAAAGCACGTAAAGACACGACAGAGTTGCAACAAGCAGGGACACAAATTATTGAGCAAGGTTTTCTGCAGTACTGTGTTACTAGAAAACATAGAGCTCCTTTGGAGTACAGTAATTTCAGTAAAGATAAATTAATCCCCTGACGATTGGGAGAAACTTCTGTATTCCCTCAAAAGCGCCTGAACACTCTGCACTCTGAAACGTAAATTCTGCTCAGTTGTATACAAAGAAAATTCGAATCACATATATGCAGCAACAAAAGGGTGAATGTATGTAGTCACGTCAATCCTCGCGGGGAACTGGAAGAAAGATAAGAGGCACAGAATGACAATCTCTGATCCTAATGGATTAAATTTTGGCAACTGAGTGAGAAAACAGAGTTTTCTAATGAAAGAAGCACTTTGTTGCTATTTAACAGGGAAGAAGCTGATGACCAAGGAAGAATACTGATATTTTGCTAAGATGTCAAGTTATTCCTCAAAAAGAAAAGTTAAAGCTGATGACCAGGGCTGCTTGCTACATATGCCGATGGCCACGGGAGTTGCACTGAGAAAAATCAGATGGCTCTGCCGAATGAACTTTGGTTGATGACTTTGTAATTGTAACAGTACTATACCCGATGATCTGATGTTTCTTTTTGCTTCGGGTGACTTAGTAAAAAACGCCATCCTAGAAAAATCCTTTGAATTATCAAAAGGAAAATTACCTAGCTGCTTCAAGATTCATGCAAAATCTGTTCCATGCTGATGTGGAGGACAAGGTGCCGAGAACTGGAAATTTCACTACGTTTTTACTCCGTGTCAACTGTTTCTGTTCATGATTTTAAGAATTACAAGCTACAGCATGAACCATGTAAACTACAGCTGGTGGTCCAGTTGTTGATGCATTCATGAATTATGTACACTAGTGCAGGGCGTGCACCATCGCGCGCACCTGCAGTTATCCGTAAAGCTTCAAATATGGAGACAGCGGAGTGACTAATAAGGAGGCAAGCAATCAGAGCACATTCAGTTTTCTACATAGACATAGTATATCAGTCCGGTGAATACAGTTGCAATTTTCAGCCATGAAAAAAAAACGTATAGGTGAGTTTTGGGTCGGATTACCTGTATTTGTTTCTCACAGGACGACTTTCTTAGCTATATAGCATGTCACAAAATGTTGAAGCCGACATACTGTTAGGTGCTCGTTATCTGGTGTAGGAAACAACATAGTGAATCAGTAAATTATGGAGTTGAAAGAGGGAACTGTATTTTTCCTTAAATAGTGTTGTAGTTGACGCACCAAAAAAATTAATACAACAGAAATTAGGAGAGGGTATGTAAGTAAGGCCTGTGATAGTTTGATTGATGGATGTAACTCTACCTGCCAAAATTACTACAAGCTATCATTAGTATCCAAGCCATTAACTCTTCCCAAATTCTAGAATAGACATTAGTTCAAGTTCTGGCAACCTCTTTCAGCTTACAGGGGTTAAGCATATTTACTGTGGCTTGCGACTGTTACTGAAGAAAAAATGGTCTGCACCATTTATATTTCTGTCTTCAAGAATACAGGTCGCAAGTAGTAGGTGTAAAATATACCTGAAATGTAGCACGATCAATGCATCAGATTAACATTTACAAACTACAGTGTTCCTATGAATGCAACAGGTGGCCATTGTATTTCCACATACTCTAGTAGCTCAAATACATATTTCTTAATCATCATCCTTTTTTTTTCGAAAGCGTACCATTGGCACGTATTCTCTTAATCATCATCCTGAACCACATTAAGATTGTTCAACTGCAGCTGTGGTTAATCTTTTTAGTATAGTCAGATCGAATTGACAACTATAATTGTGGGCATGTAAAATTAAGGGGCTCTACTAATCAAGGACCAAGGTGTCAACAGTGCCACAGATCATCGTTGATGGAGCTATTCTGTTCAGTCTAGCTCTACTGGTAGTAGTATATGTGCCATTTTAAATCTTTTTTTGTCACCCCTGTCCACTTCATCTCAAAAATTAGATAAAACAGCGCCAAGGCCACCAGTCTTGGGGCAGGTTTCAGTTAGTTCCTGATAGAGGGAAAACAATTGCAAGGTCACAGGAAAAAAAAATTCCTACAACCTACCGTGTTTTTTCCTTATTAAACTTTAATTACCACAACACTTTTGAAATACATTGTTATTACTACTAATTATGGATTTAGAATGAAATATATTTGTGTATTTTTCCCTCAGTCAACAATCAGAAGACTCACAGCAGATATGATTATTGTGGTTGGAGTGTTCAGCTGCAATGCTTGTTTTCAGGCTGATCCTTATGAAGTCACAAAATGTTGAAGCATGACCAGGGCTTCAGCATATGCTTATTTTATATAAGGAAAACTATATACACATACAGAGAAGATTAAAGTAACATAGAGACTTAGAAAGGCATTAACCTGTCAGGTATTCCCTGAACAGGCCAAACTCAAACAAATCACTGCAAAACCTAAGATATAAGGGAAAAAGATTTGAGATTCTAAGAAAACACAATGCCCTTGGCCCCTCCTTTGAAAAATGCCCTCGCTCACTTGTTTTTTTGAAGGCAATAACACTTTTAGATTTCCAACAAACGAAAAAAATTCAGAGTTGTGCTGAATGAGTTACCAGGCCAGCCTAGAGGAAATCACGAGTTAAATCAGGATACCAAATGTTCTCAAAGAGTTGTTCTTAATGAGCATCTGCATAACTTGCTTTCGCTATTTAAATAACCTATTAGCAAGATCCATGGACCTAGATGCATTTGATAATGCAGCTGGTGCTATAAAAAAATTGCCAGCATAACACAATATCTTTCCTGGAATAAATTAAAAGCAAAAGTCATCAACAAGACATTGGTACCATAGTTGCTAAGTCTGTATATATAGATTTGAAGCAGTAAATATGGGGGAAAAAAACATATAGGCAGATAGGAAAGGATAGGTGTGTGGACATAAAAGTAAACAGTAGCTTGTAGTTGAGCAAATGTTTATGTGCATGATTTTAACATGATAATCTGCTCATAATAAGATGGCAGGTTGTAAGCACAAAAAAGGATGGTCACTTACTTGAAATGTCCATGATATCCACGAGCCAAAACTTTGAGTATTTTTATCCCCCAATCGTGAGATAACCGAATAATTCAGACATTAGTGAAACCAAAGCAAGAGAAAGGCTGGAAGACATTAGTCTAATTCAGACAAAGGTGCATTCTTCAGAGATACGAGATCAAAAACTCAAAGGAAAAATGTATTAGATATGATGAAAAAAATTTAAAAAAATGAATGTGATGCTGTCATCCACGATAAATGCAGCATGAGAAATTTTATATATTTTTTTCCTTCTAAAAATTCCAGCCTGCTGTAGATGTCTGCACATACCTAAAAGGTACACATAGAAATCAAGAACAGGAGCTCGAAAACAAATGCTGCCGGCCAAAAAGAACTGTAGGCGAGAAATCAAGAACGGAGGCACACAGCACGCTAGAATTCAGCGGAGACAATCAATGTGGCAAAAGTGGCATAACAAGCTGAAATGCATTAGTAACCCCTATGGTAAGAAGTTAACAAAACAAAAATATTCATAATAAAATGGACAGCTGCAGAATGCTTGGTTCATGTACATATCCCAAA